>OX421496.1:31032184-31632184 GCA_949126835.1 Anisus vortex | reverse complement strand
GGTCCACTATGTAAAGTATAAGGGACACTTGCAATCAACCGTTTTGTATTTACTTATATAAAAGACTCATTCTAAACAGAACAATTATTCAATGGTTAGATTTTAGGGTTCACGTCTCTAACCCGCTTCTAATGTCTTTTGAAATTAAAGTTATATTGTATCCTTTTCTACATGGACTACTCCGTAAAGACAAGTTCATATCAAGTAATTACGTAAGGAACTCTGTTATGTTTAGATCATACGGGAGAATTGCATAGGTAGAATTGCATAACCTAAATTACATCGCCCTCTGTAACAATTGTTATAGATTATCTTATCTTAATCAAACCAATTGTGCCATTTTATTTTTATAATATATTATTTAGAGCCCCGTGTCTTAATTAATGTCTCTATCGATGACACCTGGTAAAGTCTAATTTATTTTTTCTTAAATGTAAGGATTTCCCTAAATCTACCCAGCTTTGTGGGGTATCTGACAGTAAATGTTAATCAGTGAGGCTATAATGCATTGTTCTGGATACCCAGCAACTCTTACACAGTTGCACTAGAAACTTTAAAACTATACTTATCCTATAGATAAACTTAGTATTAAAGAGTTACTTACCAAATAAGTTTAGGTCGCGATGTGACGTTGCTGCAGCTAGTGGATTGCCTTTAAAATATACAATTTAAAAAATAATAGTTATTGAATGTTTAATGTATGACACCTTACTTTAAATAAATGTATTAACATTTTCAATTGAAATTGAATCATATAGGTTTAGAATGTTTGTCGTTTGTGCCAGATTAGCAAGTCAAATCTATACCATGCCTGCCGCATTATACGGTCTCTTAACATCAATCATTGTTTGGCTCTAAAAAGGTCGTTTACTATCTAGTCGCGCATCAATTGGTTTCTTCCTAAGCAGATCGCATGATTGCTAGGCCACCCTTCCTCTCGTATTGGCAGTTTAAAAAACAGTAAATCTTTGAAAATACTATATAAAAAAAAAACAATTCAAATATTTATTTACATGGAACTAGAATAAAAATATAAATTCAGATGCTGCTAATAGTGCAAGATTTATTGTAATACTCGTGTATGTTTATGTCTCACATATCGGCTTTTATAATTTATTTTCAACCAAAATTTTATACATTTCTATTGATACAAAACTGCATTTTTTTCTTATTAAAAATGTTAGTATTTGGCTCTTCTTTTTATCCCTTTTTTTCTTCTTTTACAATTGCTGTTCAAAATGCCAGCCCCCGGTACATTAATTATGCAATGTCGTTATTTTAATTTCGATTTGAAAATCACATATTGATTACTTCTTTATTAATATTTTTAGTTTGCACACAAAGACAAGTTATGGACTTTTGTACATCTAAGTCTGATTAGTTTAAAAGAAGTCCACGCAGAATGGTCATCTCGACCACTGGTCTTGTAGAAACCCAGCCCTCGCGATGGGCTACATGGTTGGCAAAACGAAGAACGATGTTTATTAGGATGAGACGCCTCCATACAGAAAAAGTAGGCGGGGAGGTGACCGGATCGTCTCTATTTAGAGCGGCGTGAATCTCGCCCCAAATAGTCGGCCGAACAATCATTTAGGCCAGTGGCACCTTCCAAGCGTCTCTTGGTTGGCATTGGTAAACGAAACAATAGCAGATTGATCCAACCAGTAGCCATACGCTTGGCTCAAATATTAAGCCGTGCATGTCTACGTTCACGCTGTCTCATGGTGAAACAGAAATCGGCTAATTAAATGAGTCAATGTTTATTAGATGACAACTATACTACTTGGATAACTATGGGATTTCTAGAGCTAATCACCGCAACTAAGCTCCGACCCTCGTAGATAAATCGTTTTTATTAGTTCAAAACAAATCGCCGTACCCTTCGCGGGGTGAACATTGGTGACTGGATAACTTTATGCTGATCGCTTGGCCTTTGTGCTGGTCAAGCAGCTTTCAAATGTCTCCCTATCAAATGTCGATGGAACGTGATATTATGCCTACCATGTTTGTAACGGGTCAAGGGTAGTCAGGTTTAAATTTCGGTGATAGAGCATGAGAAACGGCTACGTTTCTTTTCCACTAAGTTGATCATGTATCTCTGACAACTCCATCGGCAAAAAAAAACTTGTTTTAAAAGTATTTTAGAGAGTTATTTGTCGTTTCGTTTTTATGAGCGCGCAGAGCATGCTTTGTATTAGCATGGAGTGAGGCGCTATTCAACTGACAGGAATATTATTATTACACCCAGGTAGGCAGCATACGCGCAACTTACACACAACTTGCACTGGAGGGTAATGACGAAATAAGGAAACAATACGGAAATCTTTTGAGGCCCCATGATTGGAATGGGGACAATTTAAACTTTTAACAACGGAAGAAAAGTTTGGGGATAAGTAAGTAGCGACGAAAAAAAGTCGCGATGTACTTGACATGCAGCAAGCCGAGCCTTGTCTCACGCAAAAATGTGGTAGTTGTTACAGTATTCTTAATTAAAATAGTTCATAGCGTGGATCACACTGACAACATACCCTATAATTATTATTTTAGCAACACGTTGAATAGTTCAGATGAAAGTTTTTTCGGTACGTGACGTTTTGGCGCTGCTGTTTTGGCGCGACCGTTTTGGCGCAGCCGTTTTGGCGCGGGCCGTTTTGGCGCGAGCCGTTTTGGCGCGGGACGTTTTGGCGCGAGGAAATAATTGAGGAAAACATTATTTAAAAAAAATAAATAAATGAAACTAATAATAGGCCTAAATAATAATAATTTAAAACGATGTACTTTAATGCATTTATAGGATTAAGCTTTTCAAACTTTGTTTTTTTTATACATGTGTATATGCATAAAGACTTCTATTTATGGTCATAAAATGCTTATCTATCTATTTATCTATTTATATATATATACAAGCTACATTGCCCGGCGTTGCCCGGGTGAAAAAAAAAAGGACTGTCTGGGGTGCAGATAACAAATTTATAAACTACACTTACTGAATACTTTTAGGAAAGTAGATAAATATTGTAATAGGGTAAAAAAAATAGTCAACTATTTTTATTTAACAAAATCTATATTGCCTATAGATTTACAATGTCTTTTGTTTTTAAAAGTTTGAAAAATTAATTGTCCAAAAAAAAAAGAATAGTCTAACTGGAGAATCGAACCCTGGTCGCCCGTTTAGCAGTCCATTACGTTTACCACTGAGCTATCGAAGACACATGTGCGATGTGAAAAATTATTAGACGGTATATTGGGCTAGGCCTAGATAGGTCAGTGACACACGTGTTTTCAAATTGACCAATGGGGATCCTCGCGGGGCTTAACACTGTCTTTTTATATATATAGATATGTCTTAATAGGGAAGTTGTTTGTTTTTTATTCAACCCCTAGATTGTTAGGCCTAAGCTTATATGCGATAGTTACGCGTGCTAGTTGTTCAACAAAATTCTAATAACAACTGTATGTATATAAGCCACTAAGAAAGGTTTAGTCCTCATATCAATAAATATATTGTGAGTTGCCAAACACACATTAAGTTATTTTGCAAATTCATTGGATTACTGTTACCCTTTCAATATTTATTCAAGTGCTACTGTGCATTTATTACACAAAACATATTGTTTTCCTTAAATAAAGTTATTAAGTTCATTTAACTAATTGATGTGATGTGTTTTTAGTCCGTCGCGCCAAAACGTCCTGCGCCAAAACGGCTGCGCCAAAACGTCCGTCGCGCCAAAACTGTCGCGCCAAAACGGTCGATCAAAAACGGCTGCGCCCAAACGTCCTGCTTCGAAGTTTTTTACCATTTATTTCATACAAACAAACCAAATATTCCACTAACATCACGAATTCACAATCATCCGAGTACAATTTTTGTTTTTGTTTTCACAGCATCCGAGTACAATGGTGAAGTCCACGAGAACATTTATTCAATATGTCATTGTATATGCATTCACTTCAAGATTACTTGATCACATAATATAACCTTGTCATAAGTATCATTAACATTACTTCAACTACTTTACATAAGTCTACACTTTCATACTTGAATAAAAAAACAACTTAAGTCCACATTTAGCTAAACAGACAAGAATACAACTTCTCATTTTGAGTATCCAACATGTACTAACTCTTTGTTACATTTATATATATATATATACATTTGTTCACTCATACAAAATCATGCTTTCTTGTCTTTACTAAATTGTTTCCCCTGCCCCCCCCCCCCCCACGGTTACGCTACTTCCACTGCCCCCTCCCAATTGTGTTGATATAATTAATGGACCATCTTCAAGCTAAATGATATATCGTATATATATATTTAGATTTTACCTGATTTACAAGAGAAAAATCCTCCAAATGGCACTGACGAAGAGGCGCCGTTTTCAAAATCATCACTTAGACAAATTATCACATCAGATAAAATATTCCTAGGATAATAGCTCGATGGACAGCCCTGAACAAATTAAGCAATTAAATTTTATCATACCGTTGTTAAATGAGAAACTTATTTAGAATTATTGAATTGTTGTACAAAATTATTACCATAATCAAGATTAATTGACAACTAATAATTAGCATAGATTTAAAAAAAAACGGATTATTATTACTAATTTTTGTCGCTTATTAAAATATAAATACATTCATTATGTGACATACAATTTAATTATAATTTCATTAAAGATATATTTAGACTATATCTAAATATTGTCAAATATTTCTTTAAAAAATTGTGTATATGTATAGTATAGATAAATACATTTTAACTGTATAAATAAAAAAGAGAATGCAAATATATTTATATATATATATATATATAATATAAGGATTTTATGACTTAAAACTTTCCTAAAAGGTTTTCATAAAAAAAAAATATAATAATTATATTTTTTAAATGATTGCGTCTATCCTATATCTTTTTGTTCAATGTAGTTTATGAAATGTTGATCTGTAGCTTATACAGGTCAATTTAATTTTTCTCCGGGCAACGCCGGAGACTTTAGCTTGTATATATATATAAACATTTAAACATTGATATTTGAAAATGATGCACTATATAAATGGTTTTGCGATAAAAGTTTATATACCATTGGTTAATACTTAAAGAGAAGTGCTAAATAGTAGCCTACTAAAAATCCTTAACAACGTTAGTTTTTATTTTTATTATTAATTTTATTTAATTACTCACTTTATTGCCAGTAACTGGATTGTCTTGTGTAGGCCTGTGCATGCCTCCAAACAAATATCCCGACTCTTGGCTAACAGGCCCTGTGGGGGCACACCAATAAGTTGAATAGAAGGCATCAGCTAGATACCATTTTTTTTCGTCACAGCATCTGGAGTTCCAAAAGCATCTGAAAGCAGCCTCATACAAATATATATATATACAAGCTACATTGCCCGGCGTTGCCCGGGTGAGAAAAAAAAACAGGACTGTGTAAGGTGCAGATAAAAATGTTATAAACTTCAATTAAAAGAAAGCTATAAATCTAATATTTAAATTATTATTTTTTTTACTGAAGACATATAGGAAAGTAAATGAAAATAAATATTGTGATCGGGTAAAAAAATATAGGCAAGTATTTTTAATTAACAAAAATTGCCCGAAGATTTACAATGTCTTTTGTTTTTAAAAGTTAGAAAAAAAAATTGTAGAAAAAAAGCTATAGTCTAACTGGAGAATTGAACCCGGGTCGCCCGCATAGCAGTCTACTACGTTAACCACTGAGCTAGCGAAGACACATGTCCTACACAGTTTATAGGCCTAGGCCTAAATAAATCAGGGACACAAACTCGCGTGTTCTCAAATTGACCAACGGGGATCCGTGGGGACACAAACACGATCTTTATATATATATATATATGTTCGTGTGTGTAAATATAGAAAACGTTTTTTATTATAGTAAAGCAAAATGTAACAAAATCTATTAATGAAAATATGTAAGCGAATATATAATAATTCTTTATTAGGAGGCTATAAGTGATTTTATAATTTTACTAGCAGTGAAAAATAAAAACAAATACTATTATAACTAACAATTTTTTTTTGTAATAAAGTAAATCGATTACATTTACTAACAAAATATATATCCAAGGAACATTTTTTTATTATTTCTCAGACATTATGAATTTAATGCTAGTTTAATGTATAAAATTAAAATAAGATTAACTCAATATTATTATGAAGGAATTAATATTAATACTTTTGATTTTTTCATAATTTTTCTCTTATTTCAGTGTCAAAGATAACACGATAGTTTTTGTTGCTAAAAAGGTAAAATAATAAGACATCACATAATGAGTTCAATTATTTTACGCGTAACAATGCTGGTCGTATTCTAATATCCCTTCTTTTACAGCACTTTGTATCATTACTGCCTTGTAAGAGTCAGGGCATGCATGTTTTCCTGTTTTAGGGTTCACTTGATTAAGACCATCACAAGGGTTTTTAGCAAGATATTGTCCAATTACTTCACAGGTTTGATAAACTCCTGTTGATAAAGAAAAGACAATCATGTAGAGACTATTGTGTAATGTTATATAGGCTCCAGAGCTCATCAGTTTCAGTTTTAACAACAAAAATTATATTATTGCGAAATGGAAAGAGATAATTAAAAATCAAATATTTCTGCATTTAGAACATAGAAAATCTATTGACGGCACTCGGAATGTATTTTAAAAAAAAACTTTGTACAAACTTTTGGGCATGAAAAAAATCCAATCATTAAGATCAAGTTATTATCACACTTGTTCAATCAGTTAAAAGCTTACTCGTAAAAAAAAAAGAAAATAACATTTATAAATAATAAAAAAAAATCATAGTATTACTTTTTTTTAACATTAAGAACTGAGTTGCACAGTCGCACTAAATCAATCTGCTGGTTACAACCATTCAAATACGATTTTTAACATTGTTTCAACCTTTCTAAACATGATAGCAAAATGAAAGGACAAATTAGCCGATAAAAAAATCTAATTATTGTTATGCTGTTGTAGTACATTCAATGAGACACTCACGATAAGTGAAGCGCAAAGAGGAGAATAATGGGCCGTATTGCTGATGAGAGTTAACACCCTTGCCCCTTTTACAATTCAATCTTTTATGACAAGGGTGTTAACTCTCATCAGCAATACGGCCCATTACTCAATTTTTTTTTTCGATTAATAAGTCAATAAAAGTTCTCTTTAATATCGTCTTATACAATATATATCATTACCCTAAAAAATTGTATAAAAATGTGCATATTAAATGATGTTCTTATAAGCGGCACATAAAAACGAGTGAATTAAAAGATTTGTTTAGCATTGATTTTTTCATAAGATGAAATAGCCCTAAACAAGTAGTAGTCTAACGGTAACTTTAAGCAGACGGTTTAAACATAATACGCAAGTATTTTTAAATTCAAAGTACAAAATTCAAACTCTATAAGTCGAACTTCTGTACGTAACGTAAGGTTTCGGCGCGTTAATAAACAACCGAATGATAGGTGATTTGGGAAAACCCGATAAAACCTCGCATTTAACATAATATATGAACGGACATGGACATTATTGTCTACGGTTTTATTGTTTTGGCATAAGTGGATAAATTTTTTTTTAAACATCTAACAAATCAATACACAGAGGCGTGTTTAGGCATGTTCCACATGTTCCTATGGAACAGGGGCCCCCACATAAAAGGGGCCCCCACACATTCCAAAATAAAACGTTTAGTCTTTTCTTTGGGCAATTATAACATCGCTGTTGTAGAAGAGCACAATAAACAAATACTGTGAATGAGGAATCCAATTTTTAAATGACACTGGCAGGGTCGAGTCCACGAGGGGGCCCCCACATAAATTTGGCCCTTGGGAACAGGGCCCCCACAATCCTAAATATGGCCCTGTCAACACATCAATGATTATTAGTGTTATAACAAAAAGTTGTTTTAGAAGACGTTTCCAATTTATACATATAACTTTTACACTGATCGGTCAAACGGGCTAGAAGCCTTCAGCGAACAAATATATATATATATATATATATATATATATATATATATAGATATAGATAGATAGATATATACTCACAGTATTTAAATATGTATATATATTATATATATATCTATGTAATACATGTAATAAACCAAATAAATATTTTATATTCTGTCGGTGGGAACGCTTAGCGACTTGGTTTAGAGACTACAGGCTGATGACATAATATAAGAGACTATAATAAGAAGACCACTAGCACTACTTGTAGAGCTCAATAATCGTGTTTTCGGTGCGCAGCCAATAACGCTTACTCCAAAAGACTTCCACTGAATACAACTTTTGAATTTAATCTTAATCATTGTTCCAATCTTATAATATATTACAGCCGACCCCACTATAAGGTTTTCTTCTACTATTTAACATGAAAATTTTAGTAATGAAACGAAGCAATTAAAAAAATAAACATTTACTTTTTACAAATAGGGGAGAGTGAGGATGATTGGGCCAAGAAAATGCACATTTCATAAAAAATGATATATTACAAAAACTAAAAAAGATATCATGAATAGGTTAGTTTTACATTAAAGTATGTTTATTTAGTTGAAAAAAACATCCTGAATGCACATCAATAATATGAACAGAAAAAAAGTTATTAATGTTTTAGTGAGGTATATCAAAGTGGTGATATATAGTCCCCTGGTGGGTATAACTGGGCCATCGGGTGGGGATAACTGGGCCGTTTGAGTAACATTTTTAAAAATGGCCAATAATACATTTTAATTACATGAGGTGGAAGAGTGATGATGTAAATACAATTTTTCTTTGCCAATTCTAGAGCATTGTAGAAAAGATGGCTTTCCTGGTTGTCTAAAGTCAGATTTATTGGGAAGTCTTTTGAAGGTCGTACATTTTTTATTATGTGTTCTATGACTTTAATAAAGTTTTCCCCAGTCATCCATCCTGATGAATGAGCAAGACCTAAAGATCTTTCTGATGCACCAATCAGCATATGGGCTTTCAGATTCTTACGTGGAAACACAAATAATGGTGGCAAGCTTTGACCAACTGCTGAAATAACTCAACACATTGTCACCAGCTCCCCCCATTCTCCTGATGTGATTTATCCCATTTGATTAATACCACATAGCCCTACTACTTTTGGTACCTTGTGGACTGTAGTAATGCCTTTTTCGTCCAGATTAAATATCTGTGCTCCTGTTATCTTTAGTTCACGATAAGTTTTGTCAAGCAGGGTAAAAAATATCACCACTGTATGTCCATTGAATGCTGTTGCTCTTGAATATGATGTAGCTTCTGATTGTCGGATACTTGAGCGAGGATTTCGTCTCATACAACCCATCCATTCTTTGCCTGCTGTATTATTCTCATCCCAATGGGACGGGTGTGAAATTTTGAAAGCAACAGCCATCTCATAAGCTAAGTGTAATAGATTCTATTTTAATTATTAGTGTTCTTCGGAGGCTAATAGAATCACGAGTTGATTGATTTGGCTGAGTTGAGTTAAATGTTTCTTTAATGTTATTTTCACAGTACGTTTAACAAACTTGATCAATCAAATCTTTGCAGCAATATATATATGTATTTATTATTACTCACAATACATTATTCACAGTACATCCAACAATTATGAATTATAAACACAAGTCCATGTTGCTATAAAACATTACACAACCTCTTTCTTCTACACTTTAGCTCTAACTGATTTCCCTTCTCAAATCGCCTGACCAAGTCAAAGTCATGTCCCACTAAAAAAAAACATGCAGATCTAACAACAGTTCACAATTTCTAGATTCTTCTAAAACAATACACACACTAGCAATACATGGTCAAAGGGATGTAACCTAAAAAAACACAAACTATTGTTTGTTTTGCTTCCCCTTTGATCATATTAACTTAATCACTGACACTAAGTTTCTCATGTTTTGGGTAGTCAAGCCATAAAACATTTTTTCACAAGTATCGAGATATTCTGCCAAAATAGCTTCTTCTGCTGTTGAAAATATTTGTCTATTTTGATAGTTAGGTCGTAGTTCAGCTCCAGACTTTGCCTTTTCTATGTAGTGCTTTAGTGTGCTCCTTGGTATTCTGTACTGTCTGGATGCCTCCCTCACCTTTACTCCATTAGGCACTGCCTTTACTACCTTTTTCATTTCCTCTGGCAAGGTTGTCCCATGTGCTGTTCTTCTACGTTTATAAAACAGACGGCATGATGCACCTAAAATATATAAATACCGGTATATAAAACAGAATGTATAAGGCATATTAAAGGCTATATCAAAATATTAATACAATTTCCCTACATGTCATGATTCAAAAAGTCTATATATGGCCTACTATATGACCTATATTCTATAACAATTAATCTAATAAATCGCCTAAAAATATATTAAAAAGAATCATTAGCATTTCTATCATATATTTATATGTTTGAATGCAGAATTTAATATGTTTTTTCGATATTTGAAATATTTAGACAAATTAACATTAAAGTGACAGCAGTGGGGATAAGTGGGCCACTGCTGGTCCAATCATCCCCACATGGAGCAGTTGTATAGAAAGTGACCTAGATTAAAAGCTTTAAGCTATATTATTATAAAACTAGTTTCAAAACGTCATATGAAGAATAAGTTAACATAATCATCTACTTACCAAAGACTAGTATTCAAATTGTGGTACTTAGTATAAGAAGAATGGGTGTGAAAATCTGGCTTTAGCGGATTGAAAACAAAAACTGCTTGTAAAAAAGTTAATTTCCATTAAAAGTGCGGGAAAACAGCTCATGTATAGTGGAAACAACATTAGTGAGTTTTTTCATTTTGTGCGGAACTGCATGGATGTCTCGTTTGGGCTGTAGAGGGGGTGGCCCATATATCCGCTATGCCCAACCATCCTCACTCTCCGGCCTACTGTATTTATATTTTTAATTTACATCTATTTGTTGACATTTTATGTCTCTAATACTCCTTTAAATTTCCCGACAATAACTGGCAACTCAAAAAAGGATAGTTGTTTTCATTTTATAAAATCATAGCGAAATACTAAACCCTAAGTCTATAATTCCGTATGTGATTGTAAATTCCGAAACATGAGTTTACGTGTCATATAATAGACATATCAAAGCAAGCGGTCTATCTTATTACAGTCTTTGGGCTTACAATTCTATGTCTACACAATTATGAATAAGGCCCCTACATTTGGCCATCTCTGCTTTTTTAAAAAAAATTGCAAAGCGATTACGTTTTAAAAGTATATAAATACTGCTTTGAAAAATGTATACAAGATGACTTTCAATCTTAGCATTTTAAATAGGTCTCTATCTAAATATATCATCTCCCTGTCTTTCTGTCTGACTGACAAACTCACACATAGGCTAAATACACACAAACACACGCTAACATAAACACATAATATATGCAATATTAGAACAAAACATACTTATTATACATACTTACATACATATTTAGAAAATTCTAAACGTCTGCGTCTGCTTATATCTATTAGTAAAATCTCTTAAGTTCGAGCCCTAATCTATTTTATTATTTTATCTATCAATTTAGCAAATATAAAACTAAGCCTATATTATTAATACAGGTAGGTCCTTATATAATAAATAGCAAATTGTTCTTTTCACACAAACTTTCCTCCGTAAACTGTAACCATTATTTGAATTTGTTTTTTCAGAAATTAAAACCATAAAACATTTACGTTTTCCACTTTTGTATAACGTACAAAAGTATTTTTAAAGACTAATATAAAAGCTTTATTACTGTCTTTAGAATTATCAACTTATGTTTCTTATCCCCACTTTCGCAACAAAAATTGATTTTGAAAAAAAGGAGTTTATAGGATGAATAGTAAATATGTTTAAAACATTTAAAAAAACAAACACTACAGTTTAAGAACAATAACTTGGTATACAAATAAATATTGTTTTTTATGGAAAAATGTAGCCTATATATTAGTCTTGCTTTCCCCCCCCCCCCCCACACACCATTTACCCCATAGTTATGTCTAGCCTCGCGCGAGTAGTGGTAAAATATATTCGCTAAACCAATTTGATCCATAGTGACCGTAAAACAATGTTCACAAGTTTCTGTGGCCCCCGGCATACTAGGAGATTGCATGCATGACTCTCACAAGCCTATGTAGCGCCCCAGGGCGAAAGTCTCAGCGACGCCCCCTTACCTACTGTAACTGCTTTGTTTAGTGCTTGCGCGTAGTTAATTATGATTAAAGTAATTTAAAAATGCAATTTTTCATTAAGAATATTCTATCTGAGCCAATATTTAATGAAACATTTGTGAGCGTATTAAAAGGGAAACATTTGTATTAAACAGTTTAAGCACAAATAAAAAGGAAGTTAACTTCTACTATTAGATAATCTATCTTTATTCATTATTCCCTTTGTTCACAATTTGTGTTTCAAATTGTATTTCCCCTTCTCCTATCTTAAAATTTATGGTATGAACTTAGGTTATATTTGCCGCCCCCTTAGAAGTGTCGCCCCCGCGCATACGCCCCTCTGCCCTCCCCTAAGTGAGGGCGCTGATTGCATGACGAGCACAACAAGTCCACAACGCCTAGTTCCCTCTACTTCTCTACAAATTATAAATTACATATTTGTGACCCGTTCTGACGAAAGGTGACATAAGTCGGAAATATAGATTTGTGCTACGAGTGTTTTTGTGTTGTGGGGGTCTTTCCGTTGAATTTATTTTTATTTTTGTAAATACTAGGTTATCCATTTCTAAATCATAATTTATATGTTTTTTTTATATTATTTATACTTAAAAGTACTTTAAATAATTATTTTGATCAACGTGTGATTTAGAATTTAGCATAAGTTCACTAAAATTCGACTTTATTTAACCTAATAATTTGTACCTAAACCCTGACAGAACCCCATAACATTATATGAAAAGGGCAGACTCTCAAGAATTTTCTTGCGATCACTATTTATTTATAGAAACCAATCAGAAAATATTTAAGCCTGAAGTTTGGGATAAACAATTCCTTTCTTTCTATCCAATGAAAATTCGTTTATAAATTGATAATTGGTTACGATACCATATTTTTCCAATACAAATTCGCTGATTGACTAGTGGGATACAATGCGGTAAAGAATTAGGCTTTCCGTTTTCGATATTATGAAAATTTCACACAATGGAGAGCGGCATAGCTTCACTGTTAACTTCTTTGAGAGATGTGATTTTTAATTATTTTTTGTTCAGTTTTATTATAAAATAATATCAATTTATATATCGCTATTCATATCAAAGTCTTCGAATGCGATTTACATTTAGCAGGTACTCAAAATTGGCTTCCGTTTTTTGCGCGTTTTTAGGTTTTCGACACCTCTCGTGCTAAATCGTCTAGGCAAAATGTGCCATTCATGATATAAAGATAATTATTTCACTTGATTGTACAGGAATAAATGGCCTTTATCACCATATGTATTTAAAATTGATTGTTTATGTTAAACATTTGTAATATTTAAAATATCTAAAATGTTTTTTTTTATTTTTTTATAAACACTATCAAAAAGCTGGTCCATTTTCCTGTAAAAATCTGAAAGAACTATTAGTCTATATATTATGGCACATTTTTCCCAACGCGCAAGATAAACCCCATGAAATAGTATTTTACTGCCGTAAAAACAATACTGCCGCGATCTCCGCTATTTGTAAGGTCGTTACCAATAAAGGCGTCGTATCGGATTGTATAACTTTAGTAGTTAAGTAGACTATTCAATATCATAGATTAATAATATAAAATGAATTTGTATGTAAAAAAATGTATGTATATATTATTATATTTATTTTATTTTAATATAAAATTGTTTTAGATTTACCATCTTAAATCACTTGTTCTCGAGTCTCTAAACCCCTACCCATTTTCTTCTAGCGTCCCACTTATGGGACACTTTGTAAAAAAAATCATATTAAATACGTATATGCCTTATAAATATAAAAATGTGTTTTTTTGCGTTGTACGATAAATAGACTTTAATTGTAATTTCGCTTTGCTTTCAAAATTTTACTTTTAATTAGATTTACATGACCTTGACCTTTCAAATTGTAAAAATTGATGAAAATACAAACATTCTCAAAAATAAGTACACATTTATCACATATGATTAAATTTTGATATAAAACCACATGAAATATGTAAATTCATCATTTATCTATCAAATATAGCAATAGAAATCATAAAAAAATCACATTGACTTCGTTTTATCAAGTGTTAAACAAGTGTCCCACAAGTGGGACGGTAGCAACAAATGCCCCCGTGTAAAACGTCCCATATATGGGATAGTAGTTAGAAGCATGCTCAATTATTTTTTTTTTTCAATAAAGTAGTTTTTTACTACATAAAATTTATTTTTTTGGTTAACTTTGATGTCTAGAGTGTTATATATTGAAGCTAAACTGTCGCGGTAGACGTAGTGTCGGTAGACGAACTGTCTAAGTAGACGAATCGTCTGGTAGACGAATTGTCGCATTAGACGAATCGTCCGGTAGACGAAGTGTCGGTAGACGAATTGTCGTGGTAGACGAATCGTCTGGTAGACGAAATGTCGCATTAGACGAAGTGTCGGTAGACGAAGTATCGTTAGACCAGTTGTCGCGGTAGACGTATTGTCGGTTGACCTACCGAGCAGGATAGGTTGTGACCTTCCACTGGTTCCTTGATGGGCAGTCTGTATTATGTAAACTTCTGTCCTAATCAAAGAATGTGCCACCACTAAGGCCATGGTTAGCGCCCATTTATAGTTTATTTGTTTATATACAATCTTTCTAGCGTGGAGTAATAATTAATTATGTAAGTTACAACTTAAGTTATTTTATAAAATCAGAATTTATTTTTGAATTTAATTTCTTTTTGAACAAAATGGAAAACAATTTTCATATGTAAACGTGTTTTGACAAAAAATTTTCTTCATAATTGTAAACCACGATCAATATGATTCATAAAATATATATTACTCATTGAATTTCTTTATTATGTTTCTTTGTATGAAAATATAATAAATATTTGATCTGGATTATTATTTGCTGGACGGTGGGTGGGGAGGACCTAATATTTTTCTTCATGGAAATCTATAAAATATAAAATATTGTATTTTTTCAAGCTTCCCGCCTGGGCTAGTACTATAAAAGTGTCAATTTATTGATTTTTAGAGTTTAAATTATTGGTGGAAGCACTTAAGGTACATTATAACACTAATAAATGTGATTCTGTTCAAAACCTTTAAAGGCAAAACATGAAAAACGAACTGACCCAATATAAATTTACACGGGGCCACTTGTTGCTACCGTTCCACTTATGGGACGTTTTTTAAAACGTCAATATCTCAAAAAGTTTTCAATTTCAAGAAAAATCAAAAGTCATTCCTTCCATTGTGGCCCAAAAACTAAATAATATCCAAAAGTAAAAAAAATTATCGACCTCAGAAGAATAGGGGTTAAGTTTAAGGATAAGGCTAATTTTTTCTTGTCATAAAATAAACTAAAAATACATTTATTTTAAAGTAGATATGCTAAAGATATTGAATTGATTCCACATTGCCTACAGAAAATCATTCATTGCCAGGTACCCACCAGAGATGGGATGGATCAGAGACACCCTTTAGAGATTGAAAAAAAACATATTCTTTATCATGATTCAGGATCAGAACATTCTGTACGTCAGCCAAATTTTTGGTTTCACAAACAGTTGTGATAATGTCAGGTATCAAACTAATTTTGATAAATATGACAGTGATGGTAATAATGTCTTACACAAAACGAGACAGCAATAATGATCATATTATCATTATGATTTTGAGAAATATCAATCTAACGATTGTCTTTGCAATGGCTGTTGATTCATTGTAAAGGAAATACTTGCAATTTAAACACCTCAGTGAATTTCTCAGAATGCATTAAAAGTTGAATGCGTTTTATTCTAAATTTATCAAATTCGTTTTCCAACACTAACACTACCCTATAATTTATAACGTCAACAATTTCTAATCATTCTGGCTTTTGTGATAGCAATTCATTTATTGTAATAACAGATTTTAGATAATTTCAAAATATTCATAATTAATATGGTCAAAATTGTCTCTTTTTTAAGGTCAAAAAGTCCTAAACATTTAGAAAATAGAACTCACTCAACTATAAATTAGACTCAACATTGCTTTTAAGAAAAGAAAAAGACAGTTAAAGCATACTATGGTTTTGTTTTATTTATCTCAGTAGTTCGATAAAAATGTAATAAATCATTTGTATGTATATATAGGCCAACAAATTTTTTTATAGTAAAATAAAAAATACAAACTTTAAAAAAAAAAAAGCTAAGTAGCTTTACGCCCTCCAATACGATATAGTAGATGTCTTATTATTTTAAAATAAATAATCATTATTTTTATACGTATGAAAATGTACCTCCGAAATTTAGGTCTAATGGTTTCTTATTACAAGATCCATCCTCAAAGTTTGCGGCAAAACTGAATTGTGGCGCAGTTTGTTTTGTGCAGCCTCGAATTGTGTTCATTTCATAATAAAGTTCTATTGAATTGCGCACAATCTGTATGGAACCAAATAATGTTTAGTATTACTCGTTAATAATATCGACATTCACTTTTTGTGTGTATTTAATGGTAATGTGTTCAGCATAATAAATAATGAATTGCCCTTAGACCTTTTATCAGAAATCTAAACAAATGCAAACGTTTTATTGACCTTTTCACCATCGATTTACTAACACCAAAATCTTCAAAACCATTTGAAATATTAATTTTTGGCATTGTAGCGTCCGGGCACTCTACGTGGTTTTTGGCTCGTGTAGGGGATGATTTATTGCGATTTGACAGTGACGCTGGGCCTTAGATTATTTATATTTTAGTCCGTATCCCACGTGACTGACGCGGGTGCTGCTGATTTGAGTAATCCTACTACAAGATACGAATGCTACACATAGGCAAATACAAGAAGAAAGATTGATTCAATGCCGGGATGAATTTCAAATACTGTTTATTTAGGCATAAATTGATGAATAACAGAGGTAATCCAAAATATTAACTTTAGTATATCAGTATAATTCGACCAGCAGAAACGCGACTACCCAGGGCTGCGTTTTACGTTTTACGGCTCCAATGCCGCTTTCATACTGTCTTAGGCTAAAGTGCCATCTGAGTGCGGGGGGGGGGGGGGAGAGGAGGGGGGTGTTTAACCGCGCGTGTTTAATGATGAGTCACTAGTAGGGGGAATGGTGGGTGTAAAGGGGAGGGGGGAGTCTGTGATATTCCCCGGTCGGCGTACAGAGGAAGAATACAAAGTATGTGTCAATTGATTAGGTTAGCCACCTGCGCCGGCCGTGGTCTAACAGGTAGATGTTATCTCCGAGACCTGGCCCGTGGTCGGTGGAGGTGGGGGGGGGATCAAAGGAAGGGATAATCTTTGACGTAAAGAGGGGCCGGGAAGTTTACAGTAGAGACATGGGGAGGGGTAGATGGAAGCATTTTGAATCATACAAGACAGATAACATGTTTTTGTGTATAATGTATACATCTATACATTGTAGAAACAGTTATAAAAGAGAAGTAAATACATTCATATATTACAAATATTAATGCAAGGTACAAATATAATCATACATCCTTCGTTAAATCTAACGCAACTTATAACGTTATTGCAATTCATGATTGTAATATAAGCTTATTCAAAATTCATTACAAAAATTGTTTTAAAACAAACAAGATATAATATTTTATTTTAATTGTTGTTAAAGATTTTATTAGTCTTTAAAAATGAGCATAGTTTAAGCATAATAATACTTTTAAGTTAGTGTATGAAAACTATTTTTATACAAATACAGACTAATATATATGGAATTATGTTAGTATAACATAGTATACTTACTTTCTCCACTTCAATGATTGTAGTTATAGGAACTTCTGGTAGAGTTTGCTTTGTCACTAAATAATATAAAGGGTCACCAGTTCTGTCTAGAGGCACTAGATTTCTGTCTACACCATTACTCCAAACATCTGTTTGCATATGTTCAGGTCGAAAAAGTGGACCACCAATTGTTTTTATAACGGAGTAAGTTAAACTGTTGTTATAGGAGTTGGCCTCATTAACATTACTTTTTGTTCTTAAATAGAAAAAATAAATAAAGATACATTGCCAAAGAGTAGTGTTAATTTTTTTATATGAATACAATAACAAAAATCAGTACTATTTTTTAAACCTTTTACCTTATTTCAGGACCTAAAAGTGATAAACAACATCATATACGAAATAAAAGAAAATATAATAATGATAGCTAAGCCACATTCTCAGCAGAATCAGTTAAAGACTTCTCAACAAAACAATAAGTTAAAAACAAATGGAGAGAGGAATAGGAAAAGATCACTGAGCACATTAAAATAAAACACGATGGGGAACAACAAATAAGGAACAAATGATGAAATAAGTTGTCCCAGAATGTGTAGATGTTGTAGAGTTTTATTGCGGTCTTATTTTCAAAGCTTACGAGGAGCGCCAAAAACTACAAATAAAAGTATACTGTACATAATATTTTAGAAAATTACTTAATAAAAAGCAATATTTAAAAAAAAAAACCACTATTGTTTGGGGTGAAATGTATATAATACGATAAATGGATTACCCTCAGCTTTTTTTTTGTAGGCTAGGGGGGGGGGTGAAGTGGGAATACAAAGTGCAGATGTAATGGAGAGATTTGCGGAAGGAGAATTCCTGGCTTTCAGAGATTTTTCAATCTACACCATACAGAGATAAAATTATTGTTAATGGAATATCCCGAAATATTTGAACTTAAAATTTGATGTTTCTTACAACCCAGCGCCATCCGCAGACTAGGCGTTCATTTCATAAAAAAAGGAGATATTTTGCAAGCGATACATTTTTTAATTCTAAGTTTTAAAATGCGAGCACCCTAGCCTTCTCGAATAAGGACGGACCACTAATAGCGGGTACCTGAGACCCCAACTTCGCCAAGGCGTCAGCTATCTCATTGCCAGAGATTCCTGCATGACCCGGAACCCACTTCAAAGTCACCATTACCTTGTGTCTAAGGATTAGGTTGGAGATGCCAGCTAGCAGTCGGACACGTTTGGCGGGCCGTGACCCCAGGCCGTCAATGGTCTGTAGCAATGAAAGCGCATCAGTGAAGATTACGACATCGTCTCAAGCTGCTGGATCTTCTTCCAACGTTATCCCCATTGCCTCCATGGCAATTATTGTGGCTTCCATCTCCGCAATAAAGTTGTAGATGTCACCACATGGCCATGTTAACTAAACCCGTTTGTCTACTGCTTTCGGGTACGACACAAGAGTATCATACCCGGCACGTCTCTCAGCACGCGCTCCCATCCGTGCATGCATCATATACGATGCTTCGACGCAAGCCGGATATGCACGTACCGTCCACAGAGCAACTGTGCACCTTTCAGTCAGGCAATCTCAGTATGCGGTTTGTACTATCAGGTTTGTCCCTATAACTGGTAAGTTAACAGATAGGTGAGGAGGAAGTTCAACTCCCGTAGGGGTAATTGGTTTACTGTGAGTCATATTTATTTATGTATACAGAACAGGACTGGGTCCTGTAGCAATTTTTGCTCCAGGACGCACTTGCAGGATATCGCTTCCACGTAACGTGTTGACACCGTCCGACTGGTTAGAATACCGTTTATCCAGAAGTGCATGTTCAAGGTCACACCTAACCTCCGTGTAAGTGGCTGTTTGTGGATTCGTCTCAGTTTAACGTGTGATGGATATTTCAAATCACAACCTCGGTTTCGTTGGTCTGGAGATATCTTTTGAAGTCAGATAGCAGCCTCTAATGTAATCTTGCAAATTTATATTTACCACCTTTCCTTATAGACCTTTTTAGTTTGACCCCGTAAAGGGGCCTGACCTTGAGACTCACTGACATTTCTTTCTTTTTGGGGCACAAAGACTTTTGTTTCTTCTTTCCATATAGTATTTTACTAAAGGTGTTGGGGTTTTTTAAATTTTATTATAATTGTTTTTGAACTTTAAACCATAAAAACACATGGAGATCTTAAACTAAGAACCTAGGAAGGGAATTGTTAAAAAATAACGTTTAGAGCTTCTTTTTTTTTTAAGAATTTACACCTGGACTCTATGCTTTGGACCTTAATATTATGGTCGATTCTATCGTGATCACTGTGTCATTACTTTTTGTTGAGTTTCTTCAATGTAAAAAAAAATTACGTTTAGAACTAGTTTTGTATCGAACAAATAATAATTAGGTCTATAATGCTTTTATTACTGTCAGCTATTCAAGCTATTGCTTAACTTAGCCCTATACCTAGATCGCTCGTTTTGATTAATAAAAAGGCAAATATAATTCTAGATATATTTCATGTTGAATGTTTGATAGAGACAGAGGCAAGAGCCGATGCATCTTCACGAATATAAAAACCATAAGCCATAGTCATAGCAAATATTATGTTAAACTAAAAAAAAAATATATATTGTTCGTAGGAAGAGGCTAATATATATATATATAGGCCTATGTCGTATAATCGGGCCTATGACCGTATGTCGAAATCGAACGATAAAAAAACAATAATAATTAAAAGCTACGATTTCTATTGCTACAAATAATAACTTAATACAGTAGGCCTATAGCCTACGTGTTGATACTTCAACACAAACAAAGCTTTTTCCTTTTTTTAACTATGTACATTTTTATTTGTATGCTTAAAGACGTATTACTGATCGCTCGACGCCAATGTATTAACATGGTAACCATAGACGCATTAGGCCTAGAATGTATAATAAATGTTTTTTGGGTTAAAAACTGGTTCAAAAGGTAAAAGAAAAGTACAGTTCGCTCCCTAGCTTTTGGGTATACAGTTTTTATAAAGTAGTTCTTTTGTAAAATGAAAAGCTAATATAATTACGCCTAAATACCACTAGGCCCCCAGTAAAATAACAAAGGCGAAGAAGATTTTATTGATAACTTCTGCCCCCCAGCGAGTGCGCATGCGTAGAATTGACCTTTTTTTTTTGAATAATTAATAAAATGAAAAGTTCTATACGTGGCTTTGTCAACGTCTAAGGATAACGAACAATATCACTTTCTAACAAAATGGTAACAGGCGTTGTCTTCTTATGATGTAAAACTGTCTGAATTAGTTTAATACTAATATTGCAAATGGCAGCGAACTGTGGTTGGAAATAATAATTAAATGATGCATGTAAAATAGGCCCATTGACATTTGGTCCCGCGACACTTAATCCCTCCCTTCCCGCGAGATAGTCCCATATAACACTTAATCCCTACCGCGGACATGTAGGCTACACTAAGAAAAAATAAAGCAAATGTATGTTGAGAACTAGTTGTCACAAAAGTACTAACTAATTGGTAGGAATAATAATTACTAATAAAAATTAATGTGTTTCCTTATTTAACCCTTTTGCGTAATGTTTAAGTGACTAGCCCCTGCGACACGGTCCGATCACCTCCCTTTGTTACCTGCGGACAATCCTCACCTAAATGGTTGTCAAAGTAGGACCCGCGCGTGTTTGGCTGAGATCGAGCGAGACTTGCTTTGCTTGGTATACAAAGAGATTGTCAGAGATATCTGTCGGCTTTACTTATTTGTAGTGTCCGCTCCTTGTGACCCCAACGACAAGGGTAGAATATTAATTGGGTAATTGTAAACACTTCAGTATTAATTTTTTTCAATTCAGTTGAAGACTAAATGACAGGTGACCTGGTTGGAAGGGGCGCGGCCTTTGCTTTCATTGGGCAATGAGTTAAGATATGACTAAATGGCGTCGCTCACTGGACCGCCCTCTTTAGGACCCTAAATGTTAATAAAAATACATTTTGTTTCAGATGTTTTCTTAAGTTTTTAGCTCTGTACTACGGATATCTTAGATTAATAAATCTAAATGTACTGTTTAAATACAGTTGTTTTATTTTTTCTTAGTGTACATGTCCGCGGGAGGGATTAAGTGTTATATGGGACTATCTCGCGGGAAGGGAGGGATTAAGTGTTGCGGGACCAAGTGTCAATGGGATTATCTGTCATGGGGTTAAGTGTCAGGGAGTAACTGTCACGGGATGAAATGTCGCGGGATGAAATGTCCGTACACCGTTTTGGACCCTTCGTATTTTTTTTTTTAAATTACACTCTTGTGGTCCTATGTATAGACAGTTCGTGTAGTCTAATTGAGAGATTACCAGGCCTCTTTTGTTAGAATGGTTCTAATACATTTTATTCTTGCAGATTCCGCATTGCAAATTTACAGTTGTTTTTATTTGCTCATTGAGGATTACATTTTCATCCATCTATAGTTTGACATATTTAATTTCATTTTTTTTAATAACAAAAATCTCAATTTTAGCTAATCAGAATAATTGATAGGCATTTTTTTTATTTTCTACAGATAATATAATTCAGAAATGGATTTAAATACGTTTTGCTTCTTTTTCAGCAAAAATCATTTTTTTACATAAAGCAACTCCTACTTAAAAAAACACAACATGTTTATTTCGGATAAGCTTATGCGACTTAATAACCATTTTATTAGCAATTGTCAAAATTGTTTGTTTAAAATGCGGTTGTGTCAAAAGGCTTTATTTTAATCATTTTTTTAAATTGTTAAATACTTATTTTCACTTGTCTACAAAATAAGAACAATTCTATAATATTACAGAGTTTATGTGCATTGAGTATAATGAAAGTTCTTGAAATATTATGTTTAGCCTATAACAACAATAAATTAATTACACCATTAATTTGTTTTCTACTTTTCTCTTTGTTTTGTTAAATAGTTTTAAAATGCATTGCCAAGATATTATAGGTTTATTTCATTCCAGAAACGAAAATCCGATTTTTGTAAAATTCCCTTTATATACATTGACACAACCATAAATACAATATTTTTAAGAGTAAAATTATTTCTTCTTACCCAGTAGATGCAGTTAAATGAAAAATTTCATGAAATGAAGCGCTGACTGATGCTAAAATTGATGATTTTGATTCATGATTTTCTGACAGGAATTGAGCCTTAAGATAATCCTCTTTAACTAAAGCAGCGCCTGCAGTCACACCTGTTATCACGTGAGTACCTAAACAAACAAACACAAATAATTAAAGTACCAAACATAGTTCATTAACAAGTTGTTAGAATGAATGCTACCCTAAAAGTATCTTACTTAACAAACACAGCCTATCGGGTAGGTCTTTTTTCACTGATAGCTTTTTGCTATTTCGCAAACTGGCTGGCCGAATCCTGGACTAAAGTAAAGATCGGACATTGGCCAGCCATTTCATATCGATATTAACCAGTTCGGTAATTCACTGGCCTATTCGCACACTGGTCTACTTGGCTTAGAGCTTTGACTATAACATTTAAAAATACCAAAACATGAAGTAGACCTATCCTAGAAATTTGTCAGTCAGTCGGTGTATGTATTAGAACGCTTAGTGACTTGGCTTTGAGAGTATAGACAGATGACGTAAAAACAAATGTCATTAAATATTGCAAAATGCCGGTATAAGTTTAGGCTTAGGACTATATTTCTTAATTACAACACGAACGTCAGCTATTGTGATGGTTGACATTGCGTATTTATCATCGGTTCAGAAATTCTTGGGACAGTCTTTGCAAGAGCACAACTAAGCAGTTCACCTCGAACAATAAGTCTACTGTGTTTAGACTTGATAACCAACAAGGTGGAAAAGCATGTTTACTAAGATATTTTGTTGGAAATGGAAGAAAATGGCGCAACACAATCTAAGTCAAAATAGTTTATGACTGCAAACATTAATTGATTCATAATTTTGTACCTGGCATTATAGAGAAATCAGTTCTCTATGCATCGTTGTTAATACGCTCAATGAACTTTGTGCTTTCTCGTGAATATCTTAAACTTTGAATGTGAATGGGCTTCTGGCAAGTACATAGATATGTAGTGTCGGGTAGATTTGGAAAGTATCATGAAATTTCGGCTGCAAGCATGTGAAAGTGTTATTTCACAGAATTTATCATCGTAATCATTTTGTCATGTTTTTCAAAGAAAGCAGATAAAGTAGACCAGGAGCCGCATGAGAAAAAAAAAAGTGCGGTTCAATCCCACTTTTCAACACTAGTCAAATCTAGATGATTTATTTGCATTAAATACGTTTATAGAAATCAGGAATCTTTTAAAAGGTATGTTGACCATTTCATGAAACTGCCATAGGAAATACCATGTTATATTTTCGGAGCATCATACTCGTTGCACAATTGCGAAAACAGTCGACTGTTTAAAGATCTTGTTTTTACAAAAGGGCACAACTTATGACGCATTATTTTACTTCTTTTAAATGGTGCGACGATGTCTTTGTTGCTAATATTTGTCCATATATCATAAAGTGAGCTCCGATTACTTTTGGTCACTAATTGTTTTGAAACCCAGACCGAACAGAATCTACACTAGATTCCAAAATATTCATGAAGTGTCGGTCGTTTTATCGCCAATACTAGGCCTACTGCTTTCAACACAATGGCTGCTTTTAACAGAGAAGAGGCTTTTTAAGACAACTCTCTACAGACGTGTTACTGGTCCGCATGCCTGCATTATGGTGCCGACCTTGTCACATACACCTGTATTGATGACATTATGCCAGATAGCCTACACGTAGTATGCGGATATATCTGCATGTAGGTGGACTCTCTTGGAGACGGAAAGATGAACTGTGTTTCGGCTCCTAGGACCATCAAAAACATACGTTTTCCGAAGGTCTTTGGCGACCCCCGCGAAATGGTCATTCGACCCCCAAGGGGGTCGCGCCCCCCAATTTGGGAACCGCTGCTCTATACCTTTTTATCTGTTATATTTTGTAACAAATATAAAACTAGGACTATAATATTATGTAGATCTTTATATAGTCAATTTCTAATTTTTTTTATTGCATCCATTCTTTTCCCCGTATAATTGACTTTGGGATTTTGTTAAGAAAATAAAACCTTAAAACATAGTTTTGTTTAACGAATAAAAGTATTTAGAAAGAGTAATAATATAACAATTTATTTTAACGAAAACGTTATTTAGAAAGAGTAATATCAAAGTATTCTTAAGAGTTAAGAGTACAAGCTTAGAAATTAGAACATAATCACAATAAAAAAACATGAACTCTTTATAAAGAGTACCTGACTTTAGTAATAAAAAAAAGTAAAGTACCCGTCGGACCGAATTGATCCATAGGTCTGGAAAAGCAGTGTTCAACAGTTTTTGTGGTCTCATACACCCGCCTTTACTTTACCCCAACTAAGGTCAGATACCCATCAGAGCTGGGTAGACTCAGGGACAACATCCAGACCCGGGAAAAAAATCCCAGCCTGCACCAGGGTTATAACCAAGGACTTTACCCCCGCTTTCTCACCATGAAACAAAAATGATTTTAAAAAAAATTCTATTGGGTGAATAATACCGATATTAAAAACATTTAAAGGAAACACCAACATTTTTATGAACAATAACGCGGTATAAAAAAAAATATTGTTATTCATGGACACATTTTAACCCACATATTATTCTTGCCCCCACCCCACCTCACCCATTTCTCGGTCGCTACGCCTATGGTTATAATGTCTGACCTCACACGATAGGTAGTAAAGTATCCCCTTTAGACCAATTTGATCCGTCCGGGCCGTAATGCAGTGTGCACAAATTTATGTGGCCACGTCATACTAGGAGATTTTATGGCCAGCACAAACCCACAATGCCAAGTCCCCCTCCCCCTACACACACACTTTACTTTGCCCTAACTAATGTCAGGTACTCAACAGAGCTGGGTACGCTCAGTGACACATTTCAAAGCTGGGAACAAACCTTAGAATTCAACATGATTCATCAAAGATTGTAATTGCAAGGGCTGTTGATTTTTTTCAAAAGAAATGCATCGCAATTTGAACACTTCAGAGATCGTCTCAGAAATTCAGAATGCAATACATTTTACATTCTTTTAATCCAAATATATTACCATGGTCTTTTGTGATAACCCATAACGAATTTTAAGAACATTCATTATGTCTAAGTTTTCATATGTGGTCTATATGTGTCGCATTTTATGGTAAACAAATTACAGTGATTAATGACAGTTAAAACAAACTACGCTTTTTGTTTTATTTATTTCAGTAATTCGATACAAATTTAAATATCAATAAATATAATCGTCAATTCTTAAATTTAAAACCATGACTTAAGCATACTTTACTTCCGGCTCATGTTTCCAGACTTTTGAAAAAGCATACTAGATATATAAATTCAATTCTAAAAATAATAAAAAAATTTCAAAAAAATATTTTGCCCCGTTGGTTTCCCACAAGCTATTTCTTGTTTATTATTAATATAATTAAACAATATATCTCGTCATTGGTAAAAAAAAATACAATTCAATTATTGGAATTTAATTTTAACTTTTTTTACACATACCAAAATCTCTAACAAGCAGTTGTCCTTCGTATCTGGCTTGTTTTGTTTGGTTCAGCTGGATATTTGATGCGATGCTAAGAAGTCTACTTTTAAATTCTGGACTTAATACTGGATCTGGCTGAAGTTTCGCTTCGTATCTTATAAAAAAAAACACATATAAAATGGTCATATAAGGCCCAGTGTTAGGTGGCGGATCCGCCGTATAATTGCTCCGATAAAAATAGTGTAACAGTCTTCTCCACTCCCACATATTCTCCAGCACTTTAATGGGCGAACTTTTCTTTAATTACTTCTACCGCTCGAATGCAGTCATAACGGCCACGTTTACTTAGCTTACTTATAGGAGGCATTTTCACCACTGCTTTTGCGTGAGGTTCGAAACATTATACGTATTATAATGAGGCCTTGGAGTTTCACAGTCTTGAGCTTTAAATGCAATATTAGAAACATAGACTTGCATCGAAGGGACCTTACCATTTCTAGGTAATCGTTATTCAGCAACCTCGTGGATGCGCCTCATCTCATGCTGGTCTAGCACTTGACATATCAATTTTACAAACACTAAATACTAATACATTTAATGAAACTTGAAATGAAAAGTACCAAACCCAATGAAAACAGAATGCCATTCTTTTCTCATACCTATTATATCTTAACTGTACTCTGATTGTTACAGCTTTATCCTCTATCTGCTTTGACTTTAGCTCCTCGTGTTCGTAGGAAAACTTGCCGCTGATGGAGCCTTGAGTAAACTGCATGCCTGCTTCCACGTTGATACTGAGTGAAGTAAGTGATGATGAGCTGTGCCATCTATCAATGATCTCAGCGAATCGCTCCACTCTGCTATTCTGTGTAAGAACATAAGAAAACATGTTGCAACAGCATCACATAGCGTCCAATCATTAAATGTATAGTTTCACTTTAGCTTAAGTCAAGTTGGCCGCGCGACAGCATTATTGGCTGGGGTACCAAAGGTGCTGGGTTGAGTTCTGAGGATCTGGGTCTGGAGGGTGTACACAGGTCTTCCCAGTTATGATGGGTAACTTACATTTATTTCTGAAAAGTCAAGGAGTCTCGGGATTGCGATGGTGACATAATCTCCTAGTATGCCGTGACCACGGACACTTTTTAAACGTTGTTTCACATACCATAATAATATATATCAATTTGGTCCGACGAGCAAACCATTTCCTTCATTACTCTATCAAAATACAATTCCCTAGTATGCCGTGACTACAGAAACAAGTGAGCGCTTCTTCACCGTCCCTTTGATCAATTTCATCCGAATGGTACTTTTTTTTCACAAGATGGGTTCACAATAGGCACAAGATGGCTACAAGAAGGATTTATGTGGGTACAAGAGAGATATGTGAACATAAAATAAAAAATGACTCAACAAAATACTAAATAAATGTATTTGCATTACTACAACGCTGCTTTGAAAAATAGTTTCTGACCTAACTCTTAAATAATGTAACTGTTTATCGTAACTGTTTAAAAAGCTCAGATAGTGAGGTAACTTATCTGAAACATACTTTTGCCAGGTAAGCAAACATTCATAGCGATAGAGTTATTGAAAGAGAAACAGATAAATCATCTAAATATATATAATATTACCTTGATCGGAATGGTAAAAACATTATCGGGTATAAGAAAGTGTCCATCATCAGTCAATTTACATTGTGTGAAGTTGTGAGTCACGACTAAACCACCTTCTAGGTTACGTAGATTATCCCATCCAACACCTGGCAAGGCCTGCAAACAAATAAAATTACTATTATACATGTTGAATTTGGTTAATACTTTATTTTGTTATATATATTTTTTTTTACATAAACTGTTAAGTAGGTCCCAATCATTTAAGGTCTTCGAACATTCAAATTATTTATTATAAACTATAAATTTAAAAAGATAAAATGTTAACTTTTATTGCATATTTCAATCAAGTTGTAATGAGGAAATATTGTAACCAGTAGATAGCACAATTTAATGCGCGCCCATCGTATGCGTGACCCGGTACCTGCGTCTTCCCTTCAAGAGACACTTCGGTACCCTCAAAGACTGGCGAAGTGTGTAAACTGTAAACCGCCGATAAGATCACGTTAAGATTACACTGGCGGGCGAACGCATGGGGGACAGCCCCGCACCGCTCCGGGGGTCCCGCTTCTCATTGCACCCTGCAAAGGCTGTGATCTCGGTAGGGAGGTAGATGATGGACGCTGTGAGCTCGTCTCTCAAACCACACGTGTGTCTGGAAGCCTGTACCTATGCTATAAGATTTGCGCTACCGTTGACATTGCATATATAATATACGGGTGAGCCAACACGCTAATGATCCAAGGAGAATTCGCAGTTGACTGATACGCTGGTCTGTGAAAGCCGTAACGTGTTACACTGCACGCCACGCCTTGAGCGTGCAGAGGGGGAGACTGGAGCCCGGACTGAACCGTCGTGTGCCCCCCTAGCCTTGGTCCGCTCCTACCAAACTTTACACCCTGGACTACAGAGCCGAAAGGCTGGTCCTCTGTCCACAAATCATCGGATTATTAACCAATGAATATTATGGCGATGAGATTTTAAAGTGTTGAATATGGATTGTGACAATATTTTAAGTAGATATGACAGATTCCTACACTCATCTAGGAAACAAACACACACACATAAAAAGTAGGTATCTATCGGTTTTACATGAAAGCGACGAAAAGGTTTATTGACCTTATGACAAGTCTTAACGATAATTCATGCATAAAAGGTGGAAGTGTAAAACATTATCCGGTCCCATTCGATCATTGGATTCAAAACATGAATGTGTGCTGCGTTAATGGTTGTACGAAAAGTTGTTGATGATAAACATTTTCTTTAATTTTTAAAAGATGTTGCCAAATTAATGCCTGACATGAAGAAACATTTATTTATAATCTCAATTTTATTGCTTGATGCAAAAAAATTTTGGTTTTAGGCCTATGTTTTTACGAATCTACGCATTGTGTTTTTTTTTCTTTCAATATTTAACGACGCAACTCTTGACTAATTTATTTTATAAACAAAGCTAAATGTAATTTAACGCGACTAACATTTTGAGCATTAACTAACGCCTACTAACTTTGATGTTAAAACGTATTTCTCATAACCAATCTTGTAGCCTTTACTTTTATTGTTTTTTAGGTAGACATTCCTTGGTGGCTTTTTTCAAACCGAGCAATTTGAGAGAGTTTTAGGCTCTGCACCTAAAACATGTGACCGATGCTCTGGGATTATCTACATTGAGTCAGGGCGGAGGTGTGGTGAAGTGGGTCTGGTCTATAGTCCATTCTCCGCCATCCATAGACACACAAGTGTGCATTTTTTTTGTTTTTAGATTCTGGGAATTCTCTATGGAATTGTCACTTCCTGGATTCTGGCCCCTTTACGACTTTACACACCCTGTCTCTACGCTACCATCACCAGACCTTTCCCTCTTCGCCCCCCCCCCCCCCCCCGCGCCAGGAGGAGGTGTGCTAAAACCTCTAACCAGGGTAATGCAATATGGACCACTATTGAACAGCACCACAAAGGGGCGGGGAAGGGGTACACGTTAAACGTGCTATGGTTATACTCCATGCACAACCCACTATAAATCGCATTTTACAACATGCAATTGGGACTAGGCAGTGGGGTCAGTGGCGTAGCCAGGTTTTGACGAAAGGGGGAACGAAATTTTAGGAAAAAGGCCCCCACTTTTAGCAATTTTTCCTATTAATAGAATAACTAAGAATTCGTATGTATCAAGTGTTATAAGAAAATCATGTGCCTCAGAATACACATACTGTATAATAGTGCAGTTTTATTTAACCATTCACGATTTTGTTTCTAGCAGCTAATAGTGATGGGAATTTATGCAAAATTGATTGCATCTACTGCTCATTTTCAGGATGAAGATCTAGTATCGAAAAGTATTTATTGAATCAACGCGAATGTTATATAGCAGGGGTCGGCAACATAAGGCTTGGCACGCAGCACGATTTTAAGTGGCACGCGAAAGACCTCCAAGAATATAGTTTAATGCAATTGAAAACAACGTTTGTCAGCATAATTAGTGGGTGTTGCATGGCGAACTACATGGGAATCACACTGGACGTCGACTGTTTTAGTTCAGGAATCTTTGTATGCAAAGCTCCCTTCATTGGACTTGCAATCTGTGATTGAATCTATTGTTAAGGTAGTCAATTGTATAGTTTTTCAAGTCTCTTTCAGAAGAAAGTCATACGGAGTATTGGTAAAGTCTTGGATAGATTCGTTTCTTGTATGGAATCAATTAAGATGTATCTTAATGGAAAAAAAAATCGTTATTGAGTGAGAAATGATTGTTGAAGCCAATGTTTTTGTGTGACTTGGCGACACGTTTCAATGAGCTAAACTTCCATTTACAAGAATGGGTCCAAAGGCACTTGAAGTGTTCGCGAAATCAATTTCAAAACATTTAACTCTTTCACTAATTTAAGGCAAATTAAGATAGATGAGCCTTTTCAGAAGTACACTAGTTATATTAAAACATTTAACTCGTTTGGTATCACTAGCATCAAATTTGAAGAATTTATTGAAGGGAGATAATTAAACAGTTTTCTTTATATTAATATTTTTAATATGTTTCTTTCTGTTTCCTTTAAAAATAATTAATGACTTACAGTTTATAACTATAAAATGATCAAATTACACAAAATAGTAGAAAATTATATAAATATTTTATGACTAAAGAATGTACATGTATATTTTTAGACATTAAAATATAAACCCAGTTTGTATAATTATTCTGTATCACTTCCTCTTCAATGGATTTGTTTTGAAATTTTCGCAATTCGGGTTAAAATATTACGTTAGAGTAAATCTCAGTTATTCTGAGATCTAACATCAAAGACTTTAGGTTCTATAATATCTATTAACAGAATAATTTCTTGACACCTAAATTCAAATGTTGATAATTATTTATGTGTAAGTTGAGTAATGAAATTGTGTATTAAAAGCTGATAATAACAAACAGGTTAATTTTTTTATTAAATATAAAACGCTTTAAAGATTTTCTCTATTACGCTCCTTTTCTTTTGGTCTTGGTCTTGCTATGGCACAAAATAAATTGTCTTATAAAAATAATATAGTTGATCAGTTTGACTTTCACGCTGTTGGCACGCTGAATGATTCAAAATGATTGTAGGCCTAATAAATTAAATTGTTGAAATGCAATTTAAAGAAAAGAATAGAAACGGCATAAAATGTGTTTCGTGGCTTATTAAGAGGCCCTTTTTTTTTTACGAAAATGGTCGTAGGGGGAGCAGCCAATCCTCCTGCTCCCCCCTGGCTACGCTACTGAGTGGGGTGATTATTTCACCTAGTTATTCCCAGGACTTCGATACACACAAAAGTATATAAACTTATCGTTCATCAATAACATTACAAAAATCATGCACATTAAAATATATCTAATGAACAGTAATAGTCTCTTTAGATTTAAAAGAAAAAACAACATCCATCAACGCACACATATGAAAATAAGAAATTGTCACCCATCTTAAGCCTGAAAAGATTCGCTTGGATCCAAATTTATGAAAAGCCGTGGTCCAGAGTCAATGGCAGGAAGAAGTATTATAAAAATTTTGAACGGCGTCTTATTGTGGTCGAAATCTACTTTATGTACACCTAGATAATCTGTGATTACCAGGTCATTTTTTTTAAATTCTCCTAAGCACACTGCAATTATGCCAAGCTGGCACCTCATTATTTGAAAGGTCTTTAAAATCTGTATTGTCATTTAATTATACAATTGAGAGACACAGCGACACAGTGTTCAATGTATCTCCGAGAAGAGCTCTTAGTGAGATGAATACACTACTTTGGGGAAATTTCAGGTCTATCAAAGTAATGTATGTCATTATTTTTTTTTTCTAATTTAGGCTGGTAAATCTAAGATAGTAGGTCTTAAAACTGTTCGTAAACGCAATTTATCATACAACTACTGCCGTATAAAAGTGTTGTTTGCTTTACTTCTGTTTTTTTTTAAAAATATGTATCCATTGTCTTCGCTACCTGGCCTTAATACCATTTTATTAAATTATGCGTATTTACATTTAATGATGTTTTAAATGCATTGTTTGAAGATACAAATAATATTGGTAATTGGAATTGCTTATTAATTGGCTCTAGTAATTATAGTAATGATTTTGCGTAATAAAACTCTTCCTTAAATTCAATACGAACAAAAAACTAAAATGCTATATCAGATTAGTTAGACCTATACTACAACAAGCATCTTTAGTATGGGACCCATCAACTAAAGAGAACACTAGAAAATTATAACACATTCAGAAAAGAGCTGCCAGGTTCATTACTGACGAATATTTACAACTGACAAGAGTAACACCAAAAGTTAAAACACTAAACCTAGAAACACTAGAGGACAAAAGGGCAAAGAGTAAAGAAGTAATAATACGTAAGGCATTTAATTATAATTTATAAATACAACACAAAAATAATCTGTTACAATGCTCCTATAAACATAAGGATAGTAAAACTTTCCTTATCCAAAGGCATATAAGTGCTCTTTCTTCCGAGTCGAAAACCATAAACTGAACATCATTAAAAACATTAATAGAAAAGCAGGGTTAGACTCTAACAACCAATGTAAGTAGGACGCAATAATCTTCTTCAAAGAAGGAGCTTCTGTAATATATAAGATAAAGATATAAGATCTGTGAATGAGAATTCGGTATATAGCCTACTGACAACAAGCATAGATAGATATATTTAAATAGTTAGAATAATAATCGTACTTCTCTTTTATTTTAGTGACCTTGTTTACCAAGACATGATAATGTACATGGTAATATTTAGTACCATGGTTTATAAGGAAAACGTACAAGTTTGCTGTATAACCTAGACTATTCCCTTTTTCCCAGACAATAGATGCTTACTTCAAATCTATTTGCATACATCTTGCTAAGTCTTGACTGCTCCACGCATCTCCGGGGGTCACCTACTGGCCAGTCAGATTGAAAGCCTCCAACGTGTGTATTCGTCTGATCGTTAGGGTTAGGGTCAAGGCTTTGTGGTCTGGAAAATACCATCACCAGGAATTTCATCATAATAGCTGCGACAACCCAACATCGGAATAGCTGTTGAAGAATTATATTAAACAATTAAATATAATGTTATATTGAGAGCCTTGTCAATATAAAGCATTTACTACTCCCCATCAAGCTAAATCTGTATCATTACGTTAAAAAAATAACTTAAATTAAAAACACTTATTTTTAAATTTGTAGACCTCTGATGTTTTACTTTTAAATGACATCGGTTAATACCACCTTTGTTTGTTTCGTAATATGTTTGTCATGTTTTGAGATTATTAATTAGCTTTATATTCTTTTTAGCCTGGATTCTTGCTTGCATCGTGCTCAACCACTGATCTATAAAAAGAATGTATTGCGCCTTCTTAATAAATTGGTTTGAGCAAAGTGAAGAAAAGCACTGATCTATAGAAGAAAAGGAAAAACTAAAAAATTTCCACTGCACTTACCGATATAAACAAAATTGCGTCTAAAGCCTGCCGTGCCACTGATCTATAAATAGATCGGAACGGAATCTATGTTGCAGCCATTTTACACCATATGCAAATGGAGTGTTGCTTTCAAGCTTCTGACTTCTTATTAATAATTTAAAACTAACAATAATACGATCAAAAGAAAACAAATACCAAACAATAAAAAAAGTTAATAATAAAAAAAGTAGACAGCAATATTTCGCAGTACGGAAAAACCCGGTCCCGAACACACACTAAATTTGAAAGCATTTGAAAGGGACATCATTTGGAAACTGCGCCCATTGTATAACCTTAACATACGGTGATTAGTAATAGGTCTAAGTTTATTAAAAAAAATATATTAACGAATTAAGCAATATTGTTAAAAATATTAAACTTTATTTTGAAAGACGTTTCCAATTTATACATTTAACTTTTAACCCGATTAGTCAAACGGCTTAGGAGAATATAGAGCAGAAAAAAACATCTAAATAAATAAACAAACTCACGGTAATTATATATATTGATCAGTGACAGTATAAACAAAATGGCGGAAATTTCCTCAAGAATGTTACTTCCGAGCCTAATCCATGCTTTTTAGAGAACAGTGCTCAACGTTAGATGCGCTCTGAGCTTACATTATGTTCTTTTGCCGCGCTATACAAAGAGTATTATTATTATTAATAGTAGTAGTATTTTATGTACATTACACAAAATTAGACTCGGTTATGTAAGTTGAACAAATTAAATATATTTTTTTTAAATCGTGCTTTTAAAATGGTTTTAATATGTGTATCTTTGATCATTTATAAATAAGACATGACATTAATTCATTCTTTATTATTGTATACGAAAGTTCGTTTTAGTTTTTGGTGTGTGGCTATGTGCCTGTTCAGAAATAAAATGTTATTTTACCATTCTCCGCCTTATCGTCCTCGATGAACAGCAGCCAATTCTCATCGAAGTCTGTGGTCCTTCCTATGATCCTCCATCTCTATCCTGGTCTAGTCTATACAGCTTCCCCCCAAGTAAGGCTGAGTTCCCTGGCATATGCTTCCACCTCTGTGCGCCAAGTGTTTCTCGACAGGCCTCTTTTCAGTTTTCTCTCCGAGGGTTCCAATCCAGGGCACGCCTAGTTGTGTTGGAAGCAGGATTTTACAGTTTATGGCCGATCCATTGCCATCGTCGCAAAAAAATATCTTGCTCTACTGGTTTCTGCTTTGTCCGCTCTTAGAGTTTCAGATTGTCTAGCCTGTTAGAGAAGATAATCCCTAGAATTGTTCTTAAACAGTTTTTTTATAAAAGACTGAGGTTTATTCACATTCACTGCCGTGGTTCTACAAGTCTGAGCTCCATACAGCTGCTTAGGTTTCACCAAGGTGTTGAAGAACAATCTCTTTAGGCTGTTTCTTAGGTGTTTCGAGATCCAGATATTCCAGAATTGTTGAAACTCTGAAACGCCGTCAGCGCCTTTTCAGTCTTTGTTTTTACAACAACATCCACCTCACCTGTTTGTTCGCAATGCTTCCAAGGTAGACACATCTCTCCAACTCTTCGAATAATTGCTATTTCAGCCTAATGGGTACAGAACTAGTGGCATTGACCATAAGAACCCTGCTCTTCATTTGGTGTATGTTAAAATCAATACGTGCAGAAGTATTAGCAAGATTGCTGTTTTCAACTGCATCTGTTGTTAGGTATGAGAGAAAAGACCATGATAATTGGCAAAGTAAAGTTCATCAAGCTGGTCTCGAAATGTCCATTTTAACACCATTTTGATTCTGCTGTGTGGATGTTTTCATCGCCCAGTCAATAGACAACAGAAAACTAGGATGGGCATCAAACATTCTTTTCTGACACCGGTCTTCGACTGGAAAGCATCGATCACCCGATGGCCGTTGACAATCGACAGTTTATAGATTCATAACAGTTCCTGATTATGTCCACAATAATTTTGCGGCACTCCATAATGCCTCAAAAGAGTGTTTGCTATCCACACTGTCAAATGCTTTCTCGAAGTCAACAAAGTTGACATAGAGAGGCAAATTCCACCACAGAGACTGCTCTAGTATAATGCACAGTGCTGCAATCTGGTCAATGAAGAATCTGCTGGTGATGATGCTTTCTTTACTGTATTATTTGCTGCTGAATACTCTTTTGGGGACTTTGCGTTTCGCCCACGTGTACGGCTCTTGTTTATTTCTGCCTTCTTCCTTTTTCTCTCTTCTATCATTTTCAGTGTCTTCGTTGTCGTCCATTCTGTGTGTACATGTTTTCCATTTCCCAACACGTCTTCACATGTTGATTGGACAGCTTTCTTTACTCCGTGCCACTTTCTTTCAAAGATCTCTTCTTTGAGCATTTAAGGTATGTCGAAATTTGTTGGATAGGGTGATTTAAAACTCTTCTACTTCGGTCTTGTGTTTCAGGAGGGAGATGTTAGAGCGCAAGCTATATGTTGTTTGCGCTGTGTAATGCATTTTAAGTTTTTGCTTCAACCGGCAACTAGACGATGGTGGTCTAATGTATAATGCAACATCAGCTCCTTTCCTGACTCGTACATCTTGGAGAATACACCTCCATTTCTTACCAAAACACACATGGTATGGTATTTTTGGTTCACCGTTTGGGGGTAAAAATGCAGCCATTTGTATAAACGAAAGTTGGAAGAATCTCCCGCCTATGGTTAGATATGTTGCTCCAGCAAATAGTCCTCCAATGTCGTCTATTTAAACTATGCCTTGCTAACACAGGGTTTCTTCATATCCCTCCCGCGATGTCACTACAGAAATTGGCGTTTAATTTTCCCATGAGGATTTCAATGCCTTACTTGGACGACCATGAACTATAGCCAATATTATGTCGTAAAAGACATCCTTGTTTTCCTCTTAGCTTTCGTTGGTTGATGCTTAGCACCAAATGACGACAATGTTGATGCTTCGCTTTTTCTTTCAAAAGGATACGGCGAGAATTCTGGGCCCATGCGCCTCCTATTGTGCACTCCGTGGGCCGACTTAGATAGCATCCATCAAGGTCACACCCTGAGTGTGTTTTAAATTATCGCCCACGTGGCCTAAGAAATGCAACACCTCTCCTGAGACCAGTCTCCTCTTTCCAGAGCTCCCTACATTGTTCCCAAGCATGGTGAGGTTATAATTTATCATCTTAGACGCTACTTGCACATCATTGCCCGTCTCGTACAACGTTCACACATTCCAAGTCCTAATGACGGCAGTGGTCCAGGTGGAAATCATAGGCCTAATAGCTTTCAGATTCCGGTTTACACTACTCGACGTCATATATTGCTCAACTCGGAATCTACTCACTCCCAGGGCCGAAATGTCTTTAGTTTTTCTTGTCAGCGTTTTTGTAACAGAACGTGCTAGTTTTTTTAATATTGTTTTACATAATAGCTAAGGGAAAATATATTTCCCTTTACACTAAGACTTATCAGTAAAGTAATAAATGGAATAAAGAAGATTGATCGATGGATATATTGAAGGATGAATTCATTAATTGATAGGTAGTTTGATATATAAAAGGACAGACATATAGATTGAAATAACATAAAGGCATATAGACAGATGTAAATATATAGTGAGAGATCAATATCCATATCTGCATTTAGACATATACATATCTGCTGATTTATATTTTGTATTTATCTATACATGTAGACAGATACAAAATTAATAATGAAATAAGATAGTAGACATTCGGTCTTACTACTATACGAAGAAATGAAGAAAAAAAATCAAATAAACGACATATTATAATATATATTATGAAACCGTTTTTAATATTTAACTTTATAAGATGGTTAACTTTGCATAAATTCCAAACAGCAAAATAAAAAATTAAATACCTTCATTGCTTCTATTCTAGTCTTGGCTGTGGTAATTGACTTTATTCACAATATTGTGTATTGACAAAAAAACTGTTTTATGATCATGCGCTAAAAACTAATGAATTTTGTAAACACTAGCTTAAGAATAGGGGGCTTAGTCTGACCTAAGAACCACTTATTATGATTATATATAAAATGTCCCCTCATTTTAAGACGTTATCAGAGTCAAATTACTAAAAAGAAAAAAAAAACATTTAGTGTTATCAGTTAATATGTTTGGACATGTTTCAGTCGTACAAATACTTTATTTTTACTTAACTTTAATATACTGTTATTATTGTTGTTGTTTTTAATCTTTTTTACAATATCGGAGGTGCACCGGTAGACTTTAGACTCTTGTCAAGGCTGTGCAAAGTACAAAGTAAACTGAGCTATACTCAAGCCGTCTAAATCCCAAGTCAGGGTCAAAATGTGGCTGTCCATATAAAACGCCGCCCGAGTTCTTTTATCCCCACATGTGGCGAAAGCGAAAGTCTGTTTGCATTGAGTGCCAATGGAAACGATCAAAATAGTTGGCGTTTTTAACTAGTTAAGTGTCAAACTGTAGTATGGAAATATATATATATATATATATATATATACATAAATGATCTTGTAAGCAACTTATTATAATAAGTGGGACAAATTTTAATAAAATATTAATAAGATAAGATAAGATAAGATAAGATTGCTTTATTGATCCAAATGAATGGAAAATTGACTTGATTACATAAATTCCGTTTTTTCAGCATACCTAAAACAATATTAAAGAACCATTTGTACTCAAACACAATAGACATTCACGCACACTATCATACCATTTATCATACAAGAAAAAAGTAGGCCTATTATTTAGGAGTCAGCTATTGAGCAATCGTATTTCCTGGCTGAAAGGTGATTCTTTTGAAAGAGTCTTACTGACAGTGGAACAAAAGAGTTCTTAAATCTCTCTGTTCTTGCCCTTATAGAAAGAAGCCGACCACTTCGACTAGATATTATGTAGCTATCATGAAGCGGGTGTGCATGATCTTGGAGTGTTTATTAATAAAGAATGTCAAATAATAAATTCAATTCCTATTAATATAGGTATATATTGTTAGTCTGGGGTATAAAGGTATATATAAAACTGAATGTCTGTGTCGAATTAGATTCACACTGGTTAATGTATAGACTTGTGACCGTATTGTCATATTTGTTTGCTCTATAGTTGCAAATGTGTTTAGTGAATGGTATATTCGCTTGTCACGTTTTTTGGCTGGGTTCATTGCTCTAAAGTATTTGTTAAATTATTTTTGTAAAAAAAATATGACAATTTTCTGATTACAACCCATTTCAAAAGTATACATCAAAACACAAGAAATTGGTGTGTTTTAAACTATAAACAATCCTCAGCTGGACGAGGGTATTACCTATGTTGTCGTTTTCTGCTCGTTATGTGTCTCATGATTCTTGAGGCTTTAGGTCGGTTTAATTGTACAGAGTCGGTTAAAGTCAATGGTATCTACAGTCTCAAAACTATTATGTGATTTATAGTTTCTAGCTATCGTAACCGCTTATTCTTTGTTTAGGTTTAACTAAGTGCTAAGGTAAATAAAAATCTTAAAATCTATATCCTATGTGTAATCTTTCCAAACTCAATGTTGTTGTCCACATATAGTTTATTAGAGTAACCCAGAAATATTAAAATTAAAATGGTTTTGACGACTTATTAAATGAAAACATGCCTGCATTCAGGCGCTAATACAACATGATCAATAAATTGAGCATTACATTTTATCAAGTTTGCAAAATCATTGTGTTAAAATTGTGTCAGTTTTTTACAGTGGTATTTTTTTTTTTCATTTTTAGATGATTCACCTTATTTTATCTATCTTTGCTTTCAAGGGTGATTATCTATCCAATATAATAACCTATTGAGTATATAATTTATTTTTAGCAATAAAAGTTCGACAGTCTTAACAAGTCCTCATTTCAAATGCCAGTTTTTCAATCGAATGGAATAGCTCTGTGATAAGCTTTCTTTAAATATGGAAATGAATACAATCAATTAGGACACTAATTGTGAAGCCGGCTGGTCCAGCAGTTAGAACACCGGACTGTCAACCAAAAACTATCGGACAGGTCGCTAATGTCAATGACAATGCTAATAGCATGATAGAAGCGCTATATAAAAACAATTATTATTATTATTATTACTCTTAACCACTCCTGTTGAATCTTGTATTATCTAACATTCAATAATTTCACACACACCTCCACGGGTTAATGTAAAAGGATAGACACACGGGCACGCCTAATTCTCTATTACCATGTCTTTCTATACACTGTGTAACGAATCGGTCGTCACATAGACCGGACTTTATAATTGCCAATGGTTAACGAATGTATTAGAATCCCCAACCATATATGGATTAGATATATGTACAATGTATTTATTTTGATTAAGGCTGGGGGTTCTATTTAAGCACTGTTTTTTTTCTTTTAAGCACATAAAAAGAATGGAATATTATAAAGAACAATCGATTTAAATTTTGTTAACGCATTGCTTGCAACGACAACTGACGCCATATTGGATTGTATAGATGTTTTCAAAATCTATCCCTCTTAAACCATAACACCTACAAATGCACATTTAGACACATTTTGTAAAAAAAAAAATGAATGCACAATAATGAGATGCAAATTAATAATTTTATATCAATTTTTTAAAATATTTCATGTTATGCAAAAAAAAAAGCTCAACGCTTTTGCCCGTAAAAGAGAAATAAAGAAATAATATCAAAATATGCCTGCGTATTGTTGATGTAATAGGTGCTTATAATAGCCAAGTCTCAAAACAATTGGTAAAGAAATGTGAAAGGGGCAGTAAAAATAAGGTACAGAAATATTATTTTGAGAAAAACGCAAAAAAAGTAAGAAATGTTTAAAAGACAAGAAATGTATCGAGTACTTATTGTAACATGCAAAATGAAATTTATTAACAATAGTATAAGGAATACTGAAATAAAATTAAACTTTGATTAGTTTGTAATTATTTTTTTTATAAGAAAGATGCATGCTATTCCCTTTATAAACAATGAAATAATAAAATTGCTGCTATTTACCATAACGGCATATGATCGTCGGAATTTGACATTGCCATTTTAATGTTTAAGTCCTGGTTCTCAGCCAATGACCCCTAATTGGGTGGTTTCAAGAACCAGGAAGAACTTTCAGAAAGCTCTCAGAATAAGGCCCCTAAGTACAAAGTGTCAAGCCAGAGTTGTCAATAACACTACTTCTATTTTGTAACGTTGTGATAGGAGATGGTGTGACCAGCAGTGTGCACGATATTGCGCGTCCAATCGGTTTGTATAGACACCTGGCAATGGTACTGTCACTATGGTCACTTATTCCCGTATAACACTTTTGGCTTGTGTTTGACTATGGGCGTGATAGCAGAACGTATTCTTCAGTACTATTGGATTCGATGAACGATATTTATTTTTCACATAAAACAGCGTTATCAACTTTATAATTGAATAGCACACACACGTACACACATGTAGATGATCCACAAACGGTGCTCTGTGTAAATCAAATATCCCAGTATATTGATGTATCAGGGTAAATAAAGGGCGCAGCTATATTGGCGCTTCTTGCAGTGTTTGATATCATTCTTATTATAGTGTAAAAGTCACTTCACTATAGAATGTGCTCACTAGCAATCATCTCACAGCTCATTATACACATTTTTTATGTTTATGCAACGGTCATTTCCCGGTATTTCGGGAAGTAGCCGGTCAAACAAGCATATGCACTGGCAATCCCCAATTAATTGGCCACACTCTTCTGCCAAAGTGAGAAATGACTGGCCTATTTGTAAAGTGGCCAAACTTTGTGCTTTGAATGTACTATTTATAACTCAAATTCTTAACAAGTTTTAAACCTTACTACTAACTATTTTTACATCGATCATAAAATTAATGTATAAATCAAGGTTGCCATAACAACGACATAATTAAAATCTAAACATTAATACTTGAATAAAGAGAGAATATTGCATAGTATAATAGTAGAGCCAAAATCTTAATTAAAAAATAAATAAATGAGCAACTTTGAACTACATTACAAGGATGAAAGTAAATTATTTTTATTGTTTTAAAATGAAATTAAACCTGTAATAAAGAGACATAACTTAATTTTTTGCTTTAACATTTTGTATTTAACGTTTAGCCTATATTCGAAATTCCAATCACAAACGTCAGTATCTGCTTAAGGTACTAGTGGAATAATTACATTATTTGCAATGCCGCATTGGTTGTTTTTATTTCTTGACATTCTAATGTAGCCTTGTTCACCCCATTTCGGTCCCCAGCTGTGGAAGATTTTTCGTTTCATCATTAAATTATAAATTGAAATTGAAATAAATTCAGTCAATGGAAAGTTACCTAAAAAAAATTACTAACAATAACCCTGATTCGTAACTCAAGAACTCATGGCACTTAGAAGTACTAAAGAAAGAAAATGGTGTCTTTGAATGGGATTGACTTTAGTTTAGAGAGACACGTAGACATAAAAAAAGGTGTGTTTGACCTAGGCTTCACTGGGAGCTTACTGAAGCAAAGAAATATTATTTACTTCTAGTTTAAGTAGTTAATTGTATACTGATTGAGGCCTAGTGTAGACTATATAATACACAATTTTAATCAATAGGTGTATCATGGTGCATGACAAGCTTACAAAACGAAAATATCCAGAATATAATACAATTATACATGTTAGTCTCAATAAAACAAATTAGAAATGTACGCTTCTTTAAACTTTACTAATTTTATATTTAAAACCAAAAATAAATTGGCATACACACCTAAAATCACCGGCTGCTAAGACTTAATGTATTCGTTAAAAACTAAGTTTAACAATTACACGAGCAAATGGACAATATAAAGAATAATTATACAAAACGATTATAGACTAATCTAAATGCTTTGCTACAAATTTCAGAAAAATAAGCTAAATATCTTAACAATACAGTGAACAAACCTGTTTTTTACAAGCCAGTAGGGTTGGAATGGTGAGACATTGTTAGAGCCATAGCCTACGATTAGCATACCATGATTCGATTGCTTATTATTACAGGATGGATCGTCATACACACCACTTTCATAATCCTGTGAGCAAACAATGCATAAAACGTGAAATACATATTATATCTTCTACTATAATTTGTAGTGCATTTTAAAGTCCAGAAAATGAAATAAAAATATTCAGCTGTTTATATATATGTATGTATATATATATATATATATATATATATATATATATTATCGTCGTCGGCATTTTGCGTCTCGAGATACGATCCAATTCCATAGCAGGCCCTCATGGACGTACAGGCACGGTCACACTTGCTGCAGATGATCTCCACCGTCTTGTTCGAGGCGCGCTCCTCTCCCACAAGCCTGGAACCTTCTTTGATTCCTGTCCTCCAGGTAGGCCTATCCTGCGCCATGATCTCCCAACTGATATATTGCAATAAAGAACAATCAATTCACTATGAAAAAAATAAAAATAAGTTATCTCTGGGATGTCATGGGAATTTGTCAAACTACAGCTATTTTTCTGAAGGTCCTGTCAATAATATCGGTGGTCTGTATGGGAGTTTGACAACAATTGCCTTGCAGCCACTTTACTTGGCATATTTTACATTTCTATAGGTACTTTTTGACATCTTTATTCACTCCCAGCCAGTAGATAAAATCATATTCTTGATCCTTGCTATGTGTCCCGAGAATGGCGTATCGTGTGCAGTTCTCATAATTAGTTCTCGACATTTAATTGGGACTAGTAGTTGTTTTACTAGTTTAACTCCCGACTCACCTTTCATACTACACACACACGCCAAGTCAAGCCGTCATCATTTGCCCACTATAAAACAACTCACAACAAAACCACAAACACGCTACTGCCGGACAACGCTCCGTCACACAATGCGACAATGTGAGGCCTTGGATAGGGCTGACCAAAACATCAAAAATTACACATTTCTGTGAGAACCAAAAAATGGTGTTGAACTTTAGTCTTTTATACTTTAGAGATTGCTTTCTAGAATGCCTGGTTACTACACAGGAAAGGACATGCTGCTGAACTATTGATCTTTTGGCCTTTCATTGCAAAGTATCCAATAGTATCTGCATGTCAGTATAATATAATGGGCGGTATTCCAAGGAATCCACCACCTACACCACAGTTTTTTAGGGTCAGCTACAGGGTCAGGTTAGATACGAATGCACACTTTTCTGTTGACTTCACTGTACAAAATTGATTCGCAAAATGCAGTCGCTAGAAAAATATGCCTGAAATATAAGGTTCGTCTTTTCCTGCATTGTTTTAACCTTTATCATGGAGTTGCTTATTACCCATACACAAATACTAATACTATTTTTTTTTCTGGAAAAAAATACAATTCTTAAAAAGCTTTTCACAGCTTCTATTCCTGCATATTACTCCCAACTCTCAATTATGTTCTTAAACATGAATACAATTTTAGCATTTTTACTATAATAAACATGATTGCCCATTGCTAGTTGAGAAAAATTGTCGTGTTCTATCTTTTAAAAAGATTAAAATTTACTGACAAAAGGCATTCAGATGGCAATTTCAATCTCCGTTCGGTCCCTATTGGTTATTGCCTATGGAAGGATATGTATACAACATCCGGTTCGAGTTTACCTTTTCCCCGAACACTGTTAATGTTCCTATAAATTTCCCATATTTTATAACTAGCACCTATTTAAACTTTATACTGACCTTTACTTAAGTAAATATTTAGTAAGCTTATACATATTTTGCAAAAATAATATTAATAAGAATAATTGAGCGTAATTGCGATTTTAAAACTTAAAATATTATTTAGACAAAGTGCGCGTCGTAGACCACCATATTGTTTGTTTACAAATTACAGATGAATAGACTAGGCAATAATAAAAGCTAAAGTATTATAAATAAAAACTAGTAAAAAAACTTAAATAAATAACCACGTATAATACTAATAAAACATACATAATTATAAAAGAGATCGAAACTAAACTAAAACTTAGTAAATACAACAAGCTTTTTTATTAGGCCGTCTAAGAGACGAAGCCGTCTCTAGGCTACACTAAACACTTACTAACTAAATTACGATATAAGTCCAAAATCGGGGTTAATATAAAACTTATCTAGTTGATAAAACTATATCGAGGGTTCCAATTTAAATCCTAGCTTAAATCAAAATTGTATATAGTAAAAGGCATATTAACGACAATAAGTTATAAACTTGAACTAAAAAAATTAGAAAATGAAAAATGTAGTTCTAATCCTAGCCCTTTTTCTGGCAAGGGCACTAAAACTAAACTATAATATCCTTAAAGACCTGCCCAAACATGATAATCACCATAAACAGATAATAATAATACACCATAATATAAAAGATATTGGCAGCACACTTATTTATATCACTCTTTAAAAAAAACACCCTAAGCCGTTTTAAGCACAACATTTGCAGATACAGTCAAAGTTACTTAATTTTATTGTTGCTCTTGGCTGGAGATGTAGAATAAACTCCACGCCCAGTCAAAGACTATAATGCAGGGCTCAGTCCAGGGAGGAAGAAAAAGAGGCAGGCAAAAGAAGAGATGGGAAGACAACATCAAGGAGTGGACAGGCCTATCATTCATCGACTCCCAAGGGGCATTACAGGACCGGAACAAATGGCGTGAGATAGTGAACAGCCAACGATGGTGCCCCAACGACCCACCCACGGGTTAAGGGATAGGTGAAAGTGAAGGTGAAGTTCAGGTATATTTAATAACTCTCATGGCCTGCATACCACTAACCCTTACAGTGCCTTGACAAGACCAGACATTAATAACTTAGACCTACATAAGCCCTTAGCTAGATCAACACCTATCAAAACAATTAATAAGGTGACACCCTCTAACACTAAAATCCATACAACCCTGAAACAGCATAACCTTAATACTCAAAACACTAACAATTAATTTCCAAAGCAACCAAAAAAAAAACTGCTGATTTGGAACTTCAAATAAAAAGAAGAACCGGACATAATTGTAGGTTTTGAAACATGGTTAAATTCAGATATTTACAACACAGAGAAATTCAATAATAATTATGAAATTTATTATTTATAGATAGGCCAGACAGTCATGGAGGAGTCTTACTAGCCATAACATATATTCTCATAGAAGAAGAAATTAAAACATAATATAATATTTATATGGATCAGTCTTTTGTAAAATAAGTAGATCAAATTCAAAACCACTAAATCTAGGCAGAGTATACATATCACCAAACTCTACAACATAAAACATGGCATCTGTGTAATCAGCTCACAAGCATTGAAACAAATTTTAAAAAATGCTGTAATTTGGCTTCTGGGGGACTTTTACCTCCCTAACATTAACTGGAATAGGTACTCTATAGAACAACACCAAAACATAAAAGAAATAAATGAACTTTTTATCAATACCATCCAAAATGTTAACTTAGAACAAATTAAAATAAAAAACAACAACAAGAAACCATAATATACTAGATTTATTCTTAACGAACCAACAATGATTAGTAATAGATTATGAAATAATCCATGTATTTTCCGATCATGATAGTATCCGTGTAAATAACAGAATAAAAAAAACAAAATATGCAAGAAACCTAAAAGAATAATTTATCTCTGAAATAAATGCAACACAACTGATCAACATCAAGCAGCAATAAAATTCCAAATCATTTTTCTTACTAAATAGAATATTAAAAAATCCAAAAATTGAAAGATATTTGAAAATTCACAAAAAACAAATTTAAAAGCAATAATTGTTTATTTTGTGCCCACAAAATAAACATCAAATTAAATTAATTCATATTGATTTAATACTAAATTAAAGAAATATAAAATTTATTTAAAAAATGTAAAGCAATAAATTCAATTAGACTACACAAAAATGCCAATTAAAAAATAAACATTAACTCAGAAACTAAGCAGACAGCTGCAGAATGAATATGTAAACAATTTAATTTCCAAAGATAGTAATTAAAAGTTATGCTCCTATATTTAAAAAAAAACAACTAATGGACCTAACAGGCCAAGCTCCGCTAAAAGGCCAAAACAATGAAACCTTTAACGACAAAAAAAATAAAGCTAACATCTTCTACACACATTTTGCATCATCATTTTTAAATCCAATGGACTGCGAAATCTCCATAAATTGAAACAAACTAATAGAGATAGGAAATATAAATGTAGAAGAATAAGGCATTAACCAACATCTAACCATCTTAAAAGTAAACAAAGCTTCTGGTCGAGATGAAATAACAGCAAGACTGCTTAAAGAACAACGTAATGACATATCTCCAATCTTTAAAATACGTTTTCAGGCCACTCTCAACCAGCGCAAAGTGCCCAAAGATTGGAAATTAGCCAATGTAACCGCCCTTTTAAAAGAAGACATATATTTGACCCTGGAAATGAATTACAGACATGTTTCCCTAACGAGCTTAGATTGCAAAATACTTGAGCATGTAATATATAGTAGTATAATAAATCATCTTGACCAGGGCTGTGCAAAATTTTCTAATGTTGGGCCACATTGGAACTTTGGAAAGACAAAGAGGGGCAGTTACCATAGGAAAAGGTAATCTCATGACAACTAGAGTTTAGTAAATTGTAAATACATATGTACATAAATAAAAACAAACACTATTTGCTGGGTTCACACCAACTGGTCTGGCGGGCCGGATTGTGGCCCGCGGGCCGCCTGTTGCACACCCCTGATCTAGACAAACGTAATGCACTGTGCACACACCAACATGGCTTCAGGAAAAACAGATCATGTGAAACTCAATTAATAGGCTTAATAGATTATTTGTCTAAGGGATTAGATAATAACAACCAAATTGATGCTCTATTAATACATTTCTCCAAAGCATTCGATAAAGTTCATCATTCTAGTTTACTAAAAAAAAAAAAAAATATGTTGGCATTCTTTGTGGATTCAAGACTTTTTTATAGGTAGAGAACAAACATTGATAATTAATGGCTTTAAATCAACAACAATAACTCAGGAGTTACACAAGGAACAGTTTTAGGGTTACTAGAATTATATTTCTAATTTATATAATGACTTACCAAATAGTATGAACACAGGAACAAAAATATTTGCAGATGATTGTATGATTTATAGAACAATAAATACAGAAAAAGATAGTGAACTTTTTAGGAAAAAAAAATAGATGAACTACACAAATGGGAATCCAATTGGAGCATGTCTTTTGACCCTGAAAAATGATCACTGATAAGAGTATCCAAGAAAAACAAAAAAATAATAACAAACGTCTTAATTCACGGTGAAGAACTAGCTCAAACCAATAATGCTAAGTACTTAGTAATAATAATAAATTATAAGTTATATTGGAATCCTCATAAAATGGATGAAATAGTTTAAAAAATCTTACAAAACATTAGGATTCGTAAAAAGGACATTTTATAAATGTAATAAGAATATAAAACTAAATTGCAATCTCACATTAGTTAGGCCTATTATAGAATATGCATCTTCTGTGTGGGACCCATCAACTAAAGAAACACTTTTTTTTTTAATGTTCGTCACAATAAACGTATTCATTTCTTGTAACATTAGAAGGATTGGGTTTTTTAACATTTGTTTGAGATTAAGGTAGACTGCGCGAGGACTCGCACATACAAAACATCAACAAAGAGCTTTGTCTGTCTTAAAACAGCCTATTCCAGGCTATAGCCATCAGCTATACACCCGCAAGCCAGTAAAGAGGGACACATAGAGTCGGTGTATGGACCATCCAACAACCAATAATCTTACACATCTCGGGGTGAGCCATCAAAGCGCTTCATTTTCCATATCCGCGTTTATTTCATCAAAATAGTCACAACTTAGAATTTAAAAAATCGTGTATCAAATAATAGGGTGTATTGCTGCTGAGTGTTAACACCCTTACCCCTTTTACAATTCAGGTATACAGACTAACTTGTATAAGGGGCAAGGGTGTTAACTCTCAGCAGCAATCTTTACAATTCAGTCATATAAGTTTGACTTGTATAAGGGGCAAGGGTGTTAACTCTCAGCAGCAATCTTTACAATTCAGTCATATAAGTTTGACTTGTATAAGGGGCAAGGGTGTTAACTCTCAGCAGCAATCTTTACAATTCAGTCATATAAGTTTGACTTGTATAAGAGGCAAGGGTGTTAACTCTCAGCAGCAATACGGCCCATTATAAGTTCGTAATTCTATAAGCTTATTTTTGACAAAAAATCATAGGTAAAATATATATTTATCGACAATAAAAAAGTTTAAAAACTAGCACATAACTGACAGCTTACACAACAATGAGATTTGCATGTTCAAAAACATTGCATATAACCCAGTAATTTACAGCTGATTTTATAATCTATTTTGTATTTTGAAAATGGCAAACATACTTTTTTTCATAAATGACTATTTTTCCACACCCTTTACAATGCGATATTTTTAGTTAATTTTTTAAAAAATAATAGTAATTATAATTTAAAAATATTAATACAATGGTGAATGACCACTAGCACAGTATTCAAATTAAGCACAGCTATTACCCTGAACGTAGGCAAACTGGCATCTATGGCAACAGCGACTGGTCCATAATTAGCAACAGCAATCATAAGATGGGTTTCGTTTCCATTTCGAATGCGACCCCAGCCACGGAGTTTGGCTCCAATATATTTTGGATCATACTTACAAGTACCTAGCTAAAATTAAAATATAAAAAAGCATTTTCCTCAAAGTTTAGTATTTGTATGAAGCGACTTAATAAAAAAATGACATAAATAAGTAAAATGTTGATATTTATATATTATATTATTACGACTGCTATTTCTAGGGTATTATTCCGTTCAGGTTCTAGCTCACAATAATGAAAAATGCAATCAATCGGCTTGGTAGAAAGTTGAAATGACAATTTTATTAGTGACCATGTATATACAGTACAAATAAAAAACGCCTGAATTCAAAAGCGTTTCAATTGATTTGTTGTATTTTCGGCCCATTAACTTCGAAGGTTATGTAAGGCCTTTTTGTTAACGTTGTATTCATGTTTTTGTTTTATCCATTTTATTGTTCTTATATCTTTAAATTGTGTAATACATTTGGATTTCATTAAACTAGTTTTTAATATAATATTTTGCTGAAAAGTTCATGAAGAGTTACACAGTAATAGAATTTACGTCGAAGTTCACAAAATGTTTGTGCAACAACATGTGATAAACTGTTAAGGTAACATTGCAGAAAGCACACATTTGGGGCGTTTCTAGTTTTAAGAGAAACATTTTTTTAGTTTTGTATGTCCTGCATGTAGTCTGCAGAGAATAACTTGGTACTTTCTTTATTGTAGTGTAGGCCTATATCATGCCAGTTTTTTTTTACTTTTCAAAATATTGTAGTTTATAACACTCGGATTCCATGAACTTAGTCCAATTTGTCTTGTATGTCTAATTATTAAGGGTTTCATTACTAGATATGGAATCGGAATAGTACATTCTGACAATATTAGGACGTCTTTTCCTTCATTATAAGTTGCTTCGTTTCCGACTTTCCCAGCGTGACCAGGAACCCAGAAAACGATTTGTGTGCCTTTTTAATTTATTGAATTATATTTTGTTAGAATGTTTAATGCAGATGATATATTTTTCGTATTACAGTTTTGTACGGCTGTAAGGCAGTATAAACAATGTAATAAAATAATACAATCTTGTTTTTCTGATTCTTCTGCAATGTCTAAAAATCCAAAACTTGGTGGTATACATTTTGAGTGTTTAGTAAAGCTGTTTTTTTCTTGTGGGTGAAAAACACATAAATAAGCTGGATTATTCGGTAAGGATTTCAGTTTTAGTGCATTTTGTAATGATAACTCTAGTCGGCAGTTCATTTGCTTCTATTTGTAAACTGTTACACGGAATTGCTATAAATGCTCCTAGACATAGATGTATACATTGATTATGTACAAGATAAAGCTTTGTTAGGAATCATGTTCTTGCCGATCCATATTCTAAACAGCCGTAATCTAATGTTGATCCAATGTGTAATCAATATATTTTCAATAAAAAAATTAATATTTTTACAATAAATTGTATAGGCGATAATATGCTTACTTGATGGACAACTTTGGCTTGAATAAATAATCTCCAATTTTTACTTGAACTGTTCGGTTGCTTAAAACGTTTGATATAATTTAATTAATTTAGTTAATTTTTAAAAACTGAAATCTTATTTTAATCCTCCCTTAAGACAAAGGCGTTAACAATTGTATGAATGTCAGATGTGTGAATCTATGTTTATTAAATAAAGTATACATAACATAATAACCATAGGCTTATATTTCTTTATCTCTACAAGCCAGACCAGCAAGTTATCACCAGGTCCAAATTGTATAGTAAAATATTAATATAACATTATAATAATATATATATATATATATATATATATATATATATATACACACACACACACAAATAGTTGACGGTATACAAAGTAGAGACCGACCGAAACCAAATTTTTGATTTCGGCCAAAAACGAAAACTTACCGAATAGTATAAATTGACATTCGGCCGAAACCGTAGCCGAAACTGAAAATGTCACTATACATTCGGCCAAAACCGAAAAATAAACCGAAAATGAGAAACCAAAAATTTTAAATGATGCAAATGTGTGTGCAATAACTAGTTTATGGGTCCTCTATTTAAGTAAACCATAGAATATGTAATATACAGATGAATATACATGTAATATATATTATTTTATTTAGAATTGAATACTCTTTAATTAAGATTAAATAACCGAAGCCGAAAATACGCCGAAAAAGGTAATTAGCATATTTTCGGCGCCGAAACCGAAAACGAAAACGAAGAACGGTCGGTCTCTAATGCAAAAATTACAAAATAACTATACTTAGAAACTAACCTTCCCTGTATAAGGGTAATTAGAATCCTTAGCTATGCCATTGTTTGCCTTAATGTAAATAAAAGCATTGAGTATAGTACCATTATCACAGCCATGGTTACCTAAATGTTAAAACAAATTTTTTTTATTAAAATCCTACTAAAATGTTTTTGAGCAAAAGGTAATTTAACAATAAATAAAAAAAGAAATAAAAAATATCATATTCATACTGATTTAGCAGCCATTAGCCCTACGATCTGAAATATATTTAAAAAAATATGCATACTTTACTTTATGGAACTTTTCATCAGCGATATAAAATGTTTCTTTTCCAAAATGCTCAGTATTTGTGTGGCAAATTTATTGTTGATGCCGTGAAGTGCTAACTTAAACTCAGCAGCCTTATTTAGATGTTTGCGAGGATGAGGATGAGTCGATGTTTTATCTGCAGTTGAGCCCGATTTGTTGGTTTTATTAGTAAATGCAGAATATTTGATTTAAAAAAATTAGCTTACCATTAATTAACAAGTTATTTGTAATTTAAGTTTTTCCTTCCCGATGTACTCGAAAAATGTGTTAATTAAGGCACTTTTCTTTATTTATTTTTGGTATGGCTTTATGTTTTATGTCTTTATGTCCTGCTTGTCAATAAAAAATAAACCATCAATTTTAAGTTTATATTTTAGATTAATTTTAAGACGCAAAACGAAAAAAAGAAGCTTAAACACATTTTTCTCAATTTTTTATTACATTACGCAAAATGGTCAATTTAAAAATGAAAATTACTCGCCGTATTTTTGAGAGCAGTCCACCAGATTTTGTGCAGATAAGGGCACCAGATCGTCATATTCCATGAACCACTGGGCTTCTAGAGCACCAGTAGCCGCAAAAGCCCAACAACATTTGCATTTGCCCTGTAATGACAAACATACAATGTTGTATATGTATTACCTTAGCCTCGGTACTTGCAATGTTTCGCAATGTAGGCCTATTTATACACCACTACATTATATGTTTTTGTCAATGACCATATGTAGTACAGATCCGTAATGCCAGGCAGGAAATTATTCTTATATGTTATTGCACTACTTAACATATATTTTACATGTATATAAATACCCACTTGATCCTTCACCGGAGTAACGAAGCCCAAAGTCCTATAGTCTATTGATGGTGGTGGTGTTAGCGAACTATCACTAAAAAGATTAATGACTGTGTCGTCTTCTGTAGGATTACTTTCGTCTAAATCTTTAAAGCCAGACATGGTTTGTAATAATTCTTCATTTGCCTTAAAATGTTTCAAGAAAAGTAGTATTAGATTATACATTAGACATTTTTTTTTGCTCTACTAGTTATATAATCAAGTAAAAAGCAATGATTGGCAATATTTTTTGTTTATCTTACAATATAAATGCTTTATGAGTGTGGCATTTTTGTTTAAAGCAAAATTAAATGTAATCCACTTTTAAATCTTTAAAGCAAAAAATGTATACTAAAACTTGTTGATTTTGGTAAATGTAACTGTCTGAGTAACGCACTGTTCCTAAGGGTTCTTAATTCAATTACTTAACGAAATTTGTCGAGCAAGAACACGGTCAAAGAAGAATAGGTGGCCAAAAAAAAAGAGATTCAAAGATAGTCTGAAAGCAACCTTAAAAGCACAAGAAGTGGACCCAAACAGATGGGAGGCAGTGGCGACCGACAGAAGCAGGTGACGAAATGTGGCAAAAAACACTCCAGAGCCGAGCGAAAACGTACATATGCCAAGAAATGCTAAGCAGACCTGCAAAGGCCCGACTCCACAGCCGCGTCATTTGTTTGCAGCACCTGCAATAGAACTTTCAGGGCCCACATACGACTGATGGGCCACCAAAGAAGTCACGATGCGACTTGGAGACGTGGTCATCAAGGGAAATGTAGTACGACCAACAACAACAGCTAACAAATATATAATACAATAAATACAATGTTTATCGAAGTTAATATAAAGGTTATGTTCCTTGCGCTGACGTTCTAGCCTTTTGGTTTGCGGTAATGAAATCTTAGAGAGAAGGTTCTGATGCTCGCTAGCCCAATGGGGGTAAGATGACGAGCAGGTGGATGGTTAATAAAGGACTAACTTATTATACCATAGTCAACTCTATTATATTAGTTATTAACATTAAAATCGCTTCAGATCTATATATCGATAAAATATAGATTGGTTCTGAGATAACAAGGGCAATCATATGTTTTACTATTTGTGTGCCTGATGTGTCAGCCGTGTACACTGTTATACCTAGTGTAGTTTACGAAAACGAAGTAGAAGTGAGATGTAATGCTAAATATGAATGAAATGTGGCGTACAACAATATTACATAAATATAACATATAATATTTGTTAAGGAAATAGTGTTTGTCGCTATAAACAAAAGTAGACAGTGTTGAATATTTAAATATTGTTTTGATTTTAAGGCACAATGCTGGCCTCACATTGACCCAAATAAGGGAAGCCTAATATGATTGATAACAAAGAAAGATGTGAATGCCGCTCTGGGATTACGTCGTTATGTTATTTGTATACACAAATATACACTATCTATTCAAAATTGAAGCTTACGTTAAATTTACTATAGATGTGAAAATTATACTAAGATATGTTATTACTTAAAAAATAAATATATTACACCGAAATTGAACTCCCCTTTTTTTAAAACTTTAACTAATTTCACAAATACTACTGAGGGTGGCAATGAGATGGCAGGGTCATTTTGTGGACTTGTTTCACATTTAACAAGTCCCTGCCAGATGCAACTACCATTTTCTTTCTGTTCATAGTCTTCAACATGTGAATTTCAATGATCGCTGCATCACTGATTACAATACATAATAAATTACTGATACAAAATAAATTAATGAAAAGATTGAAAGTGTAATTGTTAGTTTGTTTAGACAGATTTTCTTGGAGAATGACGAAGACTACAGCCGGTCGCTTCTAAAGACAGACACATAATGTTTAAATACCATCGGCGTCTTGGAAAGCAAAGATACTTTTTTGAAATAGTATTTGAAGATGTTATAAATTTGAATTGATTAAAATAGTGTCAATACAAATATATAAATAGCTGCAGCAATTTGACTCAATTTGATTAAAAATAATTGCTGATAATATTCTCAATTCTGACCAGATGTCTTTATGCAATGAATTCACAAGTATAGATCAGCATCTGTTTAGAAAACGGATAACCTATTTTGATTAATATAGTAAGGTTTTGTACTGTGACGGTATTTCTCAGGTTAATGTTGGTTGTCAGTGATAATTATGTTTGTATTTGATTGTCCCGCATTTGGAAATATTACACTAATTGTGCCAAAGAAAAAAGCTCTGTCCAGAGTATGATGTGGGGTATTATGGCTGTACACTTCCACACATTTACTCAACACAATAAGAATACTTTTTAACGAGATTGTTATCCTAAATCAAATTTCTCATTATTAAATGTAGACACATATAATGTCTGATAATACGTATTTCATTTAATATTATTAAAATGTGATTTAATACTAGGAAAAGTCAATCTTAAACAAAATCTAATAATATTAAACGAGAAAAAATTGGTGGTATATTTGTAGGTTTGTGGGTTTGTGGGTTTGTGTGTTTGTGTCAGCGTTCTCGAAAACGGGACCAACGATATTTGCGAAAACTGTCCTATTGATGTATTCTGGTGAGAAAATGCGTTTTTGATCAATCTCATTTCTTTTGAACCTTTGCTTGACCCTCAATTTTTGGAAAAACCACTCACTATTTCTAAAAATAGTTCTTAAATTGGGTTAAAAGGAAAAAAAAAAGCATGTCATTTGATTCTCCATATAGCGCGATCGCGTTCAATACAACTCTTTTGACGTCATAGCCAAGACGACTTTTATTTAGTTTCCGCGTTTCGGTAATTCCCGTTTTAAAGCATTTAAATCGTTTCCATTTTCGCCGCGCAATTAAATATATTCAATAAGAAATTGTGCCACCAATTTAAAAAAAAAAGGAAAGATATAGTTTTATAGTTTATTTGAAAGAGTCCAAGTTAATTTAGCTCTTACCAATACATTAAACTATTAGGGTACAATTAAAGGTGTGTAATAGCCTAGATTAAAATATTATATATCGTTAATTGCATAGTTTTGATGGTAAGTAGTTTATACAGTCTTTAAAGTTATAACATTTACAACTTCAGAAAAATGCATGGCAGACAAAAAAATAATTATCATATTTTAAACTTGAAAAAGAGAAAGGCGCGGACTTATGATAGTGCAGAAGCAGACACTATTTTAAAAAGTATTTCATGCATGACTTTAGATATAAATAATGCAGTGGATACAATTATAAAGCCAAACAGAGTAGTAAAACTCAAACAACTAAGGAAACAGCAGATGTAAGAGAAAAGACGATTAAACGATCTGAGACGTCGCAGGCAAAGCAATTAACAAATTAAACACTAGATTATTAGATAAACGAAAAGACACGTTGCAACTCAAGCGACAGAAAGCCAGTCAAAGAATATCGCTAGAGACCATTGATCAACGTGAACAACGCTTGGAAAAGCAACGTCGCCGTAATGTAAGGCGACAATTACTTATGAAACAAAATTAATATATTTCCAACCTTCAAGTGCGCAACCAATGCCGACGTTACCTACAAAAGTTTCGGACCTTTTAATATAGCATGTATTTACTGTCATGCTGTTCATTTTTCCGAAGAACGGGTGTCAAACAGAATCAACCGCGACTCTTTTGGTGACTGTTGTTTACATGGTAAATAAACATAGAGCCATCAGTGTTTCTAAATGATTTGGCGTGCTTCTTTTTTAAAACTTCATTTACTTGCAGAAGAACTCCACAAGAGAATCAGGAACTTAAATTTATGTTTCGCACTGGCTTCGTTTAAACGTAGATGACGATCGGACAATCACTAGTCTTCATAGAAGCAGGACAAGTCTACAATAAGATGAATATGGCAGTACATTCAACACAAAATGTTAATAATGAATTTGTGTACAATGTGTACAGTTACAGTTACACTTCTTATTTTCCGAAAACGCCGTCACCGAGCTACTTAAATATCCATATATGGCAAGATAATGGATGCACCCTAAGGGTTTTGGGATATTTAAATTTTTAAAACTTAAATATCCACTCAATCATTACATTATGATTATTAATGTTATTTTAAAGAGTGCATGCTACTTTTATAACGTATTTATGATATTGACGTACATCAAACTATATATTATGTATATAGTTTAATTTGAATTCAATTTATATACACATTCCCCATATTGTTGAAGCCTGTCTGAACAAATAAATCTGAATTGATATGTAAATATGCAGCTTCTTATTTGTGCCTGCTTTATTTAAATTTGCTTACTTTTTTATATTTTTAGTTTTTATAATTTGTCTACAATTCACATTTCAATGCATGTTTATTCGTAAACAATCCCCTCGATACACTAACCTACACTATATGATATAGTCGTTCAATTTACAGGTTACATTGATGACCGTTTAAAGTCATTGATAAGTAGGACATGCAATCTTGATTAGTCATAAATAATCTCATTGGAGATGGATTTGTACAATTAAAAACAGCTTATCAACTGGCATTTATTAAATGCTATCACTAAGTAAGCTTAATTGTTCTATTGAAAGCCCTTAAAGCAGATTACAATATATTGAAGCAAAATATATTGTAATGGAAAAGAAGAGGGGACTGCAAAATACATTTGTAGGCCTAAACCAAATTAAATATGCCCCCTGCAAATATTAAAGTATATACATGTAACTTATTGTTTACAATTTCTCTATTATTTTAAAGATATTTGATGTTAAAGAAATGTATAATATATTCTAATAATATTAGAGTATGATAATGCTTGACATTCTATCATTAATTTCAGCCTTGTTAAAAGCGCAGCGTGAAAATCTACACTACAATATGTTTCATTTTATAACACATAAATAGGTCTTCTTTATTTAACACTAACACTATGAAGTTATCTTCCCAATAACTGGTCCAGAACTCTTGTAGGCCTATTTAGTGATTACAAGTTGTATTTATAGGCTTGCACCTTGCTCTTTCCCTCAATTATAAATCAGCTAAAAGTTAAGGGAACTGATGAGAGGTCGTGTAAATTAAAAATTTTCATTTAAATTAAAATAGAGACATTAAGCTTTTCGTAAATCATATCCCTAAAATCCCTAAAGCTCTAAAAATAGAGCAAGCGGTCCATCTTATTATAGTCTTTGAAAGTACCAGATGGAACTATATACCTAAGGCTGGGGTATACTTAAGAAAAGTTAAACTAAACAGGGCTGTATTAATAGTTTGGTTTCTTAGCATGATATTATTTCGTTGGAAGGGATGAATGCTTAGACGTTAGTTGAAGTCAGGATTCACTAATTGTTAAAACTGACTTGTCTAGATTCTTTATTGAGTGTTATCAGCGGAGACGCTTTCCCCAGCTACCTTTTACGACAATAGAACTAACAAACAGGTGAAATTTTCTTTTGTGTGAGTGAGATGGTGAAAAAAAGGAGGGAATATAATATTACTTTACATCCACACTATACAGTGTTCTCTGTTGCTTAGCCGACCTAGCCAATTGTTGACAATGAATAAGAACAAAAATAAGCAGGTAGCCTACTAATGAGGGGTTGACGTATTCTAGAAGCATGTGTACCCATTTTTGAATGATAGGTCGAAGCAAGGTAATTTTGAATGTATATCATATCTACTAAATCATCTGGACATAGAATACATTTCACATTACCTTTCTCTGAACTGAAGCAGAGTTTTAAGATATTCTTCAAGGAAAAGTTCACGATAAAAAATTAGTTCTGCTGTAATGGTATGGCGATAATGCAATAAATAATACATGTTTATATTATAACAATATATTTTGACTATATATATATACATATAGTAATATATAAATATATATATACATATAGTAATATATATATATATATATATATATATATATATATATATATATATTGGCCGAATCTCATTATTTTATAATGGCTGTATATTCACATTAATACATTTTCGGCTAAATTGCATTATTCTATTTTGTATTTACAATTTACCACTATGTGGACCCTATTGAAAAAAAAAATGAAAACAAACAACTAAACAAAGTTACCATATCAGCAAATTTATTTTCACCGAGATGATAGGATTTTTCTCCCCTGTCATAAGCTTCATTGTGCTTTTTGATTAAATCGATGTTCTCTTTCCATAATTTTCTCCTGAAAAAAAAATAATTCTTTAAACAGGCATTCTTCTGCTTTGTGCGAAAGTATAATTCACAAAGTGTCTAATATTTACAGGTAAATTGAGACTACTAGTTGGAAACAATAATCATTTCATATTAATCTAATACTTAAATATATAATGTTAAATCCATTTTTTTAGGATTGATACGGATTAACGATCAATAAAAGATCTCGTTTTTTTATATTAGCTTATTGGAAACCTGATCGTGTTTTATTTGTGTACCTGTCTTTTTGTGTACAGCTGATGAATTTTGTATGTACAGATAGTGTATTGTTATAACCACTATCCCGTGGTTATAGGAGCTTGCACGTAATGCAGTCGTCTAGTGTTGACTCAATGTTAGTTTTTGTTTTATCCCAACACTGCTCTTTCAATTGCCCAGGGTTCAAACTCAATTATTGACATCTGACAGTTCCTTTCAACAGTAATTTTTTTTTTAATGAGTCCTTGAAGGTGATAATTATTCTTGTTCGTGGCGATATTGTATAGTAATTTAATTTGCAAAACAGACAGTTGAAACTTGAAGCAACGAGTAAATGCGAAGTATATAGTTAATAAATGAAAGTCTCTAATACTATTTTATGCAACTAGTGTGAATCCAAACATTATAGCGAAAATCAAAGAATAGTAATATGTTCAAGGCTAATGAGATGATAATACACGAAACGTGATCAGTCAACTCTATGCTCTCGTAGCTAAGGCTTTTATGTCCTATTTAAAAAGGCGGGAACGGGTCCAATAGTGGGGGTGAAACTTATGTTTTTTTCTTATTCTCTTCATTATAAAGGATGTTTTCTTAACATGATACCCCCTGTACACCACTTAATAACCCTATAATTTGTTTTCTTTTTTGTGAATAAGTGCATACGCTTTTAAGAAGCAAGTGAAATTTGATCGCCTTAAATGGTGATGCGCTAACAGTGCATTATTCTGCGATTCTCTGCAGCGGCAGTAGAGGGGGGAATGACTAACTCTTAGGCTCCACCCACAAATTAGCGACCTAATTAAGTTTGTTTAGGGGAAAAATAACAATTGCGTGTGTTTCAATACTATTATATCTCAGAATCTTTGTTTTAAAGTTACTGTAGTTTTAGTGTATTATCTGCAAAGATTGAGAGTTAGTAGTACAAACATTTTTTTTTTTTACTTTTTATTCGCCATGTCAGCGTTAAGTGTACATTTTTGTTTTTATTTCATACCTGTAATTGTCTTCAACTTGGTCTTTGTATTGCTTATTGAAAGTCGATTTGAATTGGTGCCACTCTTTATCCCCCTTGTTTTGGGACAACAGGGTTAAGGTTATGGTAAGGGTTAGGGATAGGGTTAGGGAGATGACAAGAGCAAGTCGAAACATCTGGGTGAAAAAAAAATATATTCACTATAATATAATTTTCCAACATATTTTGTAATAGACTTTCAGACTTACACCAACAACTTAGAGTTTTAAAATTAAAACCTAACATATATCTATTTAAAATTAAGCAAACCATTTCATTTAAACCTAATGGAATCCCCCCCTTCACTGATGATTAACCAATAGTTACTGAGGTTTTCATTACGTAGACTAATAACAAAAACATACAACCATTTTATACTTGTCTTTTATATGGCTAATAAATACTGTGTTTAAGCCAATATGTAAACAATGTAATTTCTAAAGATAATAATAAAAAACTTATGGTCCTACATTAAATCAAGAAAAATGGACACTACAGGCATAGCTCCACTAAAACGTCAAAACAATGAAACTTATGATGATAATGAAACTAAAGCTAACATACTAAACACACACTTTACATCATCTTTTTCAAATCCAGGTGACAAATTGATCATAAATTTAAACAAACTAGAAGAGGTAGGAAATATAAATGTAGATGAAAAAGGCATTAAACAACTCCTAACCAACTTAAAAGTAAATAAAGCTTCTGGTCCAGATGAAATACCAGCAAGACTGCTTAAAGACCTAACTAATGAAATATCGCCAATTTTAAAAATACTTTTTTAGGCCTCTCTAAACCAGGGCAAAAAGCCCGAAAATTGGAAATTAGCTTATGTAACCCACCGTTTCAAAAAAGAAGATAAATCTGACCCCTGAAATTAGAGACATGTTTCCCTAACAAGCATAACATGTAAAATACTTGAACATATTGTTACGTCCACAATCCCTTTGTGGCCAGAGCCGTGTAGATACTGTTGATATTTCTCGTTGGTCCTATGGTAGACTTAGTTACTAATATTTATGTTTCTGTATTACACGAACTCTTCTTATGGTCCTGGGCATAAACTCAGGATTTGCGCTCTAACAGTTCCTTTCCTTGACGTTAAAGTAGTAAATAAATATAATAGTATTGTAAACAACACAATAGAATAGTAACTTGACGAGGAAGCTTCAGTGTAAATGTTGTTGATAATTTAATTCAGGTGATATGTTCAATTATATATACAATATAAGGATTATGTACAGTTATAATAAAATAAAGCAAACACGAGCGTCTTCAAAAGAAATTATCTCGAAACTCTCTGCCTTTCAGTCAAACAAATCATTAAATACTATTAAAGTATTAAAGTGCAAGGGACAGACCTATTACTAGGCGGGGTGAAAATAATGGTATCACTACAAAACTCATAATAAAAATGATAGGAACTTCCCTATGCAGAAAAAATAAACCATTCCCAGCCACTCCGAGAATTTGAGGTCAACACAGAATCCCAACATTACCTAGAATCTTTTGCCTTCGTACTAAAAGTCAAGCAATTGGAAACCTAAGCCCCGCCCACAAAATCGTGTGTAGGGAGGAAAAAAGAGGGGGGGGGGAGAAATAAACATTGTATGTTCCAATACTTGGAAACCAATATACATGACACGCCCCCACCCACTTAAAGAAATAATGTACCATAATTACCATAGTAATACCCAACATAGTACATTTTTCGTACTTATAATATATAGTAGTATAGTGAATCATCTAGACAAACTAAATGCTCTGTGCCCACACCAACATGGCTTTAGAAAAAAAAGATCATGTGAGACTCAATTAATAGGCTTAACTGACGACTTGTCTAAAGGATTAGATAATAACAACCAAATTGATGCTATATTACTAGACTTTTCCAAAGCATTTGATAAAGTTCATCATTCTAGTCTACTAAAAAAACTTAAATATTTTGGCATCTCTGGTCCCTTACATCAGTGGATTCAGGATTTTCTTATAGGCAGAGAACAAACTGTGGTAATAAATGGCTCTAAGACATCACCAATAACTGTAAACTCAGGAGTTCCACAAGGAACTTTTCTAGGACCCCTACTATCTCTAATTTATATTAATGATCTGCCAAATTGCATCAACACAGGAACAAAAGTAAGATTATTTGCAGATGATTGCATAATTTATAGAACAAAAAAGACAGGAAAAGATAGTGAACTTCTACAAAAAGTCCTAGATGAACTACAAAAATGGGAATCAAACTGGAGTATGTCTTTTCACCAAGAAAAATGCCAACTAATAAGGGTATCAAAGAAAAAGAAACAAATATTAGCAAACTACTTCATTCATGGTAAAGAACTAACTCAAACAAACAATGCTAAGTATCTAGGAGTGATAATAAATGACAAGTTATCTTGGAACCCTCATATTGATGAAGTAATTAAAAAATCAAACAAAACATTACGATTCATAAAAAGGAACTTTTACAAATGTAATAAGAATCATCAACATATATAATTACCGTGAGTTTGTTTGTTTATATATATATATATATATACTAGTGGTTATGCCCGTCAAAATGACGGAGAAACGAACGACTACAATGTGTTTTGGTAAGAGATAAAGAAAAGAGACTATATTACAACAAAGACAATGAACGTTTCTTTTCGGTATTTAGTATTTGTTCTTTTCAATTGTTTCTGGTCGCCCTGACCCTGGCATATGCATAATAATTGTTACTGTCAAGCTTCTGGTATTAAAACGTATCAAGCAGTTGTGTTGACTTGTCTTGTTATTAATAATAGCCTATTAAATTAACAATAATATACTATCTAAAAGAAAAAAAACCACAATACCAAACAATAAAAAGGTAAATAATAAAAAAAAAGCGTAGAAAATAATATTTCAGTACCATAAAAACTAAAGTGAGAACGATTTTTTTCGGTATTTAATTTTTGTTCTTGCTTATTGTATTAATAAAACAGTGTTGAAAATGTTTCTTTCGGTATTTAATTTTTGTTATTTTTAATTGTTTCTGGTCGACCTGACCCTGGCATATGCATAATAATTGTGGCCTCAAGGACTGGCGTAGTGTGTAAACCGCCGATACATTCCCATTAAGAATACACTGGCGGGCGAACGCACGGGGCACAGTCCCCGCAGCGGGTCCGAGGTCCATTACACTGCCGAGAGGTCCTGGTCTCGGTGGAGAGGAAGCAATGGACGCTGCAATCCCGTCTCAAAAACCACCCGGTGCCTGGATGCATGTACCTATAGTAGGCCTTTAGGATTTATGCTACCGGGTGACAGTGCAGCTATACTGGCGAGCCACCTCGATAATGATCCTTTGGAGAACCGCAGTGACCGATCGCTGGGCTGTGCAAACCTTCCCCGTTACACGGCACGCCACGCCTTCGGCGTGTCGTTGGGTGGCTGGAGCCTGGACAGAGATTGCTCAATCCTAAGCGTTACGCCCTGGACACAAGAGCCGAAAGAGACTTAAGAGACTTTTAAATTTGATATTAAAATGTAGCGAACAGTTGTGTTAACTTGCTTTGTTATTAATAATATTAAATTAACAATAATATAAGAAGAAGAAGAAGAAGAAGAATGGGCATTTCTATAGCTCTTCTATCCATGCTATTAAATTAGCATGCTCATATACTATCTAAAAGAAAAAAATATATATAAATACAAAACAATAAAAAAGGTAAATAATTAAAAAAAAAATAGAAAATAATATTTCAAGGCAATAAAAACTGAAATGAGAAAGATTTTTTCTGTATTTAATTTTTGTTCTTTTTCTTATTGTATCAATAAAACAGTACTGAGAATGTTTCTTTCGGTATTTAGTTTTTATTTTACATTGTTGCTGTCAAGCTTATGGTACCCGGTATTAGAAAGTAATCATTTATAGGCCTAACTTGTTTTTTTTTATCATTCGTATCATTTAATTTATAGAGTGTATACAGTCGCCTATTAAAGGATATTCTCAATAGTGACGTAAATCCATTAAATAATTAAAACATTTGGTTACTTTTTACTTAAAAGGATAATGCAAACATCAATAATGAAAAAATAAATAATTTGATAGACATTACGTCATACGCTAGTATTTTTTAAAGTAAACAATTGAAACTCTCCAAGCCAAATTGCGGTGCGTAACTTATAAAAAAGGTCTCGCCACATTAAAAAAACAACAGCATAATTGGGGAAACCCGAAAAGACCCTCGCGTTCAACATACAAAATATCGCGTTCAACATAGTAATGAACGGAAATGGCCATTTGCTATGTACGGCTATATTTAATTTGCATGGCTGGATGTAACATTTTGAATGTTTTAAATTAACACATTCATGATTATAAGTCATAAAATAAAATTATCTTTCGGAGTACGTCTCCGATTTATACATTTAATTTTTGTCCCGATTAGTCAAACGGCTTAGGAGCCAAACGTGAAATACAGCCTAACGTGAAATACAGCCTAACGTGAAATACAGCCCAACGTGAAATACAGTCGACGTGAAAAGAAGGTGGTCTAACATAGATTGTCAGCTCATGTTTGAAAGTACAGCCCAGCGTGAAAGGAAGGTCGTCTAACTTATACTGACAGCCCAGCGAGAAAAGTACAGAACAAAGAAAAGACTACACAAGATCAGCAGTACAGAACAAATCGATAGTTGAAGGGTACATAGAGGACTAGCGTAACGGTTTCTGTTTACAAGTAAAGGTGACCTTGTGAAGTCAGAAGAGAACTGAATTGCCTGAGCGTACACTATTGCGGTTACTGTGGCCAGACTATACCGAAGGAGCATCACTGGACCTGTTCACTCCAGACGTGCTGTGTATTGGGGAAAAGAGGAGGACAGGAGTTTGATAAGATAAGTCTGGTGTTTATGTTTATGTTCTATTTCAGTGTGTCTAGATTTATTTTCTAAATCATTGACACATTAGTAACCTGTAAATTTGCCTGTGGTTTGTGTTAGTGAAGGATCCTAACAGCGTATAACTGTAGGTGAGAAAATAGCCTTCATTAACATAAAGCACATGTAGATATTTGTTTAGTAGTGTTGTTTAGTTTGTATTGTGTCATATCGGTGTTTGAGTGTTGGTCATTGTAACATATACTGTACTCTATCGTTGAATTCTTCTATCTGTAGTGTCATAATTATTTTATTATATTGTGTACCTTATTATTATTATTTATTATATTATTGTATTTTTGTGTATTTGGATTAGGGAAAATTTTTGGTTGAAATGGAATGCTTTTCAAATGAGTTCTATTTAGAATTGGTAAAGGCTGGGGAGAAATGTGGTTATATAGGAAAAGAATTAGATGATTGGGTCGAGAAAAAATGGAGGGACTATGTGCACAATAAAAATGAAGAAAGGGAATTTGAGGAAAAAGCTAAAGAGAAAGAAAGGGCAGAAAAAGAGAAAGAAAGGGAATCTAAAGAAAGGGAATTTAAATTGCAGTTGGAAATACTGAATAGACAGGCCGAGATAAACATGAATGTTGGCATTGTATCTGCGCCGCTAGTAGTGGGAGGTAGGAGAGAAGATAGGGGGTTGTTAAATGCAATGGCCAGGTTTACGATGCAGACATACAATGAAAAAGTGTGTGATATAGACACCTATATAAGGACATTTGAGAGGGAAATGGAGTTAAATAGGTTTCCGGAGGACCATTGGTCGGGGTTGTTGGGGAGAGGTTTCTCATCGGAAATCCCTTCGAAAATCTGCTTAGAACAAAAAGAGTACATACATGCTAAGACACAATTGCTTATTCATTACGGCAGTACAGAGGCCAATTATAGAAAAAAATTCTTTGAAATTGTATTAAATCAATCGAGTGATCCCAGGGATTATTTTGATATGTTGGAAAATGCTTTAGACAAATGGTTGCAATGCGCAAAAGTAAACAATACAGTTGAGGATTTAAAGAGGTTTTTTATCATGGATAGGGCTATTCATACACTGGACACTGGGTTAAAGGCATTCATACAAGAAAGAGTACCTAAAACTATTGATGAATCGGTGAAATTGATTAGGAATTATAAGTTGGCTCACCCAAATGCACCAGTTTCAAATAAAGATATTAGCCAGGAGATAGTGTGTTTCAGCAGGTATAATAATAATCAGTCCATGAGAAGAGTTAGGAGTAAATCATTGGATGGTAGGAAGGGTTTTCAGTGTTTTATATGTGGGAAAGAAAATCATTTGGCTAGGAACTGTAGAGATAGGACTCAAAGAAAAACATATTGCTACATATGTAAGTCACATTACCATAATGATAGAGAGTGTAAACAAAATAATGGTAGCGTGGGGAATAAAGGCAGTAACTATTTTGGGAATGATAAAGATAGGAAAGATCATAGGAAACGTAAAGAGAACAGAAATGGTAATGATCATTGTAATGCTATTGTGTCAGGGAAACAGGGTCTTCAATTGTATCCTGGATATGTAAATAATAGGCCGGTGAATACTTTGAGAGACAGTGGTAGTTCTATTCTATGTGTAAAATCAGAATTTGTGAGGGCAGATCAATATACAGGGGACTTTGGGAAATGCCAATCTTTTGATGGGAGATACATAAATTTACCAAAGGCATATGTGGATATAGACACACCATTTTTGAAGGGAAAGGTATTGACATATGTCGTTGAAAGAGCACCAATAGATTTAATTGTAGGAAATGTAGAGGGAGTTAAGTGTTGTTCAGTTGAAGAAATAGAAAAATGGAAAGAAGAAAATTGCACAGGAATACATAGGAGTAGTGAAAATGAATGCCATAGTAATATGATTGTCAGTCATGAGTTGGTTAGTGATAAGAGTGTAGCTATAGAACAACGTGAACATATTACTGATAGCAATGAAATGGATCAGGGAGATAGAGAAGTAGAAAACATAAAGGAAAGTGAAAATAACATAATAAATAATAATGTTATTGAAGGAGATATCAATAGTTTACAAATAGATAAAATGACATTAGCTAGAGAACAAAGGGAAGATCCTGAGTTAGAGGGATTATTTAAAGCAGCAATGAAAACAAATAAATCAGGGGGAAAAGCTCATTTCATAATAGACAAAGAAACTAATATATTGATCAGAATAGCACATGATGAAGGGAAAGATTTAAAACAGGTGGTAATTCCAATGAAATATAGAGGCATGATTTTGGATTTAGCTCATTCCATTCCTTTGGCGGGACATATGGGAATATCTAAAACTAAAAATATAATTTTAATGTACAATTTTTGGCCTAACTTAGCAAATGATGTAAGAGAAAAAATAAAGAAATGTAAAGTGTGTCAATTAAAAGGATCAAAAGGTAATACTACTAAGGCTCCGTTACAGGTTGGTGTGGCAGCTCAAAGACCTTTTGCCAAGGTAGCCATTGATTTAGTGGGTCCATTACCTATTATGTCGGCTAGAGGCCATAGATACATTCTCACAACGGTGGATATTTGTTCTAGATGGGTTGAGGCTATTCCACTTAAAAGAATAGAGGCTAAAGATATAACACAGTGTTTGTATCTTATATTTACTAGAATTGGTTTCCCAAATGAAGTTATTTCAGACAGGGGTACACAGTTTACATCAAGTTTAACAAAAGAATTTTTGGAAATGTTTGGGGTAAAACAAAAATTCACTACACCATATCACCCTCAGTGTAATGGGATGTGCGAGAGGTTTAATAAAACTTTGAAAGAATCTTTGTCAAAAATATCAAACGATAAACCAAGGGATTGGGATTTGGTTATTCCATCCATTTTATTTTCTTATAGGGAAAGCAAACATGAAAGTACAGGGTTTTCACCTTTTCAATTGGTTTATGGTGCCAATCCTAGAGGACCCATGGCAATTTTTAAGGATTTAGTGGATAGTGGTGAAAAGGGAAATGATAAATCTGCCTATGAAATGGTGATAGAAACCAGAGAAAATATCATAAAATCTTGTGAAATAGCTAATAAAAACACAGAAAAGAAACACATGATGTGTTATGATAGAATTAATAAAAATAGAAAATTGAGAGTATTAAAACCTGATGACTTAGTGTTAGTTTTGTTGCCCAGTAAAGAAAACAAGTTTTTTACACAGTGGTTGGGACCATATAAGGTTACTAGACAAATTAATGATGTAGATTATGAGGTGTTGGTTAAGGATTTACTAAAAGTATTGCACATTGATTTGTTAAAAAAATATTTTGAGGAACCTTTGCAGATTGTTAGTGGACAGGATACTAATGGTAGATTGTGCTGTGGTATATTGGTTGAAGATGGGGAGGAAGAGGATACCAAAGTGATACAAACAGTAGAAATTAAGAAAAAACAATCAGAGAAAGATGTAGATTTGTCTAAATTGGAAGCAGATAAAAGGTTAAAGGTTAAGGAATTAATGCAGGAGTATAAGGAAATATTTTCAGATTTACCAGGGCATACTAGAGTTATTGAACATGACATTGTGTTGACAGATAATAAACCAATAAGAATGAAACAATATCCAGTACCTATACACTTTGAAAAAGAATTAAAAAAAGAAATAGATGAGTTGTTACTTATGGGTATGATAGAACCATCAGACTCACCTTATGCATCACCTATGGTACTGATAAGAAAAAAAGATGGGACACTTAGACTTTGTGTAGATTATAGAAAATTAAATAAGATTACTCAGTTTGATGCTTATCCAATGGGGCACATGGAAGTCATGTTTACTAAGTTGGCTAATGCTAGGATTTTTACAAAGCTGGACATGTCAAAGGGTTATTATCAGATATCACTCACTGATAGATCTAAGCCCTTTACAAGTTTTATCACTCCTTTTGGTTTATTCCAATGGAATGTCATGAGTTTCGGTTTGGTTAACGCTCCAGCTACTTTTAACAGAATGATGAATACTTTGTTTGGGCATAGGGATGATGTAATTTTTTATCTGGATGACATATGTATTTTCAGCAACTCTTGGGAGGAGCATTTGAAGAGTTTAAAGGACATTTTTAAGATATTGAGAGATAATAACTTAACTATAAAGCCCACAAAAATTGAAAAAGGGTTGGAGGAGATAACTTTCCTGGGACATAAAATTGCTGGTAATTCTATTAAGCCTTTGGATGAGACAGTTTCTAGGATTTTAAATATACAGATACCTAAAACTAAAAAAGAAGTTAGGAGTTTATTAGGTTTATGTAATTTTTACAGAAAGTTCATTTCAAATTTTGCTAACATTAACTGATCCATTGACAAAATTAATAAAAAAGGGAGAACCTAACAAACTCAAATGGTCAGAAGAATGCAATAGGGCATTGGAATTAATTCAGAAGGTGTTTTCAAATAAACCGATTCTTAGAATTCCTGATGTGAACAAACCTTTTGTATTGTGCACTGATGCATCAAATACTGCAGTTGCGGGATGTTTAGCACAGGAGTATAATGGTATTTTACACCCTGTACAATATATTAGCAGGAAACTTAGAAAAGGGGAACTTAGGTATGCCACGGTGGAGAAAGAGGGACTTGCGATTGTTTTGAGCATAATTAAATTTGATAGATATTTATTGGGGGTACATTTTACACTGTGTACTGATCATGCTCCTTTAGCATTTATTACTTCAAAGAAATTAAAGAATGGAAGGGTTGATAGGTGGAGTTTGATTTTACAGGACTATAACTTTACTGTGCAAACGATACCTGGGAAGCAGAATATAGTGGCTGACTGTCTTTCTAGATGTACATAGTATATTTACAGTGGTATTGGTGTTTATTGTATGTTTTAACATTTACACCAGATTTCTTTTGCGCGTTACGCGTTTAGTGTATTAAAATGTTTGTTCAGTTACTATAATGGGCTACATTTTGTGTTTTTCCATAGCTTGGTCTGTGAGAGGACGGGTTCGGATGATCCGGAAGTGTCTTCAGTTGTTGATTAGTATGGGTCGTTTGTCCTAAAACACCTATAAAAAAAAAACTGCTTAATACTGGAAGGCGTATCTTCAAGCCATTCTGGTACGTCATCACCGTACGTTATTCGTTTGGGATTTGAATCGTGATGTCAAAGGACTGATTCTCACTAAGGGATTGAAACTATATAACTATGCAACCAGGTGAAATGACATGGCTTATGGATGTGTGTTCGTCATATTACAATATGAGTTAATGTACAGTGGAACTACAGGTTTATGAACTATAAGACAATTATAACTAAGTGGTACAGAAGAACTGGAACTGAATGGCGTTTCTTAATAAACTGGAATAGGACTAGATTCACTTGTACTTGAAATAAATGGACCAAATTGACAAGGTTGATTAGTGTTGTGATTTTTCAAACAACGTCATCATAACAGACTCGCTATAACGAACATTGTTGTTAATTGGATTAATTAAGCTTATTATTTAATATAATAATTGGTTGATATTGATGTTAAATGATTTTGAGTATGAATCTTGATTATATATATATTTGATTATATATGTGGTAGATTGGGTAGTATTTTGTGTATGAAATACAGGAAATTGTATATAATAGAAAGATGAAAAAAAAATTGTAAACAATTTTTTTAGGGGGTGAAGGGGGTTATGTAGCGTAAATATGAATGTAGTAATTGGTGCGCAAGAGAATGCACATTTTGAACGAAAGAGTGATGACGTCAGTTGTTTTGTGGGTACACATGTTTTGGGTTATGTGAGATAGCAACGATAAATAGAATAGGCTAGTAGTTTGTTGAGGCCGGTTGTATTGATATAGAGAAAATAGTTAATTGTTTGGCTGTTAGAATTACTGTTTTATACATCGCATCTTTGCATGTTATTTGGTAATTAAAGTTTGATTATTGTTTACTACATGGAGAGTTATTATCTGATGTCATTGTTACGCACCCTGAGTAGTAAGAGAGCTAGCCGTGGTTGGATATAAGAATTTCTCTATGTGATGTTTACAGTTACATAGAGAAGACAGACGTAACAATCCTAAAGGCCTACTATAGGTACATGCATCCAGGCACCGGGTGGTTCTTGAGACGGGATTGCAGCGTCCATTGCTTCTTCCCCACCGAGACCAGAGGCCTCTCGGCAGTGTAATGGACCTCGGACCCGCTGCGGGGGCTGTGCCCCGTGCGTTCGCCCGCCAGTGTATTCTTAATGGAAAGTACCAGGTGACCGATCATTCGATCGGTAATAAAGAGCAGGCGCTTGTACCTGAACATCATGTGTATGTTAAACAACAGTGCATAAATTTTAAAAATACGTCTTTACCAGACCAATAAATTGTATTTGTCTTGTTATTTTTCTACTATGAATAACATAAGCTTTAAATTCTAACATTCGAAGCAGATTGTTATTTGTGCAGTCTAATATCTAGTTTTTTCCCGATACCCCCCCCCCCCAAAAAAAAAACATTTAAAAAAAAAAAAAATTATAAAAAAAATAAAACAGCTTAATCTTATATCAAACCCTAAAAAAAAAACATGTAGGCTAGAGTTGTCAGTTTTAAATCCAACAGAAATATATCTCATTTATGTCATTATGTATTGTATTTAAAAGACTGAAAATGAAAAGTTTAAATTTAAAATATCGTGAATTACGTTACAATTTTTAGTTCTTCTACCCCTTCCCCTACTTTAACAACTGTCAAACTTTCTAGTGACCACTCTTATAAAATTATGTCAATTTTGTTAACTCTCTTCCTCACCCCATTCAAGCTAACAATGAGTTACTGCCGGCAAGTATGTTTGATATAAATTAAAAAGGTCTACGAATAAATGTAACACATTTAGAATAGTTTACCAGATTTCATTTTGACCTCTTAACATAGTCTAATATTTCTTACTTGGGCACATATATTAATCATAAGTATATTTTGTAAATCACTTGTAAAAAATATCTCTACAACAAAGTATTTATTTATTATTTTCAATGTTTTCAATGTATTATTCCAAACATTATTTGACAAAAAAAAGTAAAAATATATAGTTTGGTGTAAACCTTGTCTAATATCCTCCCCTTGTGTTACTATTTAAAATAAACTATCGCGGCAAAATATCAAATCGATTAATTAAAACAATGGATTAATAAACATTTACCTTTTTTTTTTAAATTTTGAGCATTACGCAGGTTAAATACTGAATAATTAAAGGTGAAATTAGGTTATTCATTGAAAGACTGCAAATGAAAAGATTATAATATACGTTAGATGATTTGTTTCATTCCCCCCCCCCCTCAATAAAACTAACAGTATATTACACTTCTGACTATTGTTATAAGGAAAATACGAATAAATTGATGCATCTTTTCTAGTTTACCACATTTCGAATTCACAATGTTAACATATTCTAATATATCTTACTTTGGTAGGCCTATGTTAGCAAATCATAAATACATTTAATAAAACATTCGTAAACATGTGTAGGCCTATTTTATAACCGGTGGCTTAGTGTTTTTTTTATATTAGTTCACAAAAACTTTATATAAGCTACCAGGGAGTTTTCTTTTTAATTACTCCACATATGTAACGAAAAACATTTATTATATAAACATAGCAAATATCATTTTCAATCTTTATAAAATTTAAACGTGTAGGCAAAATTTGACAATTTTACTTTCAACAAAAATATACCAATGGGCCAATGATGTAATGATCTTATTCATTTAAAAGACTGCAAATGAAAAGATTAGAATATACTTTAGATGAATTGTTTAATTCCCCCCCTCCTTTTTTTTTTCAATAAAACTAACAGTAGGCCTATGCTACACGTCTAACTATTGTTATGAATTGAATACATCTTTTCTAGTTTACATTTTTTACTTGGGTAGGTCTATATAAGCAAATCATGAATATATTAAAGAAAACATTCGTAAACACATGTCGTGTTTAAAAACAAAAGTAGATCCTATTATTATTTTCGACGTGTTTTTTTTCCAAACAATATTTGATAAAAAAAAAATTTAAATATATAGTTTGGTGAAACCTAAATCTAATTCTGTTATTACTTAAACCATAGACTTTCGATTTTAATTTTTCATTGAGAAAATCATAGCGATTAAATAAAACGGAACTTGTATATCAATAACTTTATTTCCTGTATAGCAATTACGTTATTTAGAATCGGGTATTCCGAAAATCAGTGTTTCAAGTCATTATAGAGCAGAAATACTAAAGCAAGCGGTCCATGTATTTTATAGTCTATGCTTAAACGTAAAACTATTATTCCACTAGTAATTTATCTTTTCCTCATATAATTGTTAAGCTGCTATTTTCTTTTATTTAATCTAAAATACATTGAAGATTTTATCATCTAAATAGGCCTAGTAAGCCTCGAGGGCCGCATACTAATATTTATCAACCCACTGGCTGTAGTTTGCACACCCCTGCATTACATAAATTACACTTAGTCTTGCTTTAAATTATTTCTATCATCGGTGCGCAACAGTAGTCTAAACAAGAAATTAAACTTTATTCTGCTGCTGTACGGGTATTTCTGAAACGTCATAACTGCGACGCAAAAAACACCGCTCTTGAAAGCGCGCTACATGTGGGTCGATCAATGGCATGTTTTCCCGGCCAAAATGAATTTTCTACAATAAATCTAAGGGTATTTTTGTCTAACGTTCATTTCCGATTTTTATTTGTGGGGCCGAAAAGCTGTAGATTTTTTTTTAGTAGAAACAAGTCGGGCATTAAAACATGAAGATAATCGTTAGAGCGCTTTTGAAGAAAATGTCCAGACATATATACACATAAATATATAGTACCAGGTGACCGATCATTCGATCGGTAATAAAGAGCAGGTGTTTGTACCTTAACATATTGTGCTGTAATAAAACGGTGCATAAATTTTAATAAGTACGTTTTTACCAGACCAATAAATTGCATTTGTCTTTTTTTCCCGTCTACAAAAATTAAAGTTATGTAACGTTTTTTGGCGTATTCATTTCTATTTTTGCACTCATTGTATAAAAGATAAAAGATAAATTTCTTTATTGATCCAAACAAATGGAAATTTGTCTTGATTACAGATGTTTTGTCCTTCAGCATATTTTTAACAAAATAAAATAATTATTTGTAATTTATATACAAGCACAGAAATATACTTATAAAAATAGAAAATCGCACACACAATCACACAATTATCATTCAAGAAAAAGTTCATTAGTAGTCAGCTATTGTTGACTGAAATCCTGACGATAGGCCTATATTTCTTGTTGCGTATGGTAGATAGTTTGGCCGGAGGCTGACGCTCAATATAATTCTTCGTCTGGTGTGCATATTCTTCTTTTGTTGCAATGTAGTTGGTATTGCCATATTGTTTGTTTATATAGCCAGCCATCCAACTTTACTTGCCATTGTTGACGGGTCTGTCTGAGCAAAGCAGATAAAATGTCCACAGACGTATTCCTCTACGGCCACTTTTTATTCGCCCTGATAGTGTAAAGACATGCAGCCCTCCACCCAACTCCAATATTACTTTCCTCATATCGGATGTAAAATTTCCCCCTAAGCAACATTTTAGGTGTGATTTATATAATCTGCCTGACAAGAGATAAACGTTTCAACTGCATCGATCTTTCACTCTAAACATATGATACCGACAAACTGTAAAGCTTAACGTTTGGACCTTTATGACAAATGCATGTACCAAAGGGTGACGCTGCATTGTGTTTTAAAATTCTCGTAAATCATCTCTTTCATAAAAGGTGTCTAAAAGTAAGCTTTTTTTGAATTCTTACTGTATGCCTACATGTTGATCTGAGTTAATAAGGATTGGATATTCATCAATTAGTAAAATATCCCCTACTAAATAAAAAAGTACCCGTCGGACCGAATTTGATCCATATGTCCGATGAAGCAGCGTTCATCAGTTTCTGTGGCCTCGGCATACTAGGCTATTGTGTGGTCAGCACTATGCACAGCCGCCTTTTTCTTTACCCTAACTATTGTCAGCTAACCATCAGAGTGGATAGACTCAGGGACACCCTCCAGACCCGGGAAAAATATCCTAGCCTGCACCAGGATTTGAACCCGGGACCTTCGGCTCTCCAGTCTAACGCGCTGCCGCTCGGCTACCGTGCCCCAATAGGCCTACTGTTAAGCCTAATTTTTTAAAGCTTTAAGCCTGGTTTAATGTTGGCTATAGTGTAATTTTTTTTTAATAAAGTAGGCATATTATAATCTCGATAGGCGTCTATATACGATATAGCTAACATAGAACAGCTATTCAGTACTGATCATTATAGGCGAGTCATCAGTCCCGGTTAGCTTGCTTATAGCTGTCATACCTGCTACAGACATGACTAACGTAACATAATTATCATGAAATGTTTAACAACTGACGTTTATTGCAAATATTGCAATACCTTTAATAGTGATTAGTTTTACAAATATGAAATTATTAAATTATTTATAGCGCCGCGCGTTTATAGTTAAATTATCTTGCTATTTAATATGCTGCCAATGAATAAAAAGAAAGTTTGTTTTTTAAACCAGCTGCTGCAAAACGGCTAGAAACAAAGCAAAAACCAAACAGCTTAATCTAATTTCAAACCCTAAAAAAAAAAAAACATGTAGGCTAGCGTTGTCAGTTTTAAATCCAACAGAAATATATGTCATTTATGTCATTATGTTATGTATTTAAAAGACTGAAAATGAAAAGTTTAAATTTAAAATATCGTGAATTACGTTACAATTTTTAGTTCATCTTTACCCCCTTCCCCTACTTTAACAGCTGTCAAACTTTCTAGTGACCCCTCTTATAAAATTATGTCAATTTTTTCAACTCCCTCCCTCACCCAATTCAAGATAACAAGCGTCCGGTTAGTGTGTTTGATATTGAATAGAAAATAAAAAGGTCTACGAATAAATGTAATACATTTTTACTAGTTTACCAGATTTCAAATTGACTTAACATAGTCTAATATTTCTTACTTGGGCATAAGTATAGTTTGTAAATCACTTGTAAAAAATATCTTATACAAAAGTATTTATTTATTACAAGCTACATTGCCCGGCGTTGCCCGGGTGAAAAAAAAAACAGGACTGTTTAAGGTGCAGATAACATTTTTATAAACTACAATTAAAAGAAAGCTATAAATCCAATATTTAAATTTTTTTTTTTTACTGGAGACCTAATTAGGAAAGTAATTTAAAATACATATTTTAATCGGGTGAAAAAATAGGCAAGTATTTTTATTTAACAAAAATCTAAATTGCCCGTAGATTTACAATGTCTTTTGTTTTTAAAAGTTTGAAAAAAAAATGTCGAAAAAAAGGTATAGTCTAAACTGGAGAATCGAACCCGGGTTTTCCGCACAGCAGTCCTAACGTTAACAACTTAGCTAGAGAAGACACATGTCAGATGTGAAAAGCTATTAGTCAGTATATAGGACTAGGCCTAAATAAGTCAGTGACACAAACTCACAAATTGACCAATGGGGATTCGTGGGGACACAAACACGATATTTTTATATAGAGAGATTTTTAATTTTTTCAATGTATTATTCCAAACATTGTTTGACAAAAAAGTAAAAATATATAGTTTGGTGTTAACATTTTCTAATATCCTCCATTTGTGTTACTATTTCAAATAAACTATTGCGGCAAAATATAATATTGATTAATTAAAATAATGGTATAATAATCATTTTAACAAAATTGTTTACATTTTGAGCATTAAACTTAAATACTAAATAATTAAAGGTGAAATTATGTTATTAATTGAAAAGACCGCAAATGAAAAGATTATAATATATATAGGCTACATTAGATGATTTGTTTAATTCCTTCCCCCCCCCCCCGCGCCCCTCAATAAAACTAACAGTATATTACACTTCTGACTATTGTTATAAGGAAAATACGAATAAACTTAATACATCTTTTCTAGTTTACCAGATTTTGAATTGACAATGTTAACATATTCTAATATATCTTACTTTTGTTAGGCCTTTATAAGCAAATCATACATATTTTTTATGAAACATTCGTAAACATATGCATTGAATTTTTAAAAAGTGGATACTTATACAGTGTATATTATTTACAGTGTAGAGTATGCTGCTACATTGTATACTATTAACAGCGTTGTGTATACTGCTGCAGTGAACACTATATACAGTGTAGTGTAATCTGCTACAGTGTACACTATATACAGCTATTCATTGTTTAAACACAAAAAAAGTTTTAGAGGTGTTTTTTTTCCAAACAATGTCAGATAAAAGAAAGTTAAAAATAGACCTTAAGTTTGTTGAAACTTCATCTAATTCTGTTATTATTTAAACGGCAAACTATTATCTGACTATTAATTAATACGTAAATATTTATTTGTTTTTCTTTTTTTTAAATTTAATCTAAAATATATTGAAGTTTAATCTAAATTATTATTTTCGACGTGTTTTTTTTTCCAAACAATATTTGATAAAAAAAGTAAAATATATAGTTTGGTGAAACCTAAATCTAATTCTGTTCTTACTTTAACGTAAAAATATTATCTCACTAATAATAAATACGTAATGGAAAACATTTCCAATATGGTTATAGAGATTCCATTTATCTTTTCCTCATATAATTTTTAAGCTGCAATTTTTTTTTATTTAATCTAAAATACATTGAAGATTTTATCATCTAAATAGGCCTAGTAAGCCTCGAGGGATACATACTAATATTTATCAACCCACTGGCTGTAGTTTGCACACCCCTGCATTACATAAATTACACTTAGTCTTGCTTTAAATTATTTCTATCATCGGTGCGCAACAGTAGTCTAAACAAGAAATTAAACTTTATTCTGCTGCTGTACGGGTATTTCTGAAACGTCATAACTGCGACGCAAAAAACACCGCTCTTGAAAGCGCGCTACATGTGGGTCGATCAATGGCATGTTTTCCCGGCCAAAATGAATTTTCTACAATAAATCTAAGGGTATTTTTGTCTAACGTTCATTTCCGATTTTTATTTGTGGGGCCGAAAAGCTGTAGATTTTTTTTTAGTAGAAACAAGTCGGGCATTAAAACATGAAGATAATCGTTAGAGCGCTTTTGAAGAAAATGTCCAGACATATATACACATAAATATATAGTACCAGGTGACCGATCATTCGATCGGTAATAAAGAGCAGGTGTTTGTACCTTAACATATTGTGCTGTAATAAAACGGTGCATAAATTTTAATAAGTACGTTTTTACCAGACCAATAAATTGCATTTGTCTTTTTTTCCCGTCTACAAAAATTAAAGTTATGTAACGTTTTTTGGCGTATTCATTTCTATTTTTGCACTCATTGTATAAAAGATAAAAGATAAATTTCTTTATTGATCCAAACAAATGGAAATTTGTCTTGATTACAGATGTTTTGTCCTTCAGCATATTTTTAACAAAATAAAATAATTATTTGTAATTTATATACAAGCACAGAAATATACTTATAAAAATAGAAAATCGCACACACAATCACACAATTATCATTCAAGAAAAAGTTCATTAGTAGTCAGCTATTGTTGACTGAAATCCTGACGATAGGCCTATATTTCTTGTTGCGTATGGTAGATAGTTTGGCCGGAGGCTGACGCTCAATATAATTCTTCGTCTGGTGTGCATATTCTTCTTTTGTTGCAATGTAGTTGGTATTGCCATATTGTTTGTTTATATAGCCAGCCATCCAACTTTACTTGCCATTGTTGACGGGTCTGTCTGAGCAAAGCAGATAAAATGTCCACAGACGTATTCCTCTACGGCCACTTTTTATTCGCCCTGATAGTGTAAAGACATGCAGCCCTCCACCCAACTCCAATATTACTTTCCTCATATCGGATGTAAAATTTCCCCCTAAGCAACATTTTAGGTGTGATTTATATAATCTGCCTGACAAGAGATAAACGTTTCAACTGCATCGATCTTTCACTCTAAACATATGATACCGACAAACTGTAAAGCTTAACGTTTGGACCTTTATGACAAATGCATGTACCAAAGGGTGACGCTGCATTGTGTTTTAAAATTCTCGTAAATCATCTCTTTCATAAAAGGTGTCTAAAAGTAAGCTTTTTTTGAATTCTTACTGTATGCCTACATGTTGATCTGAGTTAATAAGGATTGGATATTCATCAATTAGTAAAATATCCCCTACTAAATAAAAAAGTACCCGTCGGACCGAATTTGATCCATATGTCCGATGAAGCAGCGTTCATCAGTTTCTGTGGCCTCGGCATACTAGGCTATTGTGTGGTCAGCACTATGCACAGCCGCCTTTTTCTTTACCCTAACTATTGTCAGCTAACCATCAGAGTGGATAGACTCAGGGACACCCTCCAGACCCGGGAAAAATATCCTAGCCTGCACCAGGATTTGAACCCGGGACCTTCGGCTCTCCAGTCTAACGCGCTGCCGCTCGGCTACCGTGCCCCAATAGGCCTACTGTTAAGCCTAATTTTTTAAAGCTTTAAGCCTGGTTTAATGTTGGCTATAGTGTAATTTTTTTTTAATAAAGTAGGCATATTATAATCTCGATAGGCGTCTATATACGATATAGCTAACATAGAACAGCTATTCAGTACTGATCATTATAGGCGAGTCATCAGTCCCGGTTAGCTTGCTTATAGCTGTCATACCTGCTACAGACATGACTAACGTAACATAATTATCATGAAATGTTTAACAACTGACGTTTATTGCAAATATTGCAATACCTTTAATAGTGATTAGTTTTACAAATATGAAATTATTAAATTATTTATAGCGCCGCGCGTTTATAGTTAAATTATCTTGCTATTTAATATGCTGCCAATGAATAAAAAGAAAGTTTGTTTTTTAAACCAGCTGCTGCAAAACGGCTAGAAACAAAGCAAAAACCAAACAGCTTAATCTAATTTCAAACCCTAAAAAAAAAAAAACATGTAGGCTAGCGTTGTCAGTTTTAAATCCAACAGAAATATATGTCATTTATGTCATTATGTTATGTATTTAAAAGACTGAAAATGAAAAGTTTAAATTTAAAATATCGTGAATTACGTTACAATTTTTAGTTCATCTTTACCCCCTTCCCCTACTTTAACAGCTGTCAAACTTTCTAGTGACCCCTCTTATAAAATTATGTCAATTTTTTCAACTCCCTCCCTCACCCAATTCAAGATAACAAGCGTCCGGTTAGTGTGTTTGATATTGAATAGAAAATAAAAAGGTCTACGAATAAATGTAATACATTTTTACTAGTTTACCAGATTTCAAATTGACTTAACATAGTCTAATATTTCTTACTTGGGCATAAGTATAGTTTGTAAATCACTTGTAAAAAATATCTTATACAAAAGTATTTATTTATTACAAGCTACATTGCCCGGCGTTGCCCGGGTGAAAAAAAAAACAGGACTGTTTAAGGTGCAGATAACATTTTTATAAACTACAATTAAAAGAAAGCTATAAATCCAATATTTAAATTTTTTTTTTTTACTGGAGACCTAATTAGGAAAGTAATTTAAAATACATATTTTAATCGGGTGAAAAAATAGGCAAGTATTTTTATTTAACAAAAATCTAAATTGCCCGTAGATTTACAATGTCTTTTGTTTTTAAAAGTTTGAAAAAAAAATGTCGAAAAAAAGGTATAGTCTAAACTGGAGAATCGAACCCGGGTTTTCCGCACAGCAGTCCTAACGTTAACAACTTAGCTAGAGAAGACACATGTCAGATGTGAAAAGCTATTAGTCAGTATATAGGACTAGGCCTAAATAAGTCAGTGACACAAACTCACAAATTGACCAATGGGGATTCGTGGGGACACAAACACGATATTTTTATATAGAGAGATTTTTAATTTTTTCAATGTATTATTCCAAACATTGTTTGACAAAAAAGTAAAAATATATAGTTTGGTGTTAACATTTTCTAATATCCTCCATTTGTGTTACTATTTCAAATAAACTATTGCGGCAAAATATAATATTGATTAATTAAAATAATGGTATAATAATCATTTTAACAAAATTGTTTACATTTTGAGCATTAAACTTAAATACTAAATAATTAAAGGTGAAATTATGTTATTAATTGAAAAGACCGCAAATGAAAAGATTATAATATATATAGGCTACATTAGATGATTTGTTTAATTCCTTCCCCCCCCCCCCCCCCCCGCGCCCCTCAATAAAACTAACAGTATATTACACTTCTGACTATTGTTATAAGGAAAATACGAATAAACTTAATACATCTTTTCTAGTTTACCAGATTTTGAATTGACAATGTTAACATATTCTAATATATCTTACTTTTGTTAGGCCTTTATAAGCAAATCATACATATTTTTTATGAAACATTCGTAAACATATGCATTGAATTTTTAAAAAGTGGATACTTATACAGTGTATATTATTTACAGTGTAGAGTATGCTGCTACATTGTATACTATTAACAGCGTTGTGTATACTGCTGCAGTGAACACTATATACAGTGTAGTGTAATCTGCTACAGTGTACACTATATACAGCTATTCATTGTTTAAACACAAAAAAAGTTTTAGAGGTGTTTTTTTTCCAAACAATGTCAGATAAAAGAAAGTTAAAAATAGACCTTAAGTTTGTTGAAACTTCATCTAATTCTGTTATTATTTAAACGGCAAACTATTATCTGACTATTAATTAATACGTAAATATTTATTTGTTTTTCTTTTTTTTAAATTTAATCTAAAATATATTGAAGTTTAATCTAAATTATTATTTTCGACGTGTTTTTTTTTCCAAACAATATTTGATAAAAAAAGTAAAATATATAGTTTGGTGAAACCTAAATCTAATTCTGTTCTTACTTTAACGTAAAAATATTATCTCACTAATAATAAATACGTAATGGAAAACATTTCCAATATGGTTATAGAGATTCCATTTATCTTTTCCTCATATAATTTTTAAGCTGCAATTTTTTTTTATTTAATCTAAAATACATTGAAGATTTTATCATCTAAATAGGCCTAGTAAGCCTCGAGGGATACATACTAATATTTGTCAACCCACTGGCTGTAGTTTGCACACCCCTGCATTACATAAATTACACTTAGTCTTGCTTTAAATTATATCTATCATCGGTGCGCAAAACAGCCAGCATAAACAAGAAATTAAACTTCTTGTTAATGTTGAACGGGTATTTCCGCAACGTCGTAATTGCGACGCAACAAAACACCACTCTTGAAAACCGCACCACACGTGGGTCGAACAATGGCATGTTTTCACGGCCAAAATCAATTATCTACGATAAATCTTTTGTGTATTTTTGTCTAACGTTCATTTCCGATTTTTATTTGTGGGGCCGAAAAGCTGTAGATTTTTTTTTAGGTGAAACAAGTCGTGCATTAAAACATGAAGATAATCGTTAGAGCGCTTTTGAAGAAAATGTCCACATATACACATATATATATATAGTACCAGGTGACCGATCATTCGATCGGTAATAAAGAGCAGGCGCTTGTACCTTAACATATTGTGTATGTAAAACAACAGTGCATATATTTTAAAAATACTTCTTTACCAGACCAATAAATTGTATTTGTTTTTTTCTTTTTTCTACTATGAATAACATGGGCTTTAAATTCTAACAGTCGAAGTAGATTTTTATTTGAGCAGTCTAATATCTAGATTTTGCCCGATAACCTCCCCCCCCCCCAAAAAAAACAAAAACAACAACAACAAAAAACAACAGCTTAATCTGATTTTAAACCAAAAAAAAACATGCAGGCTAGAGTTGTCAGTTTTAAATCCAATAGAAATATATGTCATTAAATCGCCAGGCTACAACGAATACATAAAAGTACTGCGCGTTTGTTTATGTGCAAGTCTAAAAGAGACTCGGGAGCTGCCCTTCTACGCTCGCTCCACTGGCTCCCCGTGAAAGCCAGAATTGAGTATAAAGAGGCGCTACTTTGCCATCAGTGCATTTTTAACAACGAGTTTCCGTCCTATCTCAAGGTACTAATCAGACCTTATGTCCCGCAAAGAACACTTCGTTCTGCAAACTCATCGCTTCTGGAAGAGCCCCGTTTCTCTCTGACGACCGTTGGCCTTAGAGCCTTCTCAGTATCCGGTCCGAAGGTGTGGAATCAACTTCCCATTCAACTGAGGCGAACAAGCTCTACTGTTACTTTCAAAAAGAACTTAAAATCTCATTATTTCAATATTTACCTTTGATAACAATTAACATGCTTTAGAAACTTACTGTCTTATTTATGGGTTGGGTCGGTTAATGCTACATTTATTTGTTTTGTCTTTTTTTTAATCATCAATTTAGCTCTGTCACCTGGCCTAGTGTAATATCCGTATTCTTAGTTGTATGTTAAACGCGCTCAGAGCTTACATTATGTTTGTTGGCAGCGCTATACAAATATTATTATTATTATTATTATTTAAAAGACTGAAAATGAAAAGTTTAAATTTAAAATATCGTGAATTACGTTACAATTTTTAGTTCTTCTACCCCTTCCCCTATTGGTGATTTGGTGTACGCTCGTTTGAATCTGTGGCGCCTTCACTGTGGAACGGCTTACCTGAGACACTGAAAAACTCTGTGTCAAAAAAGGCATTCAAGAAGAATTTGAAGACTTTTCTTTTCAACTAAATTGATCAAATACACATCCATCAGTAAAAAACTTGTTTGAAACTATTTAAAAATATTATTGTCGTTTCGTGCCTCCGTCGGCCGAAACCTTGTTTAAAACTATTTTAGAGTGTTATTGTCGTTTCGATTTTGTGAGCGCGCTGAGCATGCTTGCATTAGCATGGAGTGAGGCGCTATATAAATGCCCAATTAATTAATTAATTAATTAACTTTAACAACTGTCAAACTTTCCTATAACATTATGTCATTTTTTTCAACTCCTTCCCTCAACCCATTCAAGCTAACAATGAGTTACGGCCGGCAAATATGTTTGATAGGAATTCAAAAGGTCTACGAATAAATGTAATTTGGGTAAAAAAAAATAGGCATAGTCTAACTGGAGAATCGAACCCCACTATATACAGCTATTCATTGTTTAAACACAAAAAAAGTTTTAGAGGTGTTTTTTTTTTCAAAAAATGTCAGATAAAAGAAAGTTAAAAATAGACCTTTAGTTTGGTGAAACTTCATCTAATTCTGTTATTATTTAAACGGCAAACTATTATCTGACTATTAGATAATTCGTAAATATGTATTTGTTTTTCTTTTTTTTTAAATTTAATCTAAAATATATTGAAGTTTAGTCTAAAATATATTGAAGACGTTCTAATCTAAATAAGCAGCGAGCGCCGCATACTATCATTTGTCCGCCCGCGCGTTACCCACTGGCTGTAGTTTGGACACCCCTGCATTACATAAATTACACTTGGTCTTGCTTTAAATTATTTCTATCATCGGTGCGCAACAGTAGTTTAAACAAGAAATTAAACTTCTTTCTGCTGTAGTAAGCCTACGGGTATTCCCGAAACGTCATAACTGCGACGCAACAAAACACCACTCTTGAAAGCCGCACTACATGTGGGTCGAGCAATGGCATGTTTTCACTGCCAAAATCAATATCTACGATAAATCTAATGTGTATTTTTGTTTAACGTCCATTTCCGATTTTTATTTGTGGGGCCGAAAAGCTGTAGATTTTTTTTTAGGTGAAACAAGTAGTGTATTTAAACATGAAGATAATCGTTAGAGCGCTTTTGAAGAAAATTTCCAGACATATATACACACATATATATATAGTACCAGGTGACCGATCATTCGATCGGTAATAAAGAGCAGGCGCTTGTACCTTAACATAATGTGTATGTAAAACAACAGGGCATACATTTTAAAAATACGTCTTTACCAGACCAATAAATTGTATTTGTCTTTTTTTTTCCACTATAAATAACATGGGCTTTAAATTCTAACATTCGAAGCAGATTTTTATTTGTGCAGTCTAATATATAGATTTTGCCCGATAATCCCCCCCCCCCAAAAAAAAAAATAAACAACCCAAAAAAAAAAAAAAAAAAAAAAACACAAAAAAAAATACAGCTTAATCTCATTTTAAACCCGAAAAAAAAATGTAGGCTAGAGTTGTCACTTTTAAACAGAAATATATGTCATTTATGTCATTATGTTATGTATTTAAAAAACTGAAAAGTTTAAATTTAAAATATCGTGAAATACGTTACAATAAAATTGTTAGTTCTTCTACCCCTTCCCCTATTGGTTTACGCTCGTTTGAATCTGTGGCGCCTTCACTGTGGAACGGCTTACCTGAGACACTGAAAAACTCTGTCTAAAAAAAGGCATTCAAGAAGAATTTGAAGACTTTTCTTTTCAACTAAGTTGAACAAGTACACATCCATCAGCAAAAAACGTGTTTAAAACTATTTTAAAATGTTATTGTCGTTTCGTGCCTCCATCGGCCAAAACCTTGTTTAAAACTATTTTAGAGTGTTATTGTCGTTTCGTTTTTGTGAGCGCGCTGAGCATGCTTTTATTAGCATGGAGTGAGGCGCTATATAAATGACCAATTAATTAATTAATTAATTAACTTTAACAACTGTCAAACTTTCCTATAAAATTATGTCAATTTTTTAAACTCCCTCCCTCAACCCATTCAAGCTAACAATGAGTTACGGCCGGCAAATATGTTTGATATGAAAAAAAGGTCTACGAATAAATGTAAATCGGGTAAAAAAAATAGGCATAGTCTAACTGGAAAATCGAACCCGGGTCGCCCGCACAGCAGTCCTCTACGTTAACAACTTAGCTAGAGATGGCACATGTCAGATGTGAAAAGCTATTAAAAAGTATATAGGACTAGGCCTAAATAAGTCAGTGACACAAACTCACAAATCGACCAATGGGGATCCGTGGGGACACAAACACGATCTTTTTATATATATAGATTGTCAATGTTTTCAATGTATTATTCCAAACATTGTTTAACAAAAATAGTAAAAAAATATAGTTTGGTGTTAACATTATCTAATATCCTCCATTTGTGTTACTATATATAATAAACTATCGCGGCAAAATATAATATTGATTAATTAAAACAATGGTATGATAAACATTTTTTTTTTTAAATTTTGAGCATTAAACTTAAATACTAAATAATTAAAGGTGAAATTATGTTATTCATTGAAAAGACTGCAAATGAAAAGATTATAATATATATAGGCTTCGTTAGATGATGTGTTTAATTTCTCTCCCCCCCCCCCCCCCACCCCTCAATAAAACTAACAGTATATTACACTTCTGACTATTGTTATAAGGAAAATACGAATATACTGAATTTACATCTTTTCTAGTTTACCAGATTTCGAATTGACAATGTTAACATATTCTAATATATCTTACTTTGGTAGACCTTTATAAGCAAATCATACATATTTTTAATGAAACATTCATTGAATTTTTTAAAAAAGTGGATACTAATACAGTGTTTATTATTTACAGTGTAGAGTATACTGCTACATTGTATGCTATATACAGCGTAGTGTATACTGCTACAGTGAACACTATATACAGTGCAGTGTAATCTGCTACAGTGTACACTATATACAGCTATTCATTGTTTAAACACAAAAAAAGTTTTAGAGGTGTTTTTTTTTTCAAAAAATGTTAGATAAAAGAAAGTTAAAAATAGACCTTTAGTTTGGTGAAACTTCATCTAATTCTGTTATTATTTAAACGGCAAACTATTATCTGACTATTAGATAATTCGTAAATATGTATTTGTTTTTCTTTTTTTTTAAATTTAATCTAAAATATATTGAAGTTTAATCTAAAATATATTGAAGACGTTCTAATCTAAATAAGCCGCGAGGGCCGCATATTATCATTTGTCCGCCCGCGCGTTACCCACTGGCTGTAGTTTGGACACCCCTGTATTACATACATTACACTTGGTCTTGCGTTAAATTATTTCTATCATCGGTGCGCAACAGTAGTTTAAACAAGAAATTAAACTTCTTTCTACTGTAGTAAGCCTACGGGTATTCCCGAAACGTCATAACTGCAACGCAACAAAACACCGCTCTTGAAAGCCGCACTACATGTGGGTCGAGCAATGGCATGTTTTCACGGCCAAAATCAATATATACGATAAATCTAATGTGTATTTTTGTTTAACGTCCATTTCCGATTTTTATTTGTGGGGCCGAAAAGCTGTAGATTTTTTTTTAGGTGAAACAAGTCGTGCATTAAAACATGAAGATAATTGTTAGAGCACTTTTGAAGAAAATTTCCAGACATATATATATATATATATATATATATATACATACAATTTTAACTCGCATTATAGTATAGGATATATACATACAATTTAAACTCGTATTATAGTATAGGACATACAATTTTAACTCGTATTATAGTATAGGATGTATCGGCGGTTTACACACTACGCCACAATTATTATTTAGCATATGCAAGGGTCAGATCGACCAGAAACAATTAAAAATAACAAAAAAAAAATACCGAAAGAAACATTTTCAACCCTGTTTTATAAATACAATAAGCAAGAACAAAAATTAAATATCGAAAAAAATCGTTCTCACATTAGTTTTTATGGTATTGATATATTATTTTCTACGCTTTTTTTTAAATTATTTACCTTTTTATTGTTTGGTATTGTGGTTTTTTTTCTTTTAGATAGTATGTTATTTTTAATTTAATTGGCTATTATTTATAACAAGACAAGTCAACACAACTGCTTGCTACGTTTTAATACCAGAAGCTTGACAGTAACAATTATTATGCATATGCCAGGGTCAGGGCGACCAGAAACAATTGAAAAGAACAAATACTAAATACCGAAAAGAAACGTTCATTGTCTTTATTGTAATAGTCTCTTTTCTTTATCTCTTAACAAAACACATTGTAGTCATTCGTTTCTCCGTCATTTTGACGGGCATAACAACTAGTATAAAACAAAAATGCTATCTCACATTAGTTAGACCTATACTAGAATATACAGCACCTGTATGGAACCCATCAACTAAAGAAAACATTAAAAAATTAGAACAAATCCAGAAAAGAGCTGCAAGGTTCATAACCAGAGAATATTCCCAATTAACAAGAGTAACACCATTAGTCAAATCACTAAACCTAGAAACACTAGAGGACAGAAGGGCAAAGAGTAAAGTAGTAATAATACACAAGGCATTAAACTCTAATTTAGAAATACAACCCAATAACAACCTGTTGCAAAGCTCAGATAAACATAAAGACAAAAACACTTTCCTTGTCCCTTATGCGAGAACAAATGCATAGAAGTGCTCTTTCTTCCCGAGTGGCATTCGGGCATGGAATGGGTTGCCTGGACAAGCCAGGAAAACCAGTAACTTAACATCATTTAAAACATTAATAAAAATGCAAGACTAGACTCGGACCACGGATGAGCGTAGTAGGCAATAATCTTCTTTATAGAATGAACGTCTGTAATGTATAAGATAAGATTAGAACCCTTTTCCTATAACGTAAAGATACGCCGATGTAGAGAACTGAATTAAATACACTAGAAATATAAAAAAAACATTATAATAATATACAAAGCAATTAATTAACAAAAATGTTTACTTACTTTACTTCAAATCAATAGGAACAAATGTTTTCAGAATTTTGTACGAATCGTCTGTAACGCAAGCAGGATAAACATTAAGCTTGATATGATTAAAAAAACATTTCTTACTTTAAAAAGACATTTTACACGTCCAAATTTGCTTTTGCAAGTATGCAAGAATGTACGTATGCAAATTGCTCGTGGCAGGCTTATTAAGTGGAACTGGAACATGGCTCATAGACTTTAAGCCAAAGGCAATACATTCCTTCAAATTTCTTGCCACATCTACCACTTCCATAAGTATATATATATCTATATATATCTATATATATCTATATATATATATATATATATATATATATCTATATATATCTATATATATCTATATATCTATATATATATATATATATATATATATATATATATATATATATATATATATATATATATACAAGTATGAATCAGTTTATAACATTCGCCAGCATTTATTTATTCAATCATGTATTTTATGTGTTGATGATTTGTTTAGTGCTAAGTAAAGTTTTATGAATCCTAAATAATAAACATATTATATTACCTTACTTTGAATCTAACTTTCAACTTAAAAAAAAAGAACCAATGCGTAATAAAACAAATAAATCAAGCCATTACTTCAATTCAAATACAGGAGTAAAGCGAAAATTAAAAGGTTAACGTCGGACCATATTGATCCAGTTTCTACCAGGATTCGAACCCAGGACCTTCGTTACGCCATCCTAACGCGCTCCCCACGTGTCCACTGTGCTACATATACGTTGAGCAAAGAGAAACGTAATCCCACCGTAGTAAATGTACAATAAATATAATTTAGTAATAGTGTCCTTTCAACAATTATCAAACTTGTCAAGATTTAAGTTATGTAAAGAACATCAGATTAAATTCAATATACCTTGAACATGGAAATAATCTTTATAAGCCAGACGACTGTTGTTACAGCAGTTTGATTTAACGTTTTGTAAACACACTTGAAATAATACAAAAATGTGAAATAGCAAGTGTAATAAGGCAAATATTATGTGAATTGAGCTTCAACCTGTATGTTTATATAGATAATGTGACTAAATATTTGAGGTGTGTTCCGGGTCATGTGCCACATTACAAAAAGGGAAATAGCCCTATTGTTTTAAACAATCAACGTGATTGTGACGTAATCACATTAGCATGAATACAAACAGGTTGAATTAAAGATAATTTTATGTCAAGAAGAAGTATCTCCGTACCTAAAGACCTCAAAAATTTTAAATAGTGAAGTCTGTAAACTGTCAGTCCCGCGCAGTCAAATAGGTGGGCTAATACATGGGGCTAAGATCGCAGTCAAAGCTGGGTAGACTCAGGGGCACACTCAAGTCAAAATATATAAATGACACTAATATTTTAATCGACTGTTGAAGTCGTCATTAAGTGCTCCAAGATGATGACTATAACTGAGTATGTCTTCATAAGTTTTCTCTACAGAAGGAAGATCTTTGCGTCCAAGGCTGCGTTTGTACGATAAAGACATTATTATAATTACAATTCTAGTCGAAGTAAGCCGCCACCCCCATCTCTGTGGGCGACGGACGGAAGAGTGGTAGGTTGACTGTGGGGCTTGGAACTCAATTGACCTTTCTTTTTGTGCACATATCATAAAGAACTCTCCCCCACCCCCCGGAAATTCGGGCGCGGTCTTAGCGCAGCTCCGGACTATTTGCTGGAAAATAAGTAACTCCTTTATAGGTCTACGGAGGGAGCAATTTGACCTATACATGCGACCCTACCATGTAGACTAAGCGCGCACTAAGCAAGTTTAATGCAATGTAATAGTATGGGGAGATACGCTATCATCTTTTATGCAACCGTCATGTTGAATGTGACTAGCTTCATACATGTGTCGTAGCTTAGATGATTTCCTGAACAGTTGCCCGCGTTATTGCCCATGAACCTTGCATAAAGGGAATATTGTCAGACTGATGCAGAAACTCCGAAGGTGTATTTCGACAGCACTGTCCGAGCGGAGTGGGCGGGACTTTTTGTAGAGCTCGAGACAGGAGCATGACGGCATCTAAGTTTTATTTATTTTGTGTCAAGAAAAAATTTAGACGGAGGTGTATTAAGCATCTAAATAAATTTTAGGAAGTACAATTAATATGAATTACAGCGTTGATTTGCGTTAGACATTGCACAGCTTAACAACTGAGGCTCACGATTGTGCAAATTGCTGTTCAAATTTTATTTATAAAGGAGAATAGGGTTGATTAAATTTAGTGGAAAAATTAGCGTACTACCTACTACATGTCTATATACTATTTTTGTTGTTTGATATAACTTTAAATGCAAAACATAGAGACCTAATAAAAATGTGTTATTGACCATATGTGTACAATGTTATCTTTATCTGCTTTGATAAAATACTAAAACATTTTAAAAAAAGGAATAAACTGAACAGCTAGAACTTTTTGTTTTAACTGATAAAACACTCATTCTTATTGTACTAACCTATTGTGTTATATTGTTTAGTTTTTTTGTAATACTTACATGCAAATGAAATTATACATGTTTTGGCACAGTTATCCCAATCTCCCCGTCAGACAATGTTATCTAGAGTCGAAACTAATTTTTCGTTTTTTAACATTTACATGATTTTTCCAACACTTCAGTTTCATTAGTATACATTCACCCATAAATTGATCATAAAGTATCTTAACATATATATCAACAGCATTATTATTCATAAGACCAGTTAGTCTATGATGGCATATATTGAAAATAAGAAAATATGGGAAAGATAAAGAAAGTAGGAAATAATCTATTAGTGTGTTTCTACGAAACTAAAAGGTGAATTTTAATATTGGACACAGTTGTTGCATAAAATAATAAATGTGATTGTGTACACTAATTCACACTGATTTTTAACTAAGAACAGACTGATTTACTGTGAACCTTACAAAAAAAAGTAGTTCACATTCACTGTCTCGCGGACACATACAATTGTATAATGTCAAAATACATTCATATATCTAGCAGTCTAATAAGTTAAAAAATAATATTGTTTGATCTAGTGTAAGTGACATCTAATCTCTTAAGTTAAATAACGAATTCTGAGCTATTTTTAAGCTCCTCTAAACAAAAATATACATCGACAAAAAAAACAACAACAACGCATCGATAAACTATTTACGCCTTTTTGTTTACAACAGGTGAATAAATCAAAATTCTGCCGATACGAGACTCTCTGCTACCAAAACAGCTGAATGATAAAACCATTTATTTGAAATGATATGGCAAATAATGTGACCTTTTTTATTCATTTTTTTTCACTTTTACAAATAAAGCAAAGATAAATGGACACAACAAATACTTGTATCGGTAATGTTAACATGCATTGTGTTGTTTTGTTTTCATTGATAACATGTTACTATCTCAAGGTTATTGCTTTATCTGACACTCGCTAGAGAAATGGAAATTATCTGTCCTCAATTTAATTATATTATAATAAAGAATAATTCAAAGGGAAGGACTGGATATCATATTTTCGAAATGCACTTTTATCTGTCATATCATTTTGAATATTTTAAATATGTATTATTAAATCACTCATATCAAACGTTTTACTCTGACTGTTTGGAGATAAACGTGATACTTAGTACCATTATAATACAACACAAATTGAAATACATTTTCTTTTTGTTAAAAAGTGTTTTCTTTTTAATTTTGTTAAACCAAAATGTGTTAATTTTATTAGATCTATATGTTTGTTCGGTAGACACAAAATTATCCATTATTTCTTGCCTTTTTTTTTAATGTACAACCACATATCTTCTACTGCGATGATTAAATTGTATATATTAAGATAAGTGATTAATTGTTTCTTGGTGCCTAATGTAGGTTTGTTATTTTGCATTTAATCCGGAGGTAAATTCTTCTTCTAGGTTTTTTGCATATATTTTTTTTCACTCCAAAAATATTATGATCTGAAAGTCCAGATGATATTTCGTAATCTATTATTAATCCTAATCTATGAGGTCTATGCAGAATGATATCCCGGTCACGTGATGTTGACTAGATACACTTAGAAACATTAACAATGTTTTAATGCGCTTCTTGTTGGGTGCGCAAATTCTACTGCTAAATTATTATTTAAAGAATATAAAAATACAAAATATCTTTTCATCGATTTCCTTTGAAAGATCAACAAATAGGTGTTGTTCTTTAATAATTGAATGTCTATAATCATTGTTGCTTCCGTGAGCATCATATATAATATCACAATATTCAAAGATATGTGAAAAATTAAAATTTTTAATAATCATAGGTGCCGATAAGATCTGTGTAAAATCAGCCATTTTTTTTAGCTTAGACAACATCACGTGATATATTTCCTGTCTCTAAGGAATTGTGCATAGACCTCATTAGTCAAAAGAAAAAATTCAAGTATATTATTGCTTCTTGTTGGTTTTAAATAATGTTTTCTAAATTAAATTAAGATTTTGCATGGTATTTAAAACAATTTAATTCACTTCTTAATTAGGTATTGTTCTTTAGAGTAGGCGTTTCAGTAAATGTAAGAGAGATTAAAGCCCCCCACTATCTTATGATTCCCAGATGTTTGTTATCTGATTGCGCAGACCATATATGTATTCTATTGTAGTGTTAGTGGTCTGTGTATACTGCCTAAAACACTAGTGGTGTTGAGTTAGGTATACAAATTTTACAAAAGACTGGTTCTGCATCATCATTAAATTCTGCTATTATTTCTTCTGCTATTATGATATAATATTATGGCTAGTAGTAGCTCTCCAGGTTTGTCTTACCTATCTTTCCTTAAAATTACAAAACTATTATTGAATATTTCTGGTTCTGATTTATTTATTAGATGCAATAAATCAAGCAGTTGTTGAATTTATTTTATTTTATTTTTTTATTTTTTTTGAAATAAATTACTAGTGTTTTAGGCATTAGCTGATTTGAGGTTGTTTTTTTTTATAAAACCACATGACAACTATAATTCATATTAGAAATATGATATTATGTCATTTCGCTTTGTTCCTATTTTAGTGTTAGAAGATCAGAGATTTTATAATGTTTTGAATCGTGTGGATCTTGCTAGAGTTTTATCTAGGTTTAGATTATTAATGGCTAGGTTTGTCAAGGCACTGTAGGTCTTAAAATTAAAAAAAAAAAGAGCAAAATTTGAAATTTTTCGATACTGAGATATTTTTTGATTGATTTGATGTAGCTTAACATTTTCTAAAAAGAATAAAATGAAAATATTCCACAGTTGAGGTACATTTTGGGGTGAACACGGCTACATAAGAATGGCAAGAAATAAAAACAACCAATGCGGCATTGCAAGTTATGCACTTTATCCAACAGTACCCTAAGCAGATACTGACGTTTATTAAATGGAATATAAAACAATATATGCAAAATGTATGAGTTAACTTATATTAGTTCCTTTTTTTTTACCTTCTTGTACAGTTTTTTTTCATTTCGGAACATTAAAAATATTTTTTTAAACTCTTTTTCTAATTCGACTTTGTTGTATTTTATAATACTTATTTTTAATTTCATCTACTTTGCTACCTGTTTATTACATATAACTCTTTTCAAGCATAATGGTAGGAAAGAAATATTTTCTCTTTTATTATAAAGTGCATTTTGGTGATAAAAGATGTAATGTCCTGTCCGGTGTCTAGAAAGCCTTCAAATTGCTAGTTGTGTAATGAATGGATCTAACTTGGCCCATTACCCATATACACACGGAGCAGGATGGGAACTTATTGAAAGGCTAGCCTAAATATAGAAGATTAAGAAATTCCAGAGATATTGGGTTATTTTCGGTATTTGCAATTATTTTATTTGCTACTCCCTCACTGTCTCATTCTTTTCGATGTCTTATTGTCGAGTATAAAAGCTCATTATAATCAATCTATATAATTACCGTGAGTTTGTTTATATGTTTGTTTATACATATATAGTGGTTATGCCCGTCAAAATAACGGAGAAAAGACAAAGACAATATTACAATAAAAACTGGAGTGAGAACGTTTCTTTTCGGTATTTAGTTTTTGTTCTTTTTTATTGCTTATGGCCGCTATGACCCTGGCATATGCATAAGAATTGTTGCTGTCAAGCTTCTGGCCTAAAAGACTGGCGTAGTGTGTAAACCACCGATACATTCCCATTAAGAATACACCGGCGGCTCAATCCTAAACGTTACGCCCTAGGGTGGCTGGAGCTCGGATACAGATTGCTAAATCCTAAACGTTACGCCCTGAGGTGGCTGGAGCCCGGACATAGATTGCTTGATCCTAACGTTACGCCCTGGGGTGGCTGGAGCCCGGACATAGATTGCTCAATCCTAAACGTTACGCCCAAGCGTCAAACACGAACACATGTACAGCCACCTTGGTAATAAAATAGCTAAAATTATCTTCCGAGAGAGTTATTTCAACTATCCCTTTCTTATCCCCTCAAAACGAGCTCTCGCGTACCGACTGAATGTAACCTTATCAATATTTTCAGCGCGCGTCTCGTCTCTGACCGCGTCAACAAAAGACGCAGATGAATAGAATGAAACCCCGGGCTGACCAAATACTTGGTAACACGAGAAGAAACCAAAGATAACTCGTCTTGCGTTTAAAATCAGGTCATTTAATGACGAAATTGGTGAATTATCAAAGTGATTATGTTTATAGTATCGCGAACTAATTAATATCTTCGCTAATTAATAAAGACATGCTCACATTTTTTTTAGCTAGTAGTAAATAATGAATATTCGCTATAGTCAGCTCCTGGGGCACGGTAGCCGAGCGGCAGCACGTTCGACTGGAGATCCGAAGTTCCCGGGTTCGAATCCTTGGTGAAGACTAGGATTTGTTTCCGGGATTGGAGGGTGTCCCTGAGTCTACCTAACTCTGATGGGTACCTGACTGTAGTTGAGATAAAGAAAAGGCGGCTGAGCATTGTGCTGGCCACACATCTCCTAGTAAGCCGTGGGCATAGAAACCAGTGAACGCTGCTTATCTTATCTTATCTTATACATTACAGACGCTCCTTCTATAAAGAAGATTATTGCGTCCTACGCTCATCCGTGGTCCGAGTCTAGTCTTGCATTTTTATTAATGTTTTAAATGATGTTAGGTTATTGGTTTTCCTGGTTTGTTCAGGCAACCCATTCCATGCCCGAATGCCACTCGGGAAGAAAGAGTACTTATATGCAATTGTTCTCGCATAAGGGACTAGGAAGGTGTTTTTGTCTTTATGTTTATCTGAGCTTTGCAACAGATTGTTATTGGGTTGTATTTCTAAATTAGAGTTTAATGCCTTATGCATTATTACTACTCTACTCTTTGCCCTTCTGTCCTCTAGTGTTTCCAGGTTTAGTGATTTGACTAATGGTGTTACTCTTGTCAATTGGGAATATTCACTAGTTATAAACCTTGCAGCTCTCTTTTGAATTTGTTCTAATTTTTTAATGTTTTCTTTAGTTGATGGGTCCCATACAGATCCTGCATATTCTAGTATAGGCCTAACTAATGTGAGATAGCATTTTAGTTTTATATTCTTATTACATTTGTAAAAGTTCCTTTTTATGAATCCTAATGTTTTGTTTGATTTTTTAATTACTTCATCAATGTGAGGGTTCCAAGATAACTTATCATTTATTATTACTCCTAGATACTTAGCATTGCTAGTTTGAGTTAGTTCTTTACCATGAATGAAGTAATTTGCTATTATTTGTTTCTTTTTCTTGGATACCCTTATTAGTTGGCATTTTTCTGGGTGAAAAGACATACTCCAGTTTGATTCCCATTTTTGTAGTTCATCTAGGTCTTTTTGTAAAAGTTTACTATCTTTACCTATCTTTATTATTCTATAAATTATGCAATCATCTGCAAATAATCTTACTTTTGTGCCTGTGTTGATGCAATTTGGCAGATCATTAATGTAAATTAGAAATAGTAGGGGCCCTAGAACAGTTCCTTGTGGAACTCCTGAGTTTACTGTTATTGGTGATGACTTAGAGCCATTTATTATCACTGTTTGTTCTCTGCCTATAAGAAAGTCCTGAATCCACTGATGTAAGGGACCAGAGATGCCAAAGTATTTAAGTTTTTTAAGAAGACTAGAATGATGAACTTTATCAAATGCTTTTGAAAAATCTAGTAATATAGCATCAATTTGGTTGTTATTATCTAATCCCTTAGACAAGTCATCTATTAAGCCTATCAATTGAGTCTCACATGATCTATTTTTCCTGAAGCCATGTTGGTGTGGGCACAGTGCATTTAGTTTGTCTAGATGATTTACTATACTACTATATATTATATGTTCAAGTAATTTACATGTCATGCTTGTTAGAGAAACAGGTCTATAATTTTCGGGGTCAGATTTATCTCCTTTTTTGAAAAGGGGGGTTACATTGGCTAATTTCCAATGTTTGGGCACTTTGCCCTGGTTTAGAGAGGCCTGAAAAAGTATTTTAAAGATTGGAGATATTTCATTAGTTAGTTCTTTAAGCAGTCTTGCTGGTATTTCATCTGGACCAGAAGCTTTGTTTACTTTTAAGTTGGTTAGGAGTTGTTTAATGCCTAATAATAATTGTATAATGGGCAAGACAAAAAGATAACCCATTAACAGCCTTCTAGAAACGCATTCTTGTACAATTCTACATGAAATGTAATGAAACAACGAGTTTAAAAATTAATACATTTACTTTTTGCAAATACATTATTGATACGTTTTAGTTTACCTCTTATATCCGTTTAAATTCTCCGACAATAGCTGGAAACTAAGATAGTCATAGTGTAAAGTTTTCCACAGATAAAATTATTGCGAATTTCTAAACCGAAAGTATCTAAGTCCGTGTGTCATGGAAAATTCCGAAAAAAAGATTTAGAGTCATCAAATGGCAGAAATATCAAACCAAACGGTCGATCTTATTATAGTCATTGAATTGTTACATTGCACTGATCTATAAAAAGAATGGATTGCCCTTTTTAATAAATTTTAATTTGTTTGAGCAACGTGAAGACGTGGAAATCTAATCAGATCCACCGCACTTATCGATATAAACAAAATTGAGTGTAAAACTTACTGCGCCACTGATCTATAAATAGATCGGAAAGAAATATGCTGCCATTTTACACAATATGCATAAATTGTTGCTGTCAAGCTTCTGACTTTTTATTAATAATATAAAACTAACAAAAATAATATCAAAAGGAAAGAAAAAGAAAACAAAAACCAATATAAAAAAAGTTAGTAATAAAAATAGTAAACAGCAATATTTCGCAGTACGTGAAACCCCGGTCCCGAAACACACTAAATTTGAAAGCATTTTAAAGGGACATAATTCGGAAATGGCACCCGTTTTATAACCTTAACATACGGTGATTATTAATAGGTCTAAGATTAATTAAAAAAAAATTAATTAACGAATGAAGCAATATTGTTAATAAATTTACATTTCTTTTGGAGAACGTTTCCAATTAATACATTTAAATTTTAACCCGATTAGTCAAACGGCTTAAGAGACTAGAGAGCAGAAACAAACATATAAATAAATAAACAAACTCACGGTAATTATATATATTGATCAGTGACTGTATAAACAAAATGGCGGAAATTCTTCAAGGATCTTATTTCCGCGCCTAATTCATCCTTTTTGTAGATCAGTTTTACATTGATACACACAATTAATGTCAATATCAAGGTCACGCGATAACAATGACATTATTATAATATCAACACTTGAGTAATCAAAAACGACAACAAAAAATAGCAAAGTACAACTCCAAAGTACATTACAAGGTTATTTTCATAACACACATAAAGGGACATAACACTTTTATTGACCAATTCATCATTGATAATAAAAAGATTATTTTAAAATGTTTCTTGCTTAACAGTCTACTTGAAAATAATTACACGGAACACATATAAATTAAAAATTAAAAATGTATGATTTTATTTTATTGAAATACATTAAAAAGTGTTCGAAAAAAATAATATAAAGAGATAACATTATTCAAACTTAACATTTTGCCGATATCGTTAATATTACATTTCCAATGGCCAGTATCTGCTTATGGTACTATTGGAACAGTTGCAAAACTTGCTATGCCGCATTGGTTGTTTTTATTTCTTGACATTCTAATGTAGATTTGTTCACCCCAACTTTTTCCCCAGATGTGGAAGATTTTTAGTTTCATCGTAATTAGTTGTTTTCTTAAATTGGTGAAATGCATAAAATAAAAACTACTTGATAACAAACAAAAAAATATACTTAAAATGTAGTTCTGAAAACTGAAACTAAATTGGTAAAGTAATGCGTTTAAAAAGTCTGAAAAATCGCTAAAATGTTGAGTCAACATTTATTTAAAAAACAAGAATTCAATTGAAAAATTATATAAACTGATGTTACTATAATTATAAACGTAAATGATTCGACAAAAATACTAATTTAACATTAAGTAAACAATAAATGAAAATATCACAATAGAGCAGTAAATGTATACAAAGAAAAAGAAAAAGTAAATGTATAGGCCACAACTTGGAAAAACCGACATCAAATCTGATTTTGCAAGACCTTATACTTATACAAAATCCAAAATGAGCAATATATTTGAAAAATTATTCTGAAAAAAATTAAGAGCACCACCTATAGCTAAATCACTAAACATAGAAACACTACAGGACAGATGAGCAAAGAGTAAAGCAGTAATAGGTTATTAGATAAGGCCAAGGACTACTGAAGACAGGACGTGCAGACTTGAATTTCTGACTTAGCTAGCTAAGGCCAGTTTTTTTTAACAGTAGCGATACAGTCCCTTATCGCGCTTATATACTTTACTTTTACTTTAGTAAAATATTATTAAGTAACTAACATAATTAATGTCAATAATGTCAATAATTTCAATAATGTTAATGTGCAGGGCCGTTTACTAATGAGGGATTAGGATTGAGAGGGTTTAAAAGAGCATTTGAATATTATTTAAGATCAATTTAGATGATTGAATGATTAGGGCCGTACACATGATACCCTATATATATATGCGGTTGGTTTTTACGGTTTCGTGTGGGGGGTCACCTAAGGAATAAAATAAAGTGAAAAACAATTTCTAAAAAGTCGTTATTTCTTGACCTAAAATAGGAAAAACGTAACCCACCCATAAAATTTATTTCGCTCATAATTAAGAGACAAATGCACAGCCTCTAAAAAAGTGATTATGAGGTAAGTCGATTATTTGGGTTGAGAATTTTGCCAAGTGGTACATGTATACCATAATTATAAATACAATAATTTGATATCTATATCTATGGCAAAATTTATTTGTGTTTTCATGAACAAGGAATATAAAGAATGTAAATTGACTGTGATAGTTAAAAATAAACAAACATTGTGCTCTCCTCTCATATTTTCTGCTTTCAATAATGGTATACATGCACTATTTGGCACTTTGAACAAACTACACTTGTTGGAAGCATTATAATTACCTTTACAATTAACTACACCACATTTATAAGGCATTTTGATAAAAAATACACGATCGAAAAATTAAAAACAAACACAGTGAAGTAAAATCCAACAAGAAGTATCCATTTTGGAACCAAACTGTGCCTTCTATTCATACTCCTTAAAAATAGTGCGCTCATGCTTGGTAATTATTAAGACATTTTAATGGCTATTAGATCGTTCTTTGTCATTAAATAAATGATAATGACATAAACTATTAATACAATGAATCATATTAGTAAAGAATTTTGTTAGTTACTTAATATTAGTTAACATTATATCACTGCACCAAAGTAGTGTATCGCTACTGTTAAAAAAACTGGCCTTAGCTAGGAAGTCAGAAATTCAATTCTGCATGTCCTGTTTTCAGTAGTCCTTGGATAAGGCATAAAATTTATTAATTCTAACTTAGAAATACAGCTATGTTACTATGTTCAGATAAACACAAGAAACCAAACACTTTCCTTTTCTCATATGAAAGAAGAAATGCATATAAGTATTCATTTTTCTAAGTGGTATTTGGAAATGGAATGGGTATTCTGAACAAACCATTAAACTAGTAAATAAAAATCATTACAAAAAATAATAAAAAAGGAAAAAATAGACTAACACCACGGATGAGCGTAAGACGTAATTATCATCTTTATTAGAGAAGAACAAACACATGACAAAGAGAAGTGCAAAAATTTTCTATACTTGGTAGATGCTGGAAAGAGCATTTAAATAGGTAGAATCAGGGAGGCTTAGAAATTACCTTTTAATTGCCTAAGCTCCTTTGAGAACTGACTATAAGTAAAGTTACTCCCGCACCAAATTGATCCATAGGGCCGGTGAAGCAGCGTTCACTGGTTTCTGTGCCCACGGCTTACTAGGAGATGTGTGGCCAGCACAATGCTCAGCCGCCTTTTCTTTATCTCAACTACAGTCAGGTACCCATCAGAGTTAGGTAGACTCAGGGACACCCTCCAATCCTGGAAACAAATCCTAGTTCAAACCCGGGAGCTTCGGATCTCCAGTCGAACGTGCTGTCGCTCGGCTACCGTGCCCCAGGAGCTGACTATAGCGAATATTCATTATTTACTACTAGCTAAATTAATGTGAGCATGTCTTTATTAATTAGCGAAGATATTAATTAGTTCGCGATACTATAAACATAATCACTTTGATAATTCACCAATTTCGTCATTAAATGACCTGATTTTAAACGCAAGACGAGTTATCTTTGGTTTCTTCTCGTGTTACCAAGTATTTGGTCAGCCCGGGGTTTCATTCTATTCATCTGCGTCTTTTGTTGACGCGGTCAGAGACGAGACGCGCGCTGAAAATATTGATAAGGTTACATTCAGTCGGTACGTGAGAGCTCGTTTTGAGAGGATAAGGAAGGGATAGTTGAAATAACTCTCTCGGAAGATAATTCTAGCTATTTTTTTACCAATGTGGCTGTACATGTGTTCGTGTTTGACGCTTGGGCGTAACGTTTAGGATAGAGCAATCTATGTCCGGGCTCCAGCCACCCCAGGGCGTAACGTTTAGGATCGAGCAATCTATGTCCGGGCTCCAACCACCTCCGGGCGTAACGTTTAGGATTGAGCAATCTATATCCGAGCTCCAGCCTTCCTAGGGCGTAACGTTTAGGATTGAGCAATCTCTGTTCGGGCTCCAGCCACCCCACGACATGCATTGGGCGTGTCGTGCCGTGTAACAGGGAAGGTTTTAGCAGCACAGCGATCGTTCACTGCGGTTCCCCTAATGATTATTATCGTGGTGGCTTGCCAGTATACCTGCACTGTCACCCAGTAGCACAAATCCTATACGTTAGGTACATGCATCCAGGCACCGGGTGTTTCTCAAGATGGGATTGCAGCGTCCATTGTTTTCTCCCCACCGAGACCAGTGGCCTCTTTGCAGTGTAATGGATCTCGGACCCGCTGCGGGGGCTGTCCCCCATGCGTTCGCCGCCGGTGTATTCTTAATGGGAATGTATCGGTGGTTTACACACTACGCCAGTCTTTTAGGCCAGAAGCTTGACAGCAACAATTTTTATGCATATGCCAGGGTCATAGCGGCCATAAGCAATAAAAAAGAACAAAAACTAAATACCGAAAAGAAACGTTCTCACTCCAGTTTTTATTGTAATATTGTCTTTGTCTCTCTCTCGTAACAAAACACATTGTAGTCATTCTTTTCTCCGTTATTTTGACGGGCATAACCACTATATATGTATAAACAAACACATAAACAAACTCACGGTAATTATATAGATTGATTATAATGAGCTTTTATACTCGACAAAATGACATCGAAAAGAATGAGACAGTGAGGGAGTAGCAAATAAAATTATTTACTAAATAATTGCAAATACCGAAAATAACCCAATCTCTCTAGAATTTCTTAATCTTCTATGTTTAGGCTAGCCTTTCAATAAGTTCCCATCCTGCTCCGTGTGTATATGGGCAATGGGCCAAGTTAGATCCACTCATTACACGACTAGCAATTTTAAGGCTTTCTAGACACCGGACAGGACATTACATCTTTTATCACCAAAATGCAGTTTATAATAAAAGAGAAAACATTTCTTTCTTACCATTATGCTTGAAAAGAGTTATATGTAATAAACAGTTAGCAAAGTAGATGAAATTAAAAATAAGTATTATAAAATACAACAAAGTCGAATTAGAAAAAGAGTTTACAAAAATATTTTTATTGTTCCGAAATGAAAAAAAAATGTACAAGAAGGTAAAAAAAAAGGAACTAATATAAGTTAACTCTTACATTTTGCATATATTGTTTTATATTCCATTTAATAAACGTCAGTATCTGCTTAGGGTACTGTTGGATAAAGTGCATAACTTGCAATGCCGCATTGGTTGTTTTTATTTCTTGCCATTCGAATGTAGCCGTGTTCACCCCAAAATGTACCCCAACTGTGGAAGATTTTCATTTTTTTCTTTTTAGAAAATGTTAAACTACATCAAATCAATCAAAAAATACCTCAGAATAGAAAAATTTCAAATTTTGCTCATTTTTAAAAAAAATTTTAGACTTACAGTGCCTTGACAAACCTAGCCATTAATAATCTAAACCTAGATAAAACTCTAGCAAGATCCACACGATTCAAAACATTATAAAATGTCTGATCTTCTAACACTAAAATAGGAACAAAGCGAAATGCCAAAATATCATATTTCTAATATGAATTATAGTTGTCATGTGGTTTTATAAAAAAAAAAAACTCAAATCAGCTTATGAATTAAAACACTAGTAATTTATTTAAAAAAAAAAAATACAAAAAAATAAAGTAAATTACACAACTGCTTGATTTATTGCATCTAATAAATAAATCAGAACCAGAAATATTCAATAGTAGTTTTGTAATTTTAAGGAAAGATAGGTAAGACAAACCTGGAGGGCTACTACTAGCCATAATATATATCATAATAGCAGAAGAAATAATAGCAGAATTTAATGATGATGAAGAACCAGTCTTTTGTACAAGTAGTATACCTAACTCAATACCACTAGTGTTTTAGGCAGTATACACAGACCACTAACACTACAATAGAATACATATATGGTCTGCGCAATCAGATAACAAACATCTGGGAATCATAAGATAGTGGGGGGCTTTAATCTCTCTTACATTTACTGAAACGCCTACTCTAAAGAACAATACCTTAAAAATTAAGAAAAGAATTAAATAGTTTTAAATACCATGCAAAATCTTAATTTAGAAAACATTATTTAAAACCAACAAGAAGCAATAATATACTTGATTTTTTTCTTTTGACTAATGAGGTCTATGCACAATTCCTTAGAGACAGGAAATATATCACGTGATGTTGTCTAAACTAAAGAAGAATGGCTGATTTTACATTGATCTTATCGGCACCTATGATTATTATAAATTTTAATTTTTCACTTATCTTTGAATATTGTGATATTATATATGATGCTCACTGAAGCAACAATGATTATAGACATTCAATAATTAAAGAACAACACCTATTTGTTGATCTTTCATAGGAAATCGATGAAAATATATTTTGTAATTTTATATTCTTTACATAATAATTTAGCAGTAGAATTTGCGCACCCAACAAGAAGCGCATTAAAACATTGTTAATGTTTCTAAGTGTATCTAGTCAACATCACGTGACCGGGATATCATTCTGCATAGACCTCATAGATTAGGATTAATAATAGATTACGAAATATCATGTACACTTTCAGATTATAATATTTTCGGAGTGAAAAAAAATATATGCAAAAAACCTAGAAGAAGAATTTACCTCCGGATTAAATGCAAAATAACAAACCTACATTAGGCACAAAGAAACAATCACTTATCTTAATATATTCAATTTAATCAGCGCAGTAGAAGATATGTGGTTGTACATTAAAAAAAAAAGCAAGAAATAATGGATAATTTTGTGTCTACCGAACAAACATATAGATCTAATAAAATTAACACATTTTGGTTTAACAAAATTAAAAAGAAAACACTTTTTAACAAAAAGAAAATGTATTTCAATTTGTGTTGTATTATAATGGTACTAAGTATCAATTTACACAATTTCATTTTTTAAATAGTCACGTCACTTCTGCATTAATTATATTAAATTTCTTAGGTCGATTCCTTTGATTTACTTTCAGTATGCACTCAAACAGTATATGTATGGTGGTATTAAAACAATTTATATATATTAACACACTTTTTTTTTTTTTTATAATTATATTCATATTTTGGGTAATTTTTTTCAAATTTTGTCAAAATCTATATAACAAATCAGTAGTGAAAATGTCAAGCCAATCGGTTAATATAACAAAAAAGTTACGGCTGCAGAAATATAGTGAATTGCAAGATTTCAGGAACAAACAAGAAGAAAAACTAATATACCCTACATTGTTTGAAAAATCTTTAAAGATAAAACTTTTTTAACTTCTACAGAAACTGCAAACATATAATTGTGCACAGAATGCACTTCAATTGTATATTAGACTCAATTACAAATGAAAATAAAGTGATTTTTTTTTATTTCCAGCTATAATTGCCCCTTTTATAAAATTAGATAACAACGTTAGGCTAGAAAAAAAAAGTCTAAAACATTCAAACTAAAAATTGCTTTAATGGCAGTTGTATGGCTAAGAAAGCTGGTGATTAAAAAAACAAAAACTGGATTCAACTGCTACCAAGAGATGGGAATCAAACCAAAACAAACCGAGCACACACAACTCGAAATATATTCTACACCGATCCGAACCCGAGCTATACTGGAAGGCATGAAAAAAACTTGTTAATTGCATGGGCTCACTCAGAAAGTACATGCCAATAACTATCATTTACTACTAGTGTACGTTGTAAAGGTTATATTGGCATAGGCCTAATGTATATCCTGTATGGATAATGTAAGGAATATTTTTTACATAATTCTGATTATATTTAAACATATTAATTTTTTTGGTAATGATTCCATAAAAACATATAAAATATAAAAAGAACAAACCTGTTTTTTACAAGCCAGTAAGGTTTTCTTGGGTTGTCATTATTTACGCCGTAGCCTATTATTAGCATAGCATGGTTTACTGGTTTATTATTACAATTAGGCTCATCAAACAAACCTCCTTTATAAAACTGTGGGTATGAGTCAGAACAATGTACAAAGCGTTAATTAAGATGAGCTATAAAAAAGATCTATTTCTAAAATGATCAGTGAACTATTAAGATCAAAATTTAAAAAGCATTGTACAACAGATTCTAACGACCTTTAAATTATAATACTAAATGATCAGAAACGTTTAACACTCTTTGTATTTTAGTTTCTACTATTTCTAGTTATGCTCGCCTGACAACCCAAATAATAATCAAATAATGTATCTCTGTATGTTTACAACGATAACATTTCATTTTCAGCATTGCCTTTGGATTAGTTACTTTTTTTTTCTATAACCATTTCACACATTTGTGTTTCATTTGGTTTTTGCAATTGTACAAGATTATAAGCACATAACCAGTGCATAATATTTTTATTTTTAAACTAGGGCCATATTATGCAGTAGGCACATTAGGCTGTGTTCCTAGCGCTTATACACTTTTTAGGTGTCAACAAAGGTTAGAAATAAATTAGTGAATAAGTTGCTTTAATTTTAAAATGTCTGAAGTAGAAGATACATTTAAAGAAAAGATGTAACTCCAACAGTGCATGGATAACAATTCAGCTGCGTTATAATATGTTAACCCTTTTGCACATTTTTTAAAACATTGTTTCTTTAGTTTATTAAACTTTTCTGGTTTATAAAATGTTCAATGCAGTCAACGTAAAAACGCAAAAAAATGTGTATGTATAAACTTTATAGTCATAAAGATCACAACAGTATTATGGGTTGTCTAACTGTTAGTGTGTAAATGACTGTGTAATTGTGTATTGACTTAAACAAAAGAACATAGAATGGACTAAATTATTGTAGTATGTTTACTAAACTTATTGATCTTATTATCTAATGTGTTGTTATATTGACTGACTGGACTTAAATTATAAAATGCCCTGCTTTAATGTATTAATAATGGGTAATATGGAAGCTTTTAAAGGATAGTAAAATATTAATAAAAATTTGTTGTTACACACACAAGCCCATTGTGTAGTTAGTGCTTTTAAACGAAAAAAGTTTTCAATAGCATATTTTTCCAGTGAGTTCGGCTGGCGTACCAAAAGTTCTAGGTTCGACTCCTTATAAGAGCCAGGATTTGTTCTAGGTTCTGGTGAGCGTCTAGCTTTAGTATCTATAGTATACCTAGCTCTGATTGGTACGTGACATTAATTAGGGTCTGGGAATTTTTCTGGCTACACAAGTGTGTGGTTACATAAACTAGTGAACCCCTGCTTCCCCACTCCCTTGGAACATACTTTTCCGACGGAATCATTTGATATATTTTCCTAACGATTTCTGTCTTTATCATAATAGTATTTATAATACAAAAGAACAGTGTAAGTAAAATGATTAATGAACATACATATATTATTTATATTAAGCTGTTACTACCTGGAAAGTAGACGTGTTAGAATGTATGTATACAGCGATTGGTCCAACATTAGCAACAGCATCCAGAAGGTGGAGTTCGTTCCCAGACTGTATATATTGGATACCAGCTAGTTTTGCTCCAATATATCTACCATCATACATACAAGTCATTGCCTAAAATTTAAAATAAAATAATTAAATAAAAAAAGAACTTCTAAACATTGTGGAATACAAAATACCCCCAATATTAATGATTTGCGCTACCAAATTTACAAGTCTTAAATGGATGTCTTCTCCACAAATTAAGAAGTCTGAATGGTAAGCTATCACATTAGCAACATACTCCCCCCCCCCCTTTTCCCCCGGGAGCATTCTGGCACACTAAATGTTTCTCCCCGAAAGACTCTCCACAACGTTAAAGGTTTTCAAACGTTATTCTTGTGTAAAGTTGTGCTTCCCTTATTTGTTTGCATCAGTATAGTTATCTATACAATCTTGATAAAGGATTTTTACTTTATGGATTAGGTCTTATAAATGAATGAAGTATATTGTAATTATTTGTTTTTTTTTACTTTGATATTCTTAACAGTTGGCATTTTTCTGTCTGAAACAATCATATTCCAGTTTTTTGTTTTCTTTAGACATTACGTGTTCAAGAGTTATCTAGTTGTTTTTTTTTAACGACTATGTCCGATATAGTAAAGATGAAAATATAACTAAAGCGCTGTGGCGGCCTGGAGTTGATTCACTTTATGAATGAAGATATATATATAGTATACGGGACAATAAGCGCGACAGAGACCCATTAGAACCTTCTCAAGATATTTCAGAGAACATCGAGGTTTAATTAAGTAGATCATCAGGCTTTTAACTGCTCTTCTAAAAGCCAATGAGCCTCACGGAAAAAACATATTAAAGGAAGTTTGGAAATGCGATTAAGAAAAAAAGTTGACTTTAACAAGCTCACCAAGTGCCTAAGTAATTATCTCAAAACACACATTCAGTTGTTTGACACTTCTTTCGCTATACTATGAATTCTAATCTCACAGCGTCAACTCTACATGGGTAGCTTCAACAAAGAACAAGAAACGACCTAAAGGCAACTAAAGACCCACCCATCTCTGCACTCATGCTATAATATGACATCTTGTATATGCTTTACCAAAGCTAAACAGCAAAGGCGAATAGCCGAATCGCTATAAAGACAGTTTTATATCCTTTTATTTATGCTTTCTTTAAATGCAATCAACCTTATGATTTTTTTACATTTTATTCCAGCAACCTGTTTAGATTATAGACATGAAAAGTGGAGCGGAGACAAATAAACTAGAGGCTTTTCTATGTTTTGGTACCTCACTACCTGGTACGGAAGTCGCCAAAACTAACAGATGAAGGTATGTAGAAAGTACTAAATATATGTACTTATAAACTGACCAGCCCTCTATACGGGTAAAAGGCAGCAGTATCTATGCCTCTATTTGCCAAAATGTATTTAAAGGCATTGTCCACATAACCACCATTACAGCCATGGTTACCTACAATAAAAAACAAAATATTTATATGAAAACAAATAATATATGGTATTTTTTATGAATATAAATATAATATAATAGTATATGGCCTTTGATCAAGCAACCATTACGAAATTAGCCTTATGGCCAGAGACACATTGTAAATCCTGCATACTTTCTAAAACTGTTTTTAATCCGTTCGAATGGTGTTTTAAATTTTCAGTATTTTCGTGTACTTGGTTAAATCTTGATCTTTGCACTGGCTACCCATTAACTACCGGATCTCCTACAACCTGGCATCTCTTTGTTACAAGTGCCTGATAGACTCTGCCCCAGAGTATCTTCGCTCTTTTCTCGAGCTCTACACACAATCCGTCCACTCCGCTCGGCTTCTGATACACTGAATCTTCGGATCCCTCGTGCGAATGAGGGCCCGTCTGCTTGGAATCTCCTCCCACTACAGTTTCGCCGGAGCCCTAACTTCGACACCTTCAGGAGCCGGCTGAAGACGCACCTAAAATAGCAGTATTCACCGTTCAGATTTACATTCTCGTCTTTATTTCGTTGTCTATACTCTGTAACTGTTGACAGCGCATAGAACTGTTCCCAACGGGATATGCGCTATACAAGAATTATTATTATTATTAAATATATACAGACTATATATATATATAATATTATTTATATTAATATATAACACTCAATCTCAGTAAGACCGAAGTAATGGTAATCTCTAAGAAAAGACAACCTCCAAGATGCTCTTTATCCAGTGAAGGTGAAAACATCAAGCAAATCAATTCTTTCCAGTATCTAGGCTATACAATAACACAGGAAGGCAAATGCAACAAAGAAATAAAGAGAAGAATCGCAATAGCTAAAAACAGCTTCATGAGCTTAAGCAGTATCATGAAAAACAGGAATATCAGAATATGTACCAAAATGCGCATACTGAAGGGGTATGTTTGGTCTGTTCTTCTATATGGATGTGAATGTTGGACTATTGATAATGAAACAAGGAAAAGATTGGAGGCAGTAGAAATGTGGTTTCTAAGAAGGATGATGAGAATATCATGGACTGAAAAGAAATCTAATGCAGAGGTGTTGAAAACAGCATGTACCTCAAGAGAACTCATTAACACCATTAGGAATAGACAGATGAAATTTCTAGGACACATCTATAGGAAAATGGTATAGAAAGACTGGCTTTGTGTGGGAAAATAGCTGGTAAGAGAGACAGAGGAAGACAAAGGCTAACATATGTAGAAAGCCTGAACGAATGGGCCACGAACAACAACATAAGTAATAATAACTTTCTGCAAAAAGCTAACAACAGGAAAGAATGGAGAGTCATGACCGCCGATGTCTGTTCCAGACCTGGCACATAAAGAAGAAGAAGAATATACAGACGTTCCTTCTAGTTTTCCAGATAGACGATTATTACCGCCGAGGCCCAAAACTGCTGCAGGGCGGCAGGGATTTTTCGGCGGCAAGGCCATAACCCGGGCGTAGGCGTACTAACCGGAGGACACGCCGGACATTAAGTGATGAGCAGTGAAAAAGATACCATATGCTGCAGTCTAATTGGGATGTTTGCAAACGGGGTGATTGCTAGTTTAGTAACCTGGGCTAATAAATGTAGCTTAGCGTTGTACTATAAACTAGATAAACAAGCTGTAGGTGAATTATTATATGATATAATGAATTTGCTATTCGGACCCGATGGGCTTAGTCATAAATAGTTAGTATCGGTTAGATTATATAGGTTAGGGATGGCTTTGTAGTATTTTTTGTAATAGTATCGGTTCGGTAAGGTTATATAGGATAGGGATATAATTGGTGGTTGTTGTTTAGTTTTGCTATTTCTTATAAAAGATGGTTAGAAATATATTTTGTGTTTTTCCCCTCTTATGTTAATTTTTTTGTTATTGGTCCTAAGAAATTCAGACTGAAGCTGGGTCGGAATAGCCATTTAATGCTTAAGGGACCCGGGTCCGAATAGCCGCAGCCATAATATAAACTACACTATGTCTTTAAGAATTAATGTAAATATAAGACCGGTAATTTTTCTTTCCCTATTTGTGATATATTTGTACTGTTAACACATTTTAATTGTAGTAAATATAAATTTAAAAGTTTAAATTTTAAATACAATTAAAAACATCAAATGGTTTTATTATTAAAGGCATTTTTACTAAATATATTACCGACCAAAACGTCTGAAGCTTTAACCACATAACAAGTATGGAATATCATTCAGGGCAATCAATTTTTTTTTTATGCATTGGTTGCCATGGCAACGGCCGCCATATTGGATTGTATAGGTGTTTTTAAAAACTCTGCAAAAACTCTGCAAAATAAACTGCTTAGCCGAGCGCTTAGCCATAAATATCCGCGGAGAAGAGCGGGGAACAGACCTATTACTAGGAGGGGTGAAAATAATAGTATCATTACAAAACTCATAATAAAAATGATAGTTTGAACATAAATTCCCCTGTTCGAGAAATAATAAACTATTCCTAGCCATTTTGAGAATTTGAGGTCGGCACAAGAGTGGATTCTTAGAACAGTCTAGGCTTAGTACCTCCCCCCCAAACTTGCGTTGAGAGAGAGCTATTAATACATTGCACTACACATATACCATTTCAAAATATATATATATATATATAAAAACTATTGCGCTTTTTACCATAAGAGTGGCAATTTTGTATACATAAATGGTTGAACTTATTTAATTAAGTAAAACCTAAAAATCAGTCACCGAGTTGAATACCCCTAAAATAAGGTGCAGTACCCAGCCTTAAAAGAAACTATTAAAAAAACACACTTGCCGTAAGGTCCAGAACAGTCCACCAAATTTTGTGCAGATAAGGGCACCAAAGTCTTATATTTCTTAAACCACTGACCTTCAAGGGCACCAGCAGCCGCGAAAGCCCAGCAAGATCCACACTTGCCCTGGAACGACAAAAAATTCATTATAAAAATATGGCGATATGGTGTGTATATTTTTGAAAGTCAATCTACTTGCCCAGCACTGATGATTGGTAATTATATTCATACAATAGCTTATTCCATTTTATATAATATCAAAACATTGTAACTATTGTATAAATCATACACACTAAATCTAACATATTCCATTAAAAGATAACTTTCAAGGAGAAAATTTAAAGTGTCTATAATCTTCATCTAAGATGAGTGGCTGTCGTTGGGGCACCTTTTTTAGACCGTTGAACGATTGTATGCTACTCGTCTCGGTCCTGCGCCGTCCTTTGGGAATGTAATGGGGCTGAGTAGCTCCCTGAGAGGGCCGATGACGTTGGTGATTCGGGCATCTTTATTTGTAACGCGATTTTTGTAGGAGATATTCACAATTTTATGGAGAGATCTCATTTCAAAGGACTCTGATTCTTTTCTGGATATCTGCTGTAAGTTTTCATGTTTCGCAGCCGTAAATCAAATCCGCCATCGTCAGGAAGAGCATTAGTCAAATTCTCGAGTAAAGTGAGAGTTTGTTGTTTCGCCAGATGTTGTTTTTTTTTAGCTTGCAAATTGCTGCAGTTGTCTATAATACTTTTTTAAATTAAATTAATTTTAATTATCATTTACTGTGCATGGAAAACACCATAATATAATGGTTTTAAAATATATTTCTTTTGTGGAAATATTAAACAACAACGAAACGATATTTACAAAACATAAAATATAACTCTGGAGCTTATTCAGCTAAATCAACAATCTATATCTGCATTTTCTTAAATGTTATTACACTTACTAGCTGATTCTGTCCATGAATATAAATACCTACTTGAGCATTAACTGAAGTAACGTAGCCAAGTGTCCTATAGTCCATTGCTACTGGTAGTAATCGCAAACTAGGTCTATATAGTTTTTTATCTCTTTCTGTAGATGTACTTGTCTCTAAATCATTGGAGCCAATCATGGCGTTGTAGAATTCTTCACTTGTCTTAAAATGTTTCAAGAATAGCAATATTAAAACAATACATTTCATTTTACTAGACTAATGTAAATTCCATTGATTGACACTCTTAAATATATTAACCTGATCTCAAAAATGCAAACGTGTCTGCAGACGTCAGTAGATTAAAATAAGATAAACTATTGTGTGCATTGTTAAATCCTTAATAGACTGAATGATATTTCGTCCACATTTTTCTATTACATTTATATAAGCTTTGCAAAAGTTTGTGCTTGGCGACATACCAAATCTTTTACAAGGTTATTTGACACACTTTCCTTTCATTTAACGATATGAAATCCGGTATATACGTGCAATTGCATATTACGACTTTCTTTTCAAATTGTCAGCAGCTGTACCCCACGTCTACCCACACACTAAAATGCTAACAATGAGGCCGTAATTTAAAATACATAACGTAGTATTTTATGTATATTAATCACACTTTTTAAAATCCCATTTGCAAGAAAAAGTGCAAATAAGTACTCTTTCTTACCGACTGGCCTCAGGGTATGGAATGGGTTGGCTAAAAAAAATCAGGAAAACCAGTAACCTAACATTATTTAAAACACTGATCAAATTGCAAGTCTAGACTCAGACCACGGTTGGGTGTAAGAGGTAATAATCTTATTTATTAAATTGTCTCTAACCTACAAAAAAACGATTATTGTATGCCACCTTGTGAAAAGCCAATAAATACAATGTATATATGGACAAGTCTTAATGAGGCCTGACCTTTTCAATAGGTCATGGTTGAACGTGTTTAGGAACTTCCGATGAATTTCCGTCAAACAAAAAATATGATATTACTGGTGTTTGACAATTAATTTCAACCTCGACGTCCAGTTCTAGTCTTTTAGAAATACCAAAAGTCTAGAAGATTAGATATGAGGATTCCATTTTAAATATCAAATGTGTGTATGCAATAATTAATACTCTAAGTGGTAGTCGTGTTCATTAAGTTAAATTTAACTTATTTATAAAATAAAAAAGTCAAGTGTAGCGTTTCTTGGTTATTAAAAATACACACAATCGGTAGATATGTAAAAAAAAAACAAGAAAACCATAAAAACGAAGTTTTTATTATACTCCCTTTATTTGCAAACTAAGTTTACCATAATCTAATTAAATCATTGATTGACTACTGCAAATGAAACGTACAGAAAAATATCTGTGTCGCAAATCTCAAAAATATCTCTTTACTCCGTATGTGTATTTAAATTGTGGACTCTTTCCTCGGTTCTAACGGGGTATCCACAGTAATATGAAGAAGAAGAAGAAGAAGAATTGTTCTAAAAATAATCTTAGCGCATAATTTTTCTTTCTAGCTTTGCGCCGAAAAAGTATAAAAAAGTTGCACAGTCATTTTTAACGCGAAATCAAAATTGTTCTTTTACTTTCCTTTTAAGAAATGAATATTGTCATAAGTGTAGTATTATTAAGTTGTTTTTTAACTGAAAATTTGATAGGATGTATTGTTTGTCGGGGCAAGTCTGCTGTCCAAATTTCACCTCGATTGGACCAAGGGAAGGGGTCGAAAAATTGAAGCCAATTCTTGCTCCCACGACGCTCCCACGACGCATGATTTCAATCAGACAGACAGAAAATGCAACTTAAAATAAAGGGAGTAAAAACGAAAAATGTTGCATTAAAGCTGAAGCCACACTATACTCAAGAATCAGTGATTCGCTGCGATTCATTTCAAAAATCACAATGATTCTCCCCGTTTCAAATGTGGCATAGCGCGAAATGCGATTCACCAGAATCAGTCTCAGCAGTGATTTGCGATGATTCACAGATTTAGAACATGCTCTAAAATTTGGAAACATGATTATTGATTCAAGCTGTGTCAGGCAATGGGAAGCGCAAACTAGATCATGTGATCATTAGCCTAGTTGAAAAACAAAACAAACATGGCAGCTTCCTCTTCCAGTTCGCTTAAAAGAACATGTTATGCTCCATAGATCGTTTTTCTTTCGATCCAAGGTTTCACCCACCATTTTCTTTTTCGTTGTCTTTGTGCTTTAAGTGGAACAGTCGCAGCGACACATACCAAGAAAACTTCGTCGTCACTGCTAGAATTCATGATTCTTGAGCATAAAATGGCGCGTCAAGAAGAGTAACTCTTAACACTTTTATGATTATTGAAAATAAAATTGCGCGTCGTGAATTTCTTTGAATCATGTTTTACGTGTGGCATGTTTAATTGTGAAACAGTGTATTTCTGATGCGCTCTGAAACAAGATTCTAGCTGCATCATGATTCCAGTCAAAACGTGATTCTTGAGTATAGTGTGGCTTTAGCTTTAGCAATAAGTTTGGGATTATAAAATAACGTCTTACGTTCACAACCCATCGTTTTTATTTGGCTATATCTTTTGGAAATGAAATAACATTTAATCATCTACATCTTTTCTTATTTGCAGTAAGCTTACGACCAGTAACGCAGCACACATATATGTTTTATTAGCAAAGAAACGATCGGAACAGGAAATGTTGGTAAACGTGTGACGAACGATTGGTTATTAGCTAGATAATTAATTAGTGTAAGACCTTAGTAATATAGGCGATTTGTTAATTCACATTTTATCGTCATAAATGGCCGGTTACTCCACCCCTTCCCATCCTCTTCAATAATGTGGGTCGTGCCCATTTGAATCGCCGTGTTTATCTATAAGCCTTTATACGGCCACCCCGATACTCTCCCCCTGATCATAAGCCACCTGGAGAGGCCACGACCATCTTTTTATCTCACTATTGTGGGCTAGTGTAAACATAGGTCTCACAGAGCTTGCTAGTGGTTTGATACGAACAATAGAGAATTAGCCAACGTGTTTTATAAAGATGTGTCAACGTGGTGCCTTTGTTCTCCCCACTGACCGTGGTGGCCGGAAACCCCACCCTGAACGACACTCCTACCCACCCCCTTCCTCTCATGGCACGTGTTCTTTTACGGCATTGTCAAATCACCTGACCACTGACGTCGGCACCGGACATGGTTTTTCATTGGTTAACGATGGGCGGGCATTTTCCTTTGTCCCGCCTTTCTAACGACAGATTTGTCTGCATATTACATTTCTTTGACTATCATTCGACTAACAGACTGTGCGCGTCTGAAAGTACTCCGTAGTTTTCGAGACGCTGCTACGCTATTTTGACAATGTTTTATTTTGTATGCAATCTGTTTATGTGAGACATTTCTTCTACTACTCAGGACTTTGACATTTAGCAAGTTGACTTTCATGATTAACACTTAATTGTTAGATTTAAAGATTCCGCGCTTTTAGCGGACGTTCGTTTATGTTCGGCTTTGAGTGATAATCGTGGTGAGACAATTACCAGTGTAAAGTTATGTTTCTGTGAATAGTGAGAATTAAAACAAGATACTTCGTGTGATAAGAGTTTAGCTATGTCATTAAAAGGAACTTGACTGTAGCAATAAACGGATTCAACTAACTATGTAAACAGTGCAGTGTATTTGTTAAAGTGTTTTCCTGGTGTGTACGTGTGAATGCTAGGATGTACAAGTGAACAGCTGCTGTCCATCAAATACAAATATCGGGCAGCGAATTCAATAGTGCGGGACAATCAGTTCAGTCATCACGCCCTTAGGCAAACAAGCCAATAGTGTTGTACTGGCATTGTGACTATAGGGACAGTACCATTACACGGAGCCTGCTCACTCTCCGATTAGACTTGCGACGTCTTGCACCCTGTTGACCCCGCCATCCCATGTCATAAAATTACAACACGTTTAACCTTTAGGTTCACCATGCATGCATAATATTTAAGACTTGTCCATGTATTAGAGTATTCTCTTTTGACTGTATAAAGCCGTTTTCATGGCTGAATCTCAACATTTTTATTGGCTGTAGATTCACAAAAAAAAGTTAGTTTTGGCTAATTGCATGATTCCCTCTTGCATTTATCATGGTGGTACTTTAAACTTACCAAATCAGCATATTCATTTTCACCAAGATAATATGACTTCTCTCCCCTGTCATAAGCTTCATTGTGCTGTTTGATCAAGTCTAAGTTATTTTTCCAAACATTTCTCCTGGGAAAAAAATTAGCTTTTAGACTTTTATTTTTATAATTTTCATCTCAATTTTTTAATAGGTATTATCAAATTTAATTTTAGCATTTTGATTTTTGTTATTAGCTTATAGAAAACCTTCAAGTCGTGTTTTGTTGGTGTTCCTGTCTTTTTGTGTAAAGTTAATGGTTTTGTTATTAATCTACAACTAATGTATTTTGTGTTTACACTATAACTTTTGCGTTCAGTTCGTGTATGTTTTGCGTACAGTTATCTTATCTTATACATTACAGACGTCCCTGCTATAAAGACGATTATTGCGTGCTAAATTAATTGTTGTGTGCTTTTAATTAATCTTTTAGTGTACAGAGTATTTAGTGTTATTTTATCGTAGAGCATGAGTGTGAGGCAGTTGTATTATTAATTGTACCCTTTTTTTACATGTAAGTATTAGGTGTAATTTATGTTTTTATTTCATACCTGTGATTGTCTTCAGTTTGATCTTTGAAGTGCTTATTGAATGTCGATTTAAACTGGTGCCACTCACTATCCTTTTTGTTTTGGCTCAAGAGGGTTAAGGTTAAGGTAAGGGTTAGAGTTAGGGTTACGGTTAGGACTAGGGCAAGTCTAAACATCTGAGAGAAAGAAATTAACATCATTTTACAATAAAAAAGATCCAGTTTTACAGTACCAACTAGGGCAGATAATTTAAAGAACACATATTTAAAATTAAGCGTAGGACCTACCATACTACTTTAATCATAATGGAATTCTACCCTTCACTGATGTCTAGCCAATAGGTACTAAGCTTTCGTGTATAGGCCTACCGTCCAATAACAATGCATACAACCCAATTATGTTTGGCTAATATATTGGCTAATAGCAAATGCCCTGTAGTCAACACTTGCCTAAAAAGTTTGGAAGCCGTAGATGTTGAAAAATGTAATAATTTAAACATTATTATTAAAATTTATTTAACGCAATCAAAATACTTAAAAACTACTTGAAAACAATTTTAAAAAACAACAACTATTATTTTTACTTTTCATAAAGATTCACAATCTTAAACAAAGTGTCTGTAATGCAAGCAAAATAAAAATATGTTCATTTGTTTCTCTTGTTTTTGTTTGGATGAATGTGTGTATGCATATTTCTGGTTGCAGGCGGGCGATTTTAATGTTTAGCCACATCGACCACTTAAATCTCTAAAATTGATTATTGAACAAAATTCACTAACATATTATCTCTTATTATTTATGTATTAATGTATTCAATCAGTCGTAAGTTACAGTGCGAATTGCCCTTCGTAGCACAACTAAAGCAAGTACTTAATGGCATAGAGCCCTGAAAAGAGCGCCAGGGGAAGCCCACAATTGGACATGACATAAGCCCAAATGGTATGCATCTGAACGTGTGCTGCCGGCTTCCTAATTCTCTACAGATCCGAAAACAGTTCACTGAGCGCCTGATAGCGGAAGGCGAGGGAAAGCTTCTTTTACGTGATATATATTCTTTCGATGCACCAGCATGAGATGCAGAAAAAAACTAATTATTATCCGAAACTCACTACATACTCGAATAGAGGCAAACTCTTCAAGACTAATATCACGGCCCTAGATATATACAAGAACGGAATGGTTTACATAAAACCATTGTCTGATTAAAGGGTCCTGATACCCCACACCCTTCAACACACGGGATATGGTAGTAAATACAGGACGAATATGATCCTTTTAAGTTTTATTTCTGTTGAAAGCATCTCACTTCAAGTCTTAACGTTAAAAATAATAGTTTTCCTGTCTTGGTCACGATCAGTATTAGAAAAACAAGCAGGACCTATTTCTGGGCTACAAAAGAGATCGTTTCGAAAGCACGCTGGGACAGAGTAGCCATTGACACCATTTAGGAAAAGGAACATGTAGTACAAATGTCGACTCAGCGTAAGTTGAGCTCATCAAAGCGGCAGGAAGGACGAGCCTGCTAAGTCAATTCAATATTCGACGACAGCGCTAGCATAAAGGCCAAGAGCCGAAAGAGTACAACCAACTGACGGCTGAATAAAGGATGGCGTATTCCTAGCTTTTGAAATGACGAGGGACAAATAGCATGGCACCTCATTACCCACCGTGGGCTGGCAGAGATTGCTAGAAACTTACGCCAAGACACTGGAAGGTTCACGTGTATCTGGGGCTTTGAACAAAGTCCAGAAGGTAAATGCAAGTCAAAGGATGTGCCAGTGTGAGGGGGACGGACACATGATCATTGCCTTTTTCCCGGCATGAGCTGGATTATGTCTTAAGGCAGATGCATTGAAAGCATAATACAATACATTAACTTGATTTATATGAAATTATTCATATTAATCATTATTAGTACTAAACATATCGTGATTTGAGGTAGGTATAATCTAAGATACAGCAAAAATAAATAATTGAAATACCTTTTACATGAATATATGCTTGACTTGTGAATTGACTATAGCTACTGTAGTATGTTTTTCTTTTTTTCTCAACTAAATGGCCTTGAATACAAATAGTGTGTTATAAATAAAAGCGAGATTAATGTACCAACTGTGTGACTTGAGAATCAAAGATTATGTTTATATAGTTAATGTGAACAAATATTTGAGGTGTTGTCTGGGTCATGTGACACATTACTAAGAAGGAAATAGCCCTATTGTGTTTACATATTTCAACGTGATAAGCCGTTATCAGATTGAAATGCATACAACAAAAATAAATTGTTGTTTATTTATTTTAATGGAATATTTTGTAGAGTGTAACCATTTCTATATCCATGAACCACTTCTGTACACATGAACCACTTCTGTATCCATGAACCACTTCTGTACACATGAACCACTTCTATATCCATGAACCACTTCTGTACACATGAACCACTTCTGTACACATGAGCCTCAACGTTGACGAAGTGTGTAAATCACTGGTTCCTTGAGTCAGACCAGTAGTCCAATACATGGGACTGAGGTCGCTGTACACCTCTTTCCCCTGTGGGTGACGGAGTGAGAAGTGGTATCCTGCGCCACGGAACTGTGTAGAAATGCTCCATCCTACATAACAGGAATACGAGGTTTTAGGCGCCAGCATAGGGCTAGCCTCTGACAGAGTTTGGAGCTAAGGTGACTTTCTCATACCTTGCCATGTGGTCAAAGGTCTGATACTGCTTATCAAGACTCAATTCAAATGGTGAAATCTTAGTCCAAGGCGGATAAAACAGCAGTCGAGTCTCCAACGGTGTATTATAAATTCAAAAATGGAATCCGTGAACCTAAAAGCTAACAAAGTGTGTAAACAATCCGTTCTATGCAGTCAAACTGTTAGGCCAATGCATGTGATAGCGGTCGCCGATTGCGGTATCAACTCTGCATCTAGTGCAAGCAAGGGTTGGGGAACCGTGATAAGAACCTATCACCTCACCGCTTAGAAAAACATTAGTTTTTTATGTTCATTTTACACATGAAAATATTCTTTTATTGCCACAAAAATGGAAAAGATTTGACATGGAAAAACACATGCACAATTGCAACACTACATTTTCTACTTCTCCTTGTTTACAACACCAAATACTCAAACTACAGCCGATTAAACAAACAGCTCAATTATAAACAAATATATTAATATTTCAATGTTTTTGCTTTTAAAATCGAGGTCTTCACTATACATTCATTTCACTTTTTAAAAAAGCAAAGAAGAATTGACACTGCAAAAACAAGTATCTGTATTGTTTACATTTATCGAAATTATTTGTGTGTATGTTGCTAACATTTTATTAAGGATCTTAAGCTGATTGCTTTATCATTCGGCCACTAGTGAAAATGACATTGTGTGACCCTAGTTAAACTGAATTGTCACATAGATAGTCCAAATTAAAGGTCAAGATATCATATTTTTAATTGCACTCATAATTGCCATATACAGGTGAAACATTGATATCGCATTGCATTTTTAGATTTATTTTTATATCAAACTTTTTACACTGACTTTGTAGAGATATGCAAATGTCAAGGCCTTTTTCATGATTTGGTGTACAATTGACATTATGATAGTAAAAATTCAAACATGTTTTGTAAACATGTAAAAGTACAATAATATATAAAACGTAAAATATTAATATTATATATAATTACACAAACGTATTTCTATATTATCATGTTCAATAAAGTATATGATGTTTATACATACAAGAATATAAACTATTGTTTAAAACTGTAAACACAATCCTCAAAATAGCTCTAGAATGAAAATTGTTACTGAAATTTCTGTCAACATGATTAAATGCAACAATTAAACTTAATGTTCTAGATTATAGAGCAACAAAAAAAAACATTTTATGGTTTTAAGAAATATTTTTTACAGTTCTTTAAAAGCTTGACACACCCCGATAGATTAGAAAAATTTAAAGTCAACTTTTGAAATTGTTCATTTCTGTTTCAAACGAACGTTGTGCTTTCGACAATATTTTATTATAGTAATGGTATATAATATGTTAGCAAACTTGTGATTAAATTTGTACAGGTCATTTTCTCTGAAATCATTATTGACTACAGCGGTCATTCGACGTGTTTACAGGAAAAGATATCGGTCATTTTGGAAATGAATAGGTCAAAATATTGAGGATTCATCATATCGCATATTATCGTTGATTGACAGTATAACATCCATATTGAAAACGCACATTCTTATAGTTTCCAGATGGTCGAAATTGCTATTTCGGACATGTATATAAAAATATCAATTTTTCAAATAGGCCGTACAGCATGAGAGGGAACACGGAAAGTTGTCCGATCTTTTCTGAAGAGGTATCTGACAACGCTACACATTTGCAAAGGCATGTAAAAAGTCAGCTTAAGAAAATTGTTAAACTCATCCTAATTTTACCTATTATTCCAGAACATTTTGCTAACAATCAGTTAATATATGAAAAGCTAATAAAATATTTGATTTAGCATAAAGCAAATTTCTATTTCGGGGCGAGTTTTAGTGTTGTTTTTTTAAAAGAAAACAGACTTTTTAATGTGACAAAAAATGTAGCATTATAGTGCTGAAGGTTTTTATTAACACAACTCCATTTAAGATAATACTTTTGTTTATGCTCAAAACAACTATCATTGTGTTATTTTTAGCTTTATATTATCAGCTCAATGGACGAACAATAACAACACGATCACTTTCAGGTGTGATATTTATTTTTTTGTTCTTTTTTTTTTTTTCTTATATCACGTTTTGCCCATTCAGTACAGTCAAAGAACGACTAAAGCATTAATTAAAGTACAATGTTAATAGTGGAATGATTAGCTACTCAATCAGCTGAATTGGTAAACAAAATTATTTATTTCAGCAATTTGCTACGTAAATTTCATTTATCACCACCACTATTAGTAAGAAATTCATAGTTACTAATATAAGATACATATTTTTAATCTGCCTTAAAAATAAAAATTTGTAGGACTTAGTCATAGTAAAAAGGTAAAAACAAGAGTCGTATTCAAATGTGTACGTCTTCTCACTTGAACCTGTTTTAAGAAACCACAAGTTATATATCAAGCGAACTAAATTAGATTTTATCTGTGCCTTTGAACGATGATTTAAAATCGTTTCATTTAAATTAAAATAAGGACATTTACTTTTTATTTCACTTTTAATGAAATTCTATCATTAAGGCACTAAAAGATAAAACATTGCAAATTATTGTGAGTTTGAAATACCAACTCACGAATTACGTTGTAACTTTTTTTTTTTTGTAGCAGAACAATGAAAAGATTGACCTAAGAAAAGTGGTAATTGTTCGATAAAATGATTTACGTGATTGTTTTCGATATCGAATTTATTTTCCAAACAAGTTTGGTAGTTTAAAAATAAAACAGGATGAGCCTATTTCTTATCATAATATTGAATTATATCAGATTTCAAAATAACGTTTTAACTAACAAAATAGCACCATTACGGGGGAAATTGCAAAGTTCGATCTTCTGAAAGTAAATTGAATCGGACATCTTACTGGTTATTAAATCATTAGGTAATTTCAGATTTGTATGCGTAAATGACTGTCGACCGAGTGCAAAATATGTATCCCTATTTATTTTCTGGTTGATGGTAGTAATTGGGTATATGGTAGAAGTATCCAGGAGTGTTTACTTTTAGCTAGTGAAGTAAGGCTTCGGAGTGTTAAATTGTAACAACTTTTCGCTCTTTCCATCAGGTGTCTGAATCCTATAATTTTCATTGCTGAGTCTAGCTTCAAGCTTGTACGGTGCAGATAATTAGGCCTCTAATGTTTGGCCATGGATGAGCGAAAAAACTCCTGGTTTTAGCCTTTGTGTCATACTAGGTCTTCGCTGTATTGTTACAATGCAACAAGAGGACTTTTACACAAATAAGAGTACTTACCGTAGACCTTAGTGTTTGATGGAAACATTTCGATGGCATTTTATCATTATGGGTGGTGTGAGCTGAATCTATTGTGCTGGATAATTATAGGTTTGTGAACTCAAAAGAGCATTGACTGACATTTTCTCTGATGGTCTTAAGGATCAGATTTCTGGAGACACATCCCGAAAATAAAAATAGCAGCTAGAGCGTCATAATTTTGATTTGTTTCCGATACTGTAGCAATTGTTTTCATGAATCATCTTTGTAACCAGCTAAGAAACATTCTTACAATGATGTTTTGTAATAATTGGAGACTTAAATTTCACAGCCATCATTGGAACGATACCTAAATATTAGAGATATGAACAAACCTTTTATTAAAATAAAAAATAATAATAATTTAAAGCATATTTTTATATAAATAAACAGAAATCGTCAAAGAATATACTCAATAACTTTGAACAGACGGACAAGAAAAAAACAGAACAGTATGATTAAATCTCTGGTTGGATTGTCGTAGAGAATCACATATTTAAGCCAAAATTATATGCACAATAACTACTACATGAAGGATTTATCTCTTGAATAAATATAATATTATGGATATTCATGAGGCACAAATGAAATTTTAAATCTCCATTTCCTACTTAGTAAACTGTCAGTGGTATATTATTTATTTAATGCCAAAGGGAGAAAACCAAAGATATTAAAACATTTGGTATGAATGACAGATTTATCTAATCACGTCTAGACAAATAATAGACATCGTGGTTACTCTTGTACATGGCAAAATTACGTAGGTTTCAAGTTCGTTAGTCCTGGATAGTTGTGTTGGACGGACGTCTGAAAGTTTACTGAAATGTTATAAACCCTAAGAAGACAAATCCCTATGGCGGTGTGCCTCGGACAGGGTCTTAGACCCACCTAATTCTCGTTATTCCCATCATTTAGATGCCGGAAGAAAGGGTCTTCTGGTTTAAAATAGACTTATATTTGGACCGATGATTCGTCAAATTAGAACAAAGAGAAATTTCTAGCCAACCAATCCAATTATTTCATAAGTAGTTCATGTAGCGCTTAATAAAAGGAGTGTTCTGTGGGGAAATTGAGAGAGGTTTGACGAAAATTTCCGTCTGAAGAAAACTATGTGTAGAAATATCGAGTACATACTATAAATATACATTTTATTTGTGTTCTCAGGTGTCGAAAGGGATTGTTTACGATGGTATCAGGATTTGAAATTTAAAAAAAAAAAGTTGATCGCTTTTGTCGTCCTACTATACAAACAAATAATTATTGTCGTCGTAACTTTTAAAAACCCAATGACCACCGCCTTTGTCCAATCAGTTGTGTTTTTAAGTGGGATATAGAAAGTGCACACCATTAACTGTAAATAAGCTTAGTGGTTAGCATGTGCGCCCGCAGAAAATTTTCTAGGGGGGGGGGGGGCAAAATATTTTTAGTAATGTATTAATGTAGTTTTAATTTACTGACCAATTACCTTATTATCATGCTTAGGTAAACTATTCTCATCCATTCTTAATGTACGAATGGAGATGTTCCTTGAAGAGCACAACTTATTAAACGAGAATCAAATGGGTTTTAGAGAAGGTTATTCCACAACGGAAGCATCATTTATACTATATGCGCTGAGCTTTTTAATAAAAAATAAAGGTGACAAACTGTTCTGTGCATTCATTGATCTAAAAAGAGCTTTCCCGTCTATTAAAAGAAAATTACTCTGGGCGAAAATGTTAGATATAGGCATAGATGGAATTTTCCTTAAATGTATACAGGGGTTATATAGAGATATTAAATCGACAGTAAAATTAAATACAAACCTGTCACCGTTATTTAACTGCGAAGCAGGACTAAGAGAGGGAGAACATCTGAGCCCTCTATTATTTTCTATGTTTATTAATGACTTAGATTCTTATTTAGAACTAAAAGGCGCAAGTAGCTTAACTATCAGCAACGATAACAACGCAGATTTACTAAAAATATTCACATTATTATATGCTGACGACACAACAATCCTAGCTAAAACCGCAAAAGAATTACAGAAAAACTTAAACATTTACAGTAACTATTGCAAGGAGAACCACTTAAACATAAATGAAGATAAGACAAAAATAATGATATTCGGTAGAAAGGGGAGGGTAGGAAATCAGAAATTTGTACTAAATAATAATATAATAGAAATAGTTTCTAAATTTAAATACCTGGGAATAATCTTCTCAGCTAACGGTTCTTTCTCAGAACACAGGAAATATTGTAAGATGAAAGGTACTAATGCTATGTTCAATCTTCTCAGAAAATGCCATACACTAAGCTTGCCCATAGATAGTCAAATTGATCTATTTGATCAAACAGTACTACCTATACTAACCTACGGTTGCGAACTATGGGGTATGGAAAATTGTGACATTTTAGAAAATGTTAGACTAAGATATTTTAAGATGATTTTAAAATTGAACACAAAAACACCAAATTATGTAGTCCTAGGCGAAACAGGCAAACTCTATATAAGATCATTTATTAAAAAAAGAATGTTACACTTCTGGATCAAAATAGCGACCGGCAAAGAAAGCAGGATTTCTAAAATAATTTATAACATTTTACTTAAAGAGCACCTGGTTGAAAAATGCAAATGGTCCGCCAATATAAAGTTACAATTGGAACAACTAGGATTAGGATATATTTGGTTAGAACAAGATATAATAGACACTAAACTTTCAAAATCAATAATTAACTTACGTATAAATGATCAAAGTAAACAAGAACTTTATGAGAGTATGCAAATAAGCAATAAAGGTAAATTATATAGCGCTCTAAAATATAAATCTGACTGGGAAAATACTCCACCCTTTTTAAATAAATTACATCTGAAAGAAGCTATCTATATACTAAAAATACGAACAAGTAACAATAATTTCCCTGTTGAACTGGGTCGCCACTCCAGAATAGATTATAATTTAAGATTATGTCCCTTTTGCTTAAAAGATATAGGAGATGGATTTCACTATTTACTCCAATGTGTACACTTCAATGCCCAACGAAAAATGTATCTAAAAAAATATTACTATAACAGACCTAATGTAGAAAAAATGTCGGAACTGCTTAATTCTAGCTCTCTAAAAGAACTTAAAAAACTAAGCATATTTTCAAAAATATTAGTATCTGCTTTTAAAAAATGAGAAAAAGGTTAGAAATGTTTAAGTATTTTAACTTGTTGGTTTGTCACTATGATATTGAGAGATAGTCGTAGAAGAAATGTAATATACTAAGCCGCAAGAAAAATTGTGAATGATTTCTTAAATGTTTGTTCTCACTATGTTAATGCCGTGCAGGTCTAATGAAAGTGATTTACCTGTATGTCTATGTTAGTAAATTAAGTCGTTTTTTTTTTTTTTTTTTTTTTTTTTTTCTTTGTTAGTTTTTTCCCCCAAAAAATTGTGTTATAAACTAAATTATCCCCCCTGAACTTTCTTTTAGGATACCTTTAATTAATAAATTTTTTATTACTTTCATTTTATTACTAATATTGGTTTTACTATTATTGTTCAATTTATTATTCACAAATGCTATAATTTTCTTATGTTTTTGACTATGCCTTTATTGTACCTATGTACTATGTGGCAAAATAAATATTGTTCATTGTTCATTGTTCATTGAGCGCATTTGTATGGTGAACGAACGGACAGTACACTGTAGTAATGAAGAGCATACTGTAGCAACACATTTTTTATTAGCACAATATATGTAGGCCTATATAATTTATATAATAGACGTAAACCATACAAAAAAACTTACTTTAAACAAACAATATTACAATATTACATCGTAAATTTATAATAAAATGTATTCTTTAAACAAGAACTGGAGTCGTCTGCTACCGCTACCAAACAAATCTACAATTTTGTCCATAAACTCATTTTTGTTGCTGTTCACTTTGTCTCTATGTACTCACAACATGCACAACCTTGACAGACGTTCATCTGACATTGTAGATCTAAGCCATAGGTTTTCAACCTTTTTCGGCTCACCGCACCCTTTTAAAATCTTACCGCTCACCGCCCCCCAACTTAATTTTAATTAAACATATATAGGCCTATAATTAATTCTAAAACAAATTTATTTGTATTATTAATTTAGAAATATAAGAGATTATTTAATAGCACTATGTCATGTAATTTCTCTAATTATTAATGTTTTAAATATAAACTCCTTAAATGGACAAAACAATTAATGCAGGAAATGTTTATTTACAACTGTTTAACGTAAATTATTTTAATCCTCTAATAATTAAATCTTGTTATGAATACCACAATGTTGAATGTATATAAAGAAATAATAATAATCAGTAAAATTTGTTATATCACAAAACAGAACTTGTTCGGCATCACTATTGAATCAAACGTAGAAACATTTGTTAATTAAAGGGAGATAATTATCTCGTTTCATTTGAGCTAATATTTCTGTATTTTTTTCTTTTATAAAAAAGAATTAATGGCTTACATTTATAACTTTAAAATGATAAAACTGTAAAAAGTATTTGAAAATTATATAAATATTATATGACTAAAGAATTTATATGTATATTTTTAAGCATTACAATAACTACTCAGTTTGTATGATTACTACGTATCTATACCAACTATACTTTGAACATTTATTTTAAAGAATTCAAACGGATTAAATTTGAGATCATTAATATTAACATGTGTTAGGGCGAAAGTGAACGGTCAGCAGGGTTGACAGTCCGGTGAACCAACAATAGGACCAGCCAGCCGCACACCATATTTACCAAGACGCGTCACACTGCCATTTAGCAGATTTCGTTACATTATATAAGAACAAAGGGGACCGCAGCGACTGCAAAAAGACAGAGGAATCTCCCTCTTGAGCATAGTTGGTAAGATCTTTGCAAGAGGCACTATCAAGGCTGCAGGTGCTGTCATCTAGAGTCTATCCAGAGTCTCAGTGCGGTTTCAGAAGCGACTTATCCACTATAGACATGATCTCCTCCATTCGAGAAAACTGAACACCTTTTACCTTAGGTGTCTCAGACTCGTTTAAGATATAAGATGGCAGGACAGGGTTTGAAACGCAGAGGTCCTACGAAGAGCAGAGTGTCAAGACATCCGTATTACTCTCAGTAACAGACGTCTCAGCTGGCTAGGTCATGTACGCCGAATTCCACAGGGTCGACTTCCACAGGACATTCTATATGGAACGTTAGCTTCGGGACAGAGACCTGATGGACGTCCAAAACTGAGATTTGCGGATGTCTGCAAAAGAGATATGAAACAACTCCAAATTGACCCAAACAGTGGGGAGATCATGGCGCAGGATAGGCCCACTTGGAGTGCAGGAATCAAAGAAGGTTTCAGGCTGCGCGCCAGGAAAAAGACAGTGGAGAAAAATGTGATCCACTCCGCTACATTCAACTGCAGCAAGTGTGACCGTGCCTGTACGTCCAGGATTGGCCTCTTTAGCCAAATGAGGGCTTACAAGGGAAATGAATCGTCTCTCGAGACGAAAAATGCCGACGAATGTGCTGAACGATCGCTCCACCGAACATGTTGTTGCTGGTAATGTTAGCAAAACTAGTAAGGCATACGGCAAGGTAACAAGTCGATGCAATTTTGGCTACTTTTGTATTCTCGCGTTTTCCGAAAATCAAACTAACTCAAGGCTTCACTATCTCAATTATCAATGTGGTATACCTGATTAATCCCCAAAGATAATGAGATCGATATGACAATGGAAGGAGTCACAGTTGTTATAATTAATTATAAATGTTTTAATTATTTCTTTTTTTTTGTCTATTTTAGTCCAAATTAAATTATTATTTTTTATCTATCAATCGGGGGGGGGGGGGCACTTTTCTGCGGGCGCCCATGGTGGTTAGTAGTAGTCTTTGTTTCGAAGGTGTTGTTATACTTATTGCGTTATGTCAGAGACATCACCTTTTGCCATTTTTACCGTTGAAATTTTTAGCGTTGACATATTACCGTTAACATTGTACATAAATAGATGTAGATAGATAGATAGATTGAATGCCTTTATTTATAAGCAACAAACCAGTGTAAGCTAGAGTCATGCCGTCGTAGCATATCATTTATTACAACTCAAGGAGTTTAATTGTTCCCAGACAGGATAATTAAGGTGGGTCTGAACATTCTAAACTACTACACACACTTTTTTTGTACAAAGGTAGTTAAAATGTGTTGTTTCATTTATGAGTGTGTATATTTTAAAATGACATTTAGTGATAAAGCTGAGCTAACGGTCGCAACATAATGGGGGGGGTGGTATGGTTAGTAGAATACAAAAACATATCTAATTTCCTTTCAACAGATAACAGTTACCTACTACAGCTGAATAGACATAGAAAAATAAATGTTCTAAGAAAAACTATAACATATTATAAAGTATCTGTCTCAGAATTGTGAAATCACACTTAAGAAGATGGCATAACTATTTAAAAGTAAGCCCATGGAGTGTAGATTAGTTAAACCGTGACACAACAAAAATAAAGTTGTCCGAAGAAATATACATTCAGATGTAAGCAAAGACACTTAAAAACGTAAGCTTTAAAAACATGGAGAAATAGAGACATACTCGTAGACAGATTGAGACCAAAAAAAATATAGACACGTCGAAGGGGTTAACATAGAGAGAAATAGAGCGGTACACTCCCACAAAAAAGGGAAACAAGTCATAGCCCTCTTTGGGCTTAAATGCCGCGGCAATAGGAATAAGCGGATAAGCCCCCCAAAATTGAAAACAAAACGACGCAGGTAGTTAGTTTAAGAAGAGAACTGCCAAATATTAGAATAACTATAAGAATATTTTTTTTAACGTAGAAATACTAGTAGATTGGGCGCTAACTAATACTTTAAAAAGTTATTTAGTGCGAACAGACTTTAAAGTAAACTTTTTAAATATAGCCTTTCTGCATGTAGTGTTGTCTGACTGGACTTGTAATGTTTAAAAAAAAACAATCATACATAATAATATCAATGCAGTGTTGACGATTATCTTGCATATTTGTTTTATATAGTTTTATTTCTTTGTTTTACAAACAAGCTAGATCCGCAATTAAACAACAACTTTCCTGAAACCTACGACGACAGCAAAAAACTCTTAAACACACCTAAATCCGGGTTAAAGGTGTAAACAGGATTCGAGAAATGCGTGTAATGCGCATGTGTCTTTGTTTATTCTTTGAAATACAATTGCGTTTGACACAATTGCCTACTAATTGTTAAACTGCCACTAGTTCTCGCAGTAAGTATTACATGACTTTATCTCCAATATTCTTTGTATATGTAGAGAGAATGAAAATATTTCTGTTTATTTATGACCTGTATACTTGCGGTGTGCTAAGTGTTTTCGTCGTTGGACTGTATAAAGTATTTGTATTTAAAGTATATTATAATAACATATAAAGTATTTGTATTTAAAGTATTTAGTAACACATAAAGTGATTGTTTTTTATGTATTTAATTAATAACTAAGTTTACCATTTCAGCTTCACTACAAAACTAAAATTTCGAATCGGTAATGTCGGCAAATACATAACGATTGCGCATTTTTTTTTTAAATGCATGAAGCCACGATCGTGGTTTCGCTTTTACGCATCCTTTGTTTTATAGCTTTGACTCGCAAAAAAAAACATAAATAATAAAAACAAAAAGTGGAGATAGCGGGGTTAGAACCTGCGTCACCCCGGTTGAAAGCAGACAGTCATAACCACTAGGTCGCGAAACCTTGTACAAACGTACAACAAATATTATATATAAGTATATCTGAAAAGTTTATTTACTGTCGTCTCTTCCGGTAGAGGCAGCCATGTTTGACATAAAATATTTTCCTCGATTCGCAAATTGGTCGAATGATTTGTGACTATTCCAAACGATATGATGCTGAAAATTTGATATAATGTGTTGTTAGTCGGGACAAGTCTGCTTGCCAAGTTCGACTCGATTGGACGACGGGAAGTGATCAAAAAATCGATGCAAAGTTTTGCAAGCAACCAGACAAACAGACAGTGCAAGATAATAGAAAGGGAGTAAAAAATATTTTATATGACAAGATGGAAAAAAAAAAGAACTAGTTTAAATATTATTAACAATTATTTTCCGTTAGAATTTCTGTAGTGCCAACTTGTAGCCGCGTTCCGCCTATTGCATACCCCCTGGACTATACTTTTGGTTTGTATGTGTGTTGGAAGAGTACGTGTATTTATTGTTACGATATAAATATATTTTACTAAACATACTGTAACCTAACGAGAAAATAATTATTTCAGTGTTTGTTAAACGATAAAGAAGATGAATACGCTATTCCTGATTACAGCATGTTTTCTAAGCCTGCCCTTGCTTACTGTAGGTGAGTAAATTGATTTGATTCATAATTTGCTATAAAGCTTAAAACAGATACAAAACAGTCTTTCTATTAATTATGTTATTTACATCGTTATATATAGTAAATCAAACTTCATGAAATGTTACCATCTACAATAGTCATTTCTCTATTTTCAATATTATTTTTAGTCTCTCTGGCCTAGTATCCAAGAATGTAATACCATAAATACCGAATGACTTGAGTTCATATTTAAAATGCTTTATTCTGAGAAAAGTCTCGGTAACACGTAAATATTTAAAGCCTATTTATACTGTTATTATGAAAAACCAGCGCGACATATTGTAAACATCACAAGCAACAGAGGCTAGGATAAATGTACCCATAGATGTACAAATGTACAATAAAGCAAAGATGTTTCATACGGAGCTGAGCTGTCTATCTTACTGTTTTATACAAAGCTGAGCTGTCTATCTTACTCTTTCATACAGAGCTGAGCTGTCTGTCTTACTGTTTTATACAAAGCTGAGCTGTCTATCTTACTCTTTCATACAGAGCTGAGCTGTCTGTCTTACTGTTTCATACAGAGCTGAGCTGTCTATCTTACTGTTTCATACAAAGCTGAGCTGTCTTTCGTACTGTTTCATACAGAGCTGAGCTGTCTATCTTACTGTTTCATTCAGGGTAGATCTGGAAATGTTGATGTTTCATACATAGTAGATCGGAATATCTTAATGTTTCATACATAGTATATCTGAATTAGGGATGTTAAAACATTTTTTTTTACAAAACCGGATTTCGGTTATATAAAACCGGTTTAAAACCGGATTTTGGTTACACCCGCTCCTACGCAATGTCACAAGTCACAGGCCGGAAATTTTCCGGCACAGACGGTTGACTTATTCTACTAGCCATATTGAAATTGTTTTTCTATAAACTTAGACACATAATTTATCGTCGAAAGGAATATGATAGAAATAACAGTTTAAAAAGGAATAGTTACCAACAACACGCCGTGGACTTAGACTTGTAAAATAATGTATTGAAAGGTTGCGCGTTGTGCGTAGCACCAATCACAAGAATGTGTGTTTAATAGTGAAGTTAATTACAAAGCACAGACGCGGCGTTAAAGGTCACAGGGAAAGAATAGTTTGCGTCTCTCCATTGTTTACAGCAAAGAGGAGCACACATCTAAAATATGAGCCGAAAAGTAAAAAGAGTCATATTAATTGTAACTGTAACTTAACATTTGGTTTGATGTTGTTTTTGTTGCAAACCATAGTTGATATTTGGAAAAAAAAAGAAACACAAAATCTAAGATTAAATAGTGTTAGCAAGGCATTTCAAGAATTGTTTTGTGCGAGTCAAACATTATTTATTCCAAATATTTTCATCAGAACCAAAAAGAAGGGTGTTCTACTTGAGGTATTGATTACCTTCCAACCAAAAAAAACACGAAATGTTGTTTTGGAAATCAAAACCTGTTTTCGGTTTCAAAACCGGAATCCGGTATTTCATTTTTTTTATAACAATCTGAATATCCTAATGTTTCATACATAGTAGATTTGCATACCTTTATGTTTCATACATAGTAGATTTGAATATCTTGATGTTTCATGTACAGTAGATCTGAATATCTTGATATTTTATACATAGTAGATCTGAATATCTTGATATTTTATACATAGTAGATCTGAAAATCTTGATATTTTATACATAGTAGATCTGAATATCCTGATGCATCATACATTGTATATCTAAATATCTTGATGTTTCATACATAGTAGATCTGAATATCTTGATGTTTCCTACATAGTAGATCTGAATATCTTGATGTTTCATACATAGTAGATCTGAATATCTTGATGTTTTATACATAGTATATCTGAATATCTTGATGTTTCATACATAGTAGATCTGAATATCTTGATGTTTCATACATAGTTGATCTGAATATCTTGATGTTTCATACATAGTAGATCTGAATATCTTGATGTTTCATACATAGTAGATCTGAATATTTTAAAGTTTCATACAGGTGAGATCTGCGTATCATTGTAGATGTGTTTAAACAGATTTTATCGATTATACACTTAGGGTACTAAGTAAAAAAAAATTATCCAGACAACTATAAAATGTATTCCATTTAAAACGTGCTGATCCTTAGGACACGTTAGGCAGCTTTTTTTACGTGATTACGTGGCCTACAACATACAAAGTGAATTTGTAGTCAGCACTACTAGTCTAGCCGCCTTTTTCTCCAACCAATGTTAGGTATCATTAGATCGTGTAGACTTAGGGCCAACTCCCGAACTAAAGGAAAAATAACCTGACTTTAAAACGTGGATTTGAACCAGGGACATTCGGCACGGCAATCCTAGTGAACTGCCTCTATACCACCAAGGTCTATGTAAAGTATAAATAAATTTATAATTTCAAAACTGTTTACTGTTCATGTTTATAATACCGTATTTGCAGTTTTTCCGTTAGTCTTTTTCTCTGTTAGGTAAATCAAAGTAACTACATTAGAAAATATTCTCTTGGTCTATTCAACGGAATTGTTATCATGTTTTGTTTCTCAGAATTGTATTTTTTCTTATCACTTCTTTATAACATTTTACAGAGAAGTCATTGAATTAAATAACTTTTTCTAACATTTTAGTTTCCACACATCCAGAAGCTAATCCTGCATATAGAGGTAGGTTGATAAATTGTAGTTCTAATTAATGTTTCGTTTTTACCTTTAGTGTAAGACGCAAACAATACAAACTTACCGCCATGAATACATTCATGCTTAAGTATTTGTATTATTCTTTTTTTTAACGTAGGAATAATTGTTTGAAAAAAAGGTCTTAATGCTAACTTGTTTAGACTGCATTTGTAATTGCATGTTTTAGCATGCTATGAAGGACTCCAGATATGCTACACAAAAGGCTTTGGAGATCTTGCATTTAGCGATAAAAAGATCAGTACCGTTTGCTCGTGAGTTAAAACTATGTAATATATACTTTAATATAAACTTGTATAATGTGAATGTTTGTCTGTATGTAATACCTTTGAATACTCATGACCATCACACAGATTATCGATAAAATAAAACAAAGTCAATCAAAGATTAGACAGATTGTTTTCACTGACAATGCAAATTTTCGAACGGAATCTCCTTTTAGCCAGAAAATAATATAGCGAACTAATTATCAATTTTCTTTTATAAAAATGGTTTAATAGTGTGCGTGCATGTTTAATTTATAGGTATACTTCTTTCGTTGTGTACTAATAGATGTTCCAAATTGTTTAAAGTATGACAATAAACATGCTGAAATAAGGAACATCTGTAATCAAGACATATCTTAATTTGTTAGGTTCAATAAGGAATCTTATCTTAGATCTTCTTTGACATCAACATCCCACACTATTATTATTATATTAACAGATTCACTCATTTACTTATTATCAATATGAACTAAACTCTTACATCCTATTCAACGCTTTATCATTCACCCAAAAAGACAGGTGATTTAAATAGAATAGGCCAAAAGTATTAGTATTTTTCCCCAATTTTTCGTATATTGTTCAAACGATGTAATATTGCTTGCAATTATTTGAAAATGTTTAAATATATTAGATTATTGTTGTACCTTACACTATACATGTTATACTCAGAGCAATTTATATTTGTCAAAATCATTTAGTTACAAAAGAGTGTTTCTGTTATGCATCATGAGAGCCAGATGCCCAAAAGATTTCGACAGACTTGAGCAATCTATCGTAGATGAATTCATCAGACTTCTATCCAGAGATGGAGTAGATTTATGTCGTGAGTTGCATTCAGTTCACTAAAAGGAGTTCTTATAATTTCTAAGATTAATAGGATAAAAACACACAAGCCACTTGTGATAACTAAAGTGTACTTTTCAAAATAAAACATATCTTTGTTCCATCTAGAATCTAGACCCATTTTGTCAAGTGCCTTCACGGTGCAGCACGTTTGACAGGTGATCCGAAGGTCCTGGGTTTTAATCCTGGTGGAGGCTAGGATTTTTTCCCAGGACTTGAGGGTGTCCCTGAGTCTACCCAGCTCTGATGGGTACCTGACATTAGTTGGGGTAAAATAAAGGCGGATGTGCATTGTGCTGGCTACATATCCCCCTAGTATGCCGTGGCCACAGAAACTGGTGAACGATGCTTCACCAGCCCTATTATCACTTTGGTCCGAAGGGTACTTTACTTTTCACTTTACCCAAACATGTCTTTACAAATCTGTGTATAATGTGTTTGTTTAAGCATATTGTAGTTGGGAGATTTCTTTAATTACATAAAGTAGCGTCACTAAAGAATAAGGGTCGGGGAGAGAAAGCGACAAGGTTTGGATAGGCGCCACTATGACACTTACTAAAAACAAACAGACAGCAAAAATTAGCTGTCGAAAATAATTGTGCAATGGAGCCGATAAAATAGTGGGATTTATACTCTATGTGATATCAGCTAAGAAGCACAATTATTTTTTATTAAGACATTTCCAATACATGCTCTACTAAAATGTAAAGTCTTACTTCATGCCAAATATAGTAGGCCTATCCTTTATAGTTTAATTTCGTATTTACTAATGCAATATCTTCTAAAAACACTGTTGTTGTTTTTTTTTATTTTGCAGCATACACTAAAGAAGACGCATTAAATGGTAAGTTAACATAGGCTACTATTGTATTTATTTAAATTATCAATTACATTTAAAATATTGGCAATACTTATAAAGGTATAGAGATTAAGTTTTCCTATAATACATCTAATGGTATGCATCCTTAAGTCTTTTAAACAATTAGGTGTTAAAGATGACATGCAAGTTATGTTCTTACAGTGCACTTGATTTTTTTTATCGTCTTTCAAGGCTGTCATTACTATCAATTCCAATATGTTGTCCTGAATACTCTTTCTCGGTCTCTTGTTGAGTACTGCCATAATGGCCATTTCCAGTCGTAGCTTTCTTGTAACAAGACCTTATCATTATATTGTACACTTAACGGTCAGGACTTTATCGTATAACCAGATGAAATATGTCACTAAACTTTCTTGTTGAGATCTGGTTTCTGTATTAGATGCTACGTATGCTTCTGAAGCATCACATCTCTATAGCATGTATATTCTATCTAGTTCAGCTGTATGTTTAGATCTCTCAGGCATATAACTATGCGGACAGACTTGTATGTATGTATGTATGTATGTATGTTGTAGATCTGATGTCTGTATCAGGTACTACGTAGCTTCTGAAGCATCACATCTCCATAGCATGCATCATTATACCTGTATGTTTAGAACTATCAGGCATATAACTATGTGGACAGGACTAGCGAGCTCAATCATTTTGATATAATTTGTTCAATGTGGTCTGGGCAATCACGAATATAAACTCACGTTTTTTTTTTATAGCTTTAACTATTTCAAATTGCCCTCGAAGCCATGAGAACAAGATCAGTTTATTTTCATTCTTGAATTAAGAATAAACAATGTTCTCCTTTTGAAGTTTTCCCTTACTTTGCTTAGTTTCTTCAAACGATATCATATACTATGATATATATAATTATGTAACATATCCTATATAATTTCTACACTGTGTCTATTTTTATAGATTTATTTTATACTTACTATATGAGAGTTTTCATTGATTATTTTAAATATCAACTATTGAGATATCAATTTGAATTATTTTCTTGACTATAAATATAATATAATATTGGGATATTCTTATAATAATATATTGCCAAGATTATGTTTATTTATGTGGCTTGTAAATAGAATAAGTCTCTAAAAGTGATTTTGGTAATAAAAAAATAGTATAATATTAAAACAAAATATTACTTTATGTTTATACAATAAACAAACAATGTGTCTGCTTTTATTACAGAACTAAGAAATGGATCATCCGATAAAACTATTTATTTCACTACTGTGACCATTTTTGGACTTTTATCTCACACGTTGAGGAATTTAATGTTATGATCAACTATTGCCATAACTGCAAGGCAAAGCAAGATTAGTTATACGTATGTTATATTTAACTCTCGTATTTTATGTGTATTGTTTTTATGTACACTCATGTTTTCATCGGTTTCTAAAATATATAAGTACATGCATAGGCCCTATCTGTATTTTTGTCTGTTTCAAACCCTTACAATTATTGATAATTGACGAGTTTTTAAATACTTTTGTTTTCAAGGCCCATTGACAAGTCTTAACGATTATGCATGCATGCATAAAAGGTCAAAAAGAAGAACATGTCCGGTCTTATTCGACCATTTTCTTCGAATCATGTCTGTGTGCTACTTTACTGGTTGTACGAAAATAAGTAAAGAATTAAATTTTTTGCATTTCCAAAACATGGCGCCAAAAGAAAACGATGGATTGTGAATGTCATATTTGAAGAATCACATAATATTTATAATCCCAAACTAATTGTTTGATGCAAAAGAATTTTCATGTTGTTGTTTTTTTATGAATCTCCGCATTGTGTTTTTTTAAATTACCAAGGACGCAACTCTTGACTAACTTATATTATAAACAAAAGCTACATTCAGTCTAACGCGACTAACACTTTGAGTATTAATTATCGCCTACTCACTTTTGATGTTAAAAACGGATTCCTCAGAACAAATTTTGTAGCAGTTTTATATTTCTAAAAGACCAGTACTGGCTGTCGATGTTGAAATCAATTGTCAAACAGCACCAAAAGCATGGTTTTTGTTTACGAAAATGGCGGTAAATTTCACTGGAAGTTCACGATCATCCCAGTTTAAAAGGTCACACCTAATTAAGACTTGTCAATTGTACCGCCTCAAGAAAATAACTAGTACCACAAACTGAAATTTCAAAATTGTTGTAGAGCTTAGTTGTTTATATTTATAGCAAGACCTCGTAAACCCAAGAATGTGGATACCAAATTTGTTCACATATCTCAAATAGTTTTTAAAATATGAATTTTTAAAAATGAGCTTTTTTGAGTTTTTTTTCACAAAGTGAAAAGTACCATTTTTGCTAAGCTATATTTGTAAAACTATATCACCTAAACTGACTTTCTTACACTCAACATAAACACACATATATATAGAACAAACTCAATTTTTTTCATGAGTTTAAAATAATAAATAATGAAAATTTATTCAAATGAAAATGTCGTTTCGTCACATTTTCAAAAATTCTGAAAGGGAGGTAAAAAACACAAACTTTGTACCTTTTCAAAAATTCATAAAACATTAACAGATAGTATGGCATACAAGATACTTATATCAAAATGAAGGAGAATCATAGCTCTATGTATATAAACAGTTTTCTTTTACATAGCATATATATTTAAAATACATGTATGGTTAGAATAGGACAGGGGTTCATAAAAATTAAAAAACACGTCGTTATAAAATATTTTTTTAAAATAAATAGTTATGCCCATAGTTAATCTAATCATATCAAAACACAGTAGTATTATAGCTCTAAGAGTTAAAACAGTTATTGTGTTTATAACATTTTTATATAAAATGCACAAATGGCTGGAACTGTACAGGGGTTTAGCATACCGGAATTATGTATTTTTCTAAAAAAAATTGTTTGTCTACCTAGAATATCATAAGCTTACACTGACTTACAGGCTTTGTACCTATTTTATGATATTTATACATGCTACACTAAGCAAGTATATAATACTAAGAACCATTCGGTTCTAGAAATGATTTATTTTCAAGTTGCTGAAGGTGCATCTTCTGCTTTGGTACCGCACCACCATTGCCGTATTGTCTTAATTCTCAAATATTCTTGATTCTAGAAATCATTTGCTGTACCTTGTATTAGCTTTAGATGATCATTTACTAAGCTTTATTTTTGTCATTCAAAAGAATATATGTAATCCTGATCCAGAACTGATCAGAAGAATGAAGCACATAATCCATTGCCAAAAGGGAAAACAAATTATTAACGACTTTTCCAAACACTTTTGAACTCATTAATTAACTGGTACGGCAGTAGTAGTATAGCCACTGTATAGGCCTGCAACTTTTAATCCATGAGAATCAGGATTCAAGCTGCAAAGATATTACAAGATAAATTAGGCTAAACAGACTGAACAAAATAATATTTTAATTGTATCAATATAGCCATAGGCATAGGGTAATCATAAAATTAATGTTATTAGTGCTAGTTAGGCCTACTCATTAGTATTAGTACCATCAATCAGGCATTAGGCCTAGAGACAGGCCTGACAAAAACAATATTTTTATGATAATGAACTGAAATTACAATAGGCCACATTGAAAATCATGTATAACTTTGTTAATGGTTTAAACCTTAGAGAAAACTATCCTTTAGTTTAACCTGCATCAACTATGGTACGAGTTAGGCCTATACTTTAAACATTGTTTACATTGCCGACAATCACGTGACCTTTTATATTTATGAAAATTGAAGCTGATAATATCATTTAAAACCTATGAATACTAGTAATTATTAATTTTCAAGGTACCCTTTTTTTAAAAAGACAATAAAAATGTACTTAGAGCAATACGAAAAAATTACATTCCTTTACAAACATATGGGGGGGTTTCTCTCATGGCGTCCATGACTAGACCCGAAAACGATCTTAATACCAATAAACGTAGTTATAACAATACATTTTCATAAAAATAAACAATTTAAACATGATTCTCAAAGATATCAACAATAATATTACATGTTTCTACTTATTGTACTTACCTACTAAGCTTTTGTGATCTGCTAAAGTCGATTTAGTTGAGCGCCGTCAACACTGAAGTAAGCCATTTTTACGCTACCGGTGGTTTCGCGAATGAATGGAATTAGAGAAACGATAGGGTTTTTGTTTATTTCGGCCGTTTTGGGCCATACTTAGAAATGAAGTTTTGTTTTCGTATTTTAAAAGAAAAATGGACGAGCTTTCTAATGATACTAATAAAAATGCTGTATGTTTACAAAATCCTTTAGTAATTTTACTGTTTTTTCCGAAATTTTAAATTTTAAAATATTTAATATCAAATGTTACTTTTCTGTTTGGTACGGAAATAAAGGGTATTCATTTCTGCATACAATGACCTCATTCCATGAAATTCCATGAATGGCCCATTTCGGCAGACGGGTTGAAAAGAGGGTGTGTAAAAATGGTCGCGCGACTGCCGCTGAAAAATCATTACGATGATGTTTTTCAGACGAAAAGTTTAATATATTAATTTCTGTCAACATCAATAAAAATAACACAGAATTAGAGAGCTTAAAATAAATTTTAAATGGCCTAATTTTTATTAGCATAGTACGATTTTTTGTTAGATAAATAATTAAGTGAAAAGTACCCAAAAATGACCAAAGTGAGAGAAAAACGAAATTTTAAGCCAGTTTGTGGTACCTAAATTTATATTTTTTAATAAGGGAATTAATGTTAAGGAATATTAGTTTTCTAGTTAACCTAGTTGTTCCCCTTTTGTATAACCTTTGCACTAGTATACATGGGTCGGCAAACTTTTAGATATAGCGTGCCCAAATAAGATTTCCAATTCATTCAGCGTGCCAACAGCTTAAACGTTAATCTCCACCACTAATCAATTTCTCGATTAAAAGACTTGAATTGTTTTTAATTTGGGTCTTCCGCGTGCCATTGAAAATCGCATTTCGTGCCAAGTCTGGCACGAGTTTCGTAGGTTGCCTATGCCTGCACTAGTATACACATAAAATAATTAGGGCGCTAATCGTAGAAAGAATGTTGTTTTCGTTTGAGTACTTAGGTTTTATTATGTCTTGACCAAGGACTACTGAAGTCATGACATGCAGGCTTGAATTTCTGACTTCCTAGCAAAGGCCAGTTTTTTCAACAGTAGCGATACACTCCCTTGGCGCAGTGATATAATGTTAACTATTATTAAGTAACTAACAAAATTCTTTACTACTATGATTCATTGTATTAATGGTTTATGTCATTGTCATTAATTTAATGACAAAGAACGATCTAATAGCCATTAAAATGTCTTAATAATTACCAAGCATGAGCGCACTATTTTTTAAGGAGTATGAATAGAAGGCGCAGTTTGGTTCCAAAATGGATACTTGTTGTTGGATTTTACTTCACTGTGTTTGTTTTGAATTTTTCGATCGTGTATTTTTTATCAAAATGCCTTATAAATGTGGTGTAGTTAATTGTAAAGGTAATTATAATGCTGCCAACAAATGTCGTTTGTTTAAAGTGCCAAATAGTGCATGTATACCATTATTGAAAGCAGAAAATATGAGAGGAGAGCACAATGTTTATTTATTTTTAACTATCACAGTCAATTTACATTCTTTATATTCCTTGGTCATGAGAACACAAATAAATTTTGCCATATATATAGAAATCAAATTATCGTATTTATAATTATGGTATACATGTACCACTTGGCGAAATTCTCAACGCAAATAATCGACTTACTTCATAATCACTTTTTTTAGAGGCTGTGCATTTGTCTCTTAATTATGAGCGAGAAAAATTTTATGGGTGGGTTACGTTTTTCCCTTTTTAGGTCAAGAAATAACGATTTTTTAAAAAAAAATTTTTCACATTTTTTTATTCCTTAGGTGACCCCCCACACAAAACCGTCAACACCAACCGCATATATATATAGGGTATCATGTGTACGGCCCTAATCATTCAATCATCTAAATAGATCTTAAATAATATTCAAATGCTCTTTTAAACCCTCTCAATCCTAACCCCTCATTAGTAAACGGCCCTGCACATTAACATTATTGACATTATTGACATTATTGACATTAATTATGTTAGTTACTTAATAATAGTTTACTTCATATATAAGCGCGACAAAGGGAGTGTACAGCTGCTGTTAAAAAAAACTGGCCTTAGCTAGCTAAGTCAGAAATTCAAGTCTGCATGTCCTGTCTTCAGTAGTCCTTGGTCTTGACATAATATAATCATAGGGAAGTCTTTCATAAGGTATGTGCACCTTTGGGTCTTCACACATCGTAAACATACGGCATATCAAACATACTTTATAATTAATTTTTTATATGTTTTTGATTATATGTGGTAAACTCTGACATCCACATCTTTTTCACTAAGGGAAGTGCACCAAGGAATGCCTTACTTCGAGTAGATAAAAGTTCTGGATGCCTAGATCTAGTTTTATAATGTTCTTTCTATCGAAGTTATTAATGTACGGTTGAAATTTGTTCAATGAATAAAAGCAATTAATTTATATGTGTAAAATTGACCTGATTAAGTACTGTTGAATTTTATGTTTTAACTTTCAACATATTGTATTATAAAAAACGTTGACACTAAACAAACTTTTTAATTTACCTGCTGTGATATTTTTGTATAGTGACAACTGTATGTAAACAAGAAATACATTTTATCGATAATAAACTTTTATTTTCAAAATATATGTATACTATGACATATTAATAAAGCCGTTTCAATTTAATGTGTATTTATGTATTATGTCTTCTTATCTGAATATATTTAGAGCAGGGCTGTGAATCTCAATTTCACATTGGGCTAATATATTTTTCTAATCACACTTAAAGGTTGCGGGCCGAACTGGGTTATTATTCATTGACCAGCCTTTTTTTAAAAGCATAATCATAATATAAATTTTCTCGTGAGCCAGATCTAAGTGAACACCGGGCCGTAAGTGGCCCAGGGGCAATATTTCGACACCAATGTTACATAATAAAACATAGCGATTTCTACATAACGTTTTTTGATTTGACAACATATAATTATTGAAATCATTGTGCATATAATTTAAAACAAAATAGATACATTCTTTTTACCAACAAAACCTAGTACTTAATCACATTAACATAACATATAAAGAGCCCTTTTAATCTGTACACAATGTATATAAGATGTTAGTAGATGTGACATGTGATAGAGTGCAATTGATTATACTATCTAGTTCAATTACGCATACCAAAGAGAAGTAAAAACAAAAACAAAAATTATTGCATAATTTAATTTAATTTTTTATTTATAATATAATAATAATATATTTAAAACAGTTTTAACAGTCAACAAAGGATATATTCACAAGGACTGAAAAGCAAAAAAAGCAATCTTTAAATTTCAAAACTTGTTTATAATAAGTGCCAACAAATATATATTCATCATATTAGTAAATAGATAAGTAAAATTTTTATCTTAAGTTGTAAAATTTGGAAACCCGTTAAACTAGAATATAGATAAAAGAAAAAAATAACTAGATATAAAAACAACTTAGTTATCCATGCATTTTGTGCCATTAATTGTTGTAGACATATATATCAAAGAATAACATTTCTATGTGATTTATAATTGTCTACGTTAAGTTTATTCTCTCAGTATACCACGTGATAAAGTTTTGGAAATTATTTCCTAGTCAAATTGTTCTCAAATCTAGCATTCGCTTACTCTTGTTCTATAAGAAAGTGATTGGTTTGGTTAGACCAATCTTTAAATATATATTAAAAAAATTACTCCTAAACTACCCACGTTAGATTGATTACGAAACTTTTTTTTATTATTTGGTAAAAGCTTTAATGTAAGATTGCCTATAAACTGAGTAAGTGAAACTGAATGTATAGATATCAACAAATATGAGAGTGAAAAAATTAAAGCGAGATGGTAGCATGGCCGCATTAAAACACACAGACACCCTATGCACACAGAAGATATTGTTGCCAAATACGCATATGTAGTTTTAAATAACATTTTATCTATTGCAGTATTGAACAAAGAAAACTTACAGATAGGATTATTTTTGTAGTTATAAATATAAATATAGGCCTATATATATAAATATAGAAAGAGAGTGAGAGAAAGAGAGAGAGAGAGAGAGAGTAGAGAGAGAGAGAAAGAGAGAGAGATAAATATATATTAAAACAATTTTAGGCCATAAGCAAGTAAGAAATTAGGACGTCACTTTCTCTTGTATAGTACATGTTATTCAAACTTCGATTGAGAACGAAGAAGATTCAAACTTCGGTAAAATAAAAACAATTATGTAGCAATTAAAATAGCTGCACTATTTGCATTATTGCATCACCTGGAAAATAAATTACGATAAACTCATGCTAAATAAAATGTATGTGATGACCCATTTTTCTTGATGCCCTAAGCGCGTGCTTATTTCGCTGAATGAATTACCCAGCCCATATTATATATTTCCTTTAAGCCCTGAGCACGGGTTTATTTTGCTAAAAGACTATCTAGCCTTGGATAATAGTATAACAAAAATATAGAGACGGGGTGCTGGCGGAGAAGAAATATAAAATAAAGACAAGGAAAAGTTCCAACGAAAAGCAAATTATAGCATGTAGAAAGATGGGAATGGTTAAACATGATAAGTAAGACTTAAGTAAGATGGCAGAGGTAGAAATATATAAATAAACAAAGCTGGCGAAAGTAGTTCAAATCTAGATGTAATTCCAAGAACCACATTCTTCCATCATATTTACGAATGAATCAAGTATTGTAGATGGAATAGAGCAAAACAAATTAGATAAATGTACGCCCAGATAAGCAAGTTACCAATAGAACAACAGCACTAGATTGGAATCCCCAGGGAACCAGGACAAGAGACCTTATGCGAGAACAAATGCATATAAGTAATCTTTCTTCCCGAGTGGCATTCGGGCATGGAATGGGTTGCCTGAACAAACCAGGAAAACCAATAACCTAACATCATTTAAAACATTAATAAAAATGCAAGACTAGACTCGGACCACGGATGAGCGTAGGACGCAATAATCTTCTTTATAGAAGGAGCGTCTGTAATGTATAAGATAAGAACACTTGATAAAGAGCTGAAAGAAGCGGGAATGAAGTGGCAAGAGACTGGCACAAGACCGAAAAGAGTGGATATGAATTGTCGAGGTCCAATGTCTCACCAAGGACTTAATGTAACTTGATTGATTTATTAAAGCCATTTCCAGTTGAAGTACAGCCTATATACAACATAATTCAATTAGCTTTGAACCTACATTATGTTTGTTGATAGCGCTATATAAATACAATTATTATTATTATAACTTGTACAATACAAATACGTTTACATTTCATATTATTTTTTGTACCATGTGATAACGTGTACACAAAAGTTAAAATATAATTAATGTACATTTTTTACACTTATCTATGTAATATACATAAAAGTGTTGTACTACATTATTGGTACAATGCCCCAAAAATATCCGCTATTTAACATATAAAAGCTAGAAAATGCAACATAAAAAATATGTTTATATGAGACTATAATAATATAAAAATACATCATTTCGTTGGGTTTATAGTTTGTTCGATGTAGACTCCTAAACAGTTTCAAATATAGCACTAGTCTTATTTACATTTACTATAAGTTTCACTCAAAAGTTATTTCTTAATATATCAGAAATGATAATGAATTTGTTGGCATACAAACATATGTACATGCCTACACAATGAAATAAAATGACAATAAATATAGGATATAGACATTTGTCTTTTTTAGAATTTGCATAGCGATTTCAAACATTTTATTTCATAGTCAAACGGCAATGATTCATTTCAATTATCTTTCATTCCGAGAGAAACTATGACATGGAACTCATCGTCTGAACTAATCTTAAAAACATTGTCATAAAAATATAAATAAATTATTTTCAATTTCTATAAAACGTTTGTATAAGTATAAGAAAAAACAAGATAATCTAAGATATGATAAGCTGCACTGATACAGTTAGCACATGACTTTGCCATAACACAGTTTACAGATTTAATGACATTTTGTTTTAAATATATTTATACAAACTGGTTGCATATTAAAACAAAAACATTTTATTAAATAGCATTCAACATGATTAGACTACATTGTCGTAAATGCAAAAAAACTTCATAAAACTGAAAAGCTTCCTCAAATTAGTCAGACATATTATACTAAGTGGAGTAAATAGGATAAGCGTTTTTCTTAATGGTATTAATTAAAAAGAAAACATTTTAGAAAAGGACCCAAAAAATCCTTAAATAGGCTGTAAGGTCCATTACAAGCAATTATTCACAAATAACACATGTAACACAACTAGTTAGATCTAAATAAAAAAAAAAAAGAAGCACTCATTGAAAGAAGCGCAAAGAGGTAAGTAGTAAGAATACATAAAACATTGACAACTCTTAATGAGGTCTGACCTCAATTAAACTATATAGGTCAAGTGTCAATGCATATATGTACTTCCGGTTTACTTCCTGCAACACGCTTTAATTAATTGATTATTCGTGTCTGACGTTCACAATCTATCATTATCTCTCGACAACATATTTTGGAAATGAAATACAATTTAATTCACTACATATTTTCTTACTCGCAGAACAACCAGTCACTCAGCACATATGCATGTCTTGTTAGTAAATGAATGATTAAGATCTGAAGTGCCGCAATACATCAACCTTTTAGGTTTACTATGCTTACATACTCATTAAGACTTGTCAATTGAATCTTTAAATTCAAATTAGAAATAAAATAATAATAACTATCTATTAAGCATACACGTGTCTGATAAACACAAGAACAAAAACACTTTTCTTATCCCATATGCAAGAACAAAAGCATATAAGTTCTCTTTCTTCCAGTTACCATCCGGGCATGAAATGGGTTGCCTGAACGAAACAAGACAAACACTAATCAAAATGCAACACGAGACTCAAACCACATGTAAGCGTAGGACGTAGTAACCTTCTGTATGGACATTGATTAGTGGTGCATGTTAACTTTTAAGATGTTGGCACGCTGAATGAATTGGAAATCCTACTTTGGCACGCTATATATCTAAAAGGTGGCCTACCCCTGTATAAGTATATAGGTCATAGGTCATATGGGCTTCCTAATGCAAAAGGGGAACAACATATAAGATAAGATTTTTTTTTTTTCTATAGAACTTTTTATTAATCAAAGTATATACATTGACATATGTACGTACATACATACACAGGCACCCACACACATGTATATACATTGACATATAGACGTAGGCATACATACACAGGCACCCACACACATATATATACATTGACATATAGACGTAGGCATACATACACAGGCACCCACACACACATATATATACAAGTTTAACGATTTTACTGTCGGGGTGTAAATTTGTACAGGGGATGGGAGTTAAAGGCAGTTATGTTCTCGTTATCTTTTTGTTTCTCTCTCTCACTCTCCTTCTCTCTCTCTATCTCTTTAATTCACCCCATCCTTCTTTCTTTTCTGCTACTCTTAGAATGGTGTAAGATATTATCATTATTAAAAGATGGCCGAACTCCTTATCCACATTTTAAAACAATCAATAGAGGCGTGTCAAAAAGTAATTGTAAAAAATAGGGAGATAAAAAAATTACATCAGAGAAACAAAAAGTTTACATTTAAATATGTAAGTTATCGCCCTTACCGCAGTTTGCCATTAAAGTATTTTAATGAATCATTCGATAATTAAGTTATACCGAGCATTAATGTTCATTGCGTTCTTTTATTATTATTTTCATTAAACGTTTTGTTTAGAAATTACGTTCTTTAGTTTTATATTATTTTAAACATAAATTTGTAAGCTACAACCAATTTCCTGTGGGTTCCTTATTGTAACTTCACATAATAATAAAATAGTTACATTTTGAGTGTTGCCATATTTATTGTTTAACAATACCAGTAAAAACTAATTATCTATACATGTCGTGTTTTAATTGAAATTTGTCGACCTACAATGTTAATAAAGTATATCTATAAACATGTGTATATAATCTAATTAATTATAGGAAAAATCTAGAACATCGAAATATAAATTAGAAATAAACATATGTCCTTATACAAAAAAAATAATTGTATTGGTTGGAATTTAGAAAAATAATTGACACATGAAAAATGTAGAGATTTCTATTGCAACAATAAAAAAAAAATATCTTTGCCAACTAATTATCCGATCTTTGAATAATTAAAGGTTGATAACTCGGTAAGCTCACCCTCGACAATAGGCTCATAATTTCTACTGGAATCGAGTAATTAAATAGAAGAAAATCATTTTTGTACAAACGATACAATCTTGCTATAGAGTTTCTAGTCAATTGGCTGTAAAACTCTGTCATATAGACACGAGTCTGATTGTAACCATACTTTAACTCTGAGCGGCTGGGAAGCTGGATGTCTATATCCTTGGATATCTGACTCAGGATAAACTTGAAGTCAGCTTCTATTGACTCCAGCTTGCCAACGAAGTCGTATTTTATTTTGCAAGGAGCGCAGATGTTGTGGAACATGTCCCAGTGCTCGTTCATTGGAATCTTTTTCTTGTCGTCCAGTAAATACTCCACGAATTCCGAGAACTGCAGCCCTTCGCCATCGTTTTCCAGCGTCGCTTCCGGTCTGTACAACTTTATAATTTTACGCCCAAACGTCTTTTTGAAGTAGCTGGATGAGTTGGTCCTGGTGACAAACTTGTTCTTGAAGGCCGAAAGGAGCCGCTCGTATGGCTCGCGGACGAAAACGAACTTGAAATAGTTGTTGACGCGGTAGTCGATTTCCTCCTGTGTGTAGTCTGTCAGGCGTCTCAGGTACTTCTTGTACTTGTGATGAACGTCGTCTGGTTGCATGGAGATCAAGTGCTCCCTAGAGGCGTGCCCTGAGAGCAGGATGAATATGCGACGCCATGTTGTGGATGCCACCTTGGGTATGGCACAGTACATAACCTGGGTGGATGAAAATATTTATGTTGGTAAAATGATGATATTATATAAAGATATTCTCGTCAAAAGAGTAAACAAATAAAATGTTTTCTTTTTCAATTTGTTTTAAAATATTTTATTTATGAACAAACCGCATTTAATATATGCATTTGTTGTATTCAAACTTATGTAATATAGAATCTAGGTATTAAGAAATGTACATTTTTGCCTGATGCATTGTAGCTGTGCAAGTCTACGTGGAGTGTTGGTTCGTTTTGAATGAACAATATTATGTACGAGGAATGTTGCTATATTGTAAATAAATTTGATACACCATGTAATGACTCAATAAAAAAATTGAGTTAAAATGTACAACAACACGAAAGTAAACAAAAAGTCAGATAATGTCAAATGCTGTCAAAAATGCGTTAATTATTTGATCATATTTGATGCATTGGATGATAGATGGATAGGTATATGAAGTGAATATATATAAATAGATAGATAGATAGATAGATAGATAGATAGATAGATAGATAGATAGATAGATAGATAAATAGATAGATAGATAGATAGATAGATAGATAGATAGATAGATAGATAGATAGATAGATAGATAGATAGATAGATAGATAGATAGATAGATAGATAGATAAATAAATAGATAGAAAAAGAATATATAGATAAAAAGATTGCGGATAAATATAAAGATGTACGGATGGAGGAAGAGATATAGATAATTGGACAGATAAAGAGTTTAAACAATTAGATAGATAGGCCTACATAGAGAGATAAAGAAAAATAGAAATAGATTAATTGGTGGATAGAGATATAATTAGAATACTATATAGAATAATAGACACATAGATGAATAGTTGGTTCTACTGATAGATTACTACGATGCAAGTGACTTGTAAGATGGAATGCGCTATGTAAACAATTATATTTACATTTGATACAAACATATATTTTTTTAATGATAAAAAAGAAAAATTAAACCCAATTTATTTATAAAACATTCCTACACAAACACTATACAACAATTTCAAATATTTAGAAGAAAAGTTACATTGCATATCAGTTCTGTAAACAGATTTGTAGATGAAATAGAGAAAACAAATGTTGATAAATATACGCCCTTCTGGCCCGGTTACCAGTCCAGGTATAGCCAAAATATAACATAATGCAATTATAAAACAACTTAATACATTACAATAAGTCGTAAAATAAACAACATTAGATTTCATATTATTTTGGCTAGTCAGTTGTGGTTTTTGTGTGTTAGCGTGTTGATGTAAGATAAACTATAATTAATGTACATATTTTACACTGATCTGTGTGATATACAAGACTAGTCTGTCTTTTTTACTCTCCGCAATTGAATCCCTATAAGTTAGAAAATTTAATAGGTAAACCAGTTTGGCTTTAGAAAAAAAAAAGTAAAATGTGTATGCCAGTTGTATAATAAAGTACAAAACCCCGACTAAGTGTTATAAACATTTTATACTTCTATTTTAGTATTGCAGATTAGTGTAGATAAAGACAAGATGATTAATCACATATGTTAAAGACGAGTCATTTATACTGTATATAGGTTTGCGTACTATATGTTTATAGGTTTAAATCTTATTTTGCAATTTGATAATGGTTTTATTTAATATATGTCATGTCTTTTTTTATGCATTTCAAACAAAAAAAGCCATTCTGCGTGTTATCTGTAGTCTTAATTAAATTTCAAGGTATTCGAAGTTCGGGCATAAAATGATAGATATGCAATTTATTATCTAGCCAATGTTGAAACATACTCTAGGACACTAGATATGAAATGATCAAATGTGGGCTGGCATCAGTGGCGTAACTACAGTGAATGGGGCTTAGAGCAAAGATTCAATTAGGCACCTGTCTAGAATGTTATTTTACATTTATGTGTAAGCTTACCTATAGGCTAAGACTGGCTGGTGTGTTGATATCATTGATTGGTTTTGTTAATTAAAATGTTTAGTCTATAACATTTAAAAAAAACTTTTGTCGTATCTCGATTTTCTTTAGACTTATTTTTTTTTAAAGTGTCAGTTTAGCGCCTATCCGATTGTTGACGCCTGAAGTGAAAACCCGCTCTTTCCACCCACCCTAAACTCCATCTATTTACGCTACTGGCTGGCGTGCGTGTTAGGATAAGAATGTCATTGTGAGTGAAACGAAAAGATGTGTTTGAGTTTGCATTTGTGTGGAGAAGCCTTTGTTATTGTAACAATAGTAGTGAGTGAATGGAACTCAGATATTCATGTTACTTTCAGTTCCTGAACGAGAGAGAAGATAAATTACGTAACAATTGTGTAACAAAGTTAGTTGAGTGTTGTGGGATATTGTGAATGGTCGTGTTAAATTTGCTATTACTTTTCATTGCAATGATACATTCGAAAAGATTAACTAACAATCAGACGTTGACTTTATTTTTTACAAAAGTTTTTCCTTCCTCGCTGAATGTTAATTTTTGGTGGGAAAGTTCAATGTACAGTAGTCTATTACAACAGCCAAATCTAACGTTTATAACATTTTAAATATAAGGACAATAGTATCACAACATTTAACTTGAGCGGGCCATCCTGCCATTGACAATTAGCCGATTTACACGCGCATAGGGACTTCTAATGACGGAAATCTATGGCTTGAATCCAGTTTATGCATCGGGGCCTTAATGAGTAACTGAGATTCGTTCGGAAAATGATAGGCGGGCGGGCCAAACATTCCCCTCGTAGTTCATGGACTTCGAAGCAGGAAAATATTATTTCAAATTTCTTTGGACCTACTGTGTCTGAACGGGATGCTAATATTACTATGTTTTAAAATCTAAACAAAAGTAAAAGACATAGGCCTTGTTCAGAAACCCTTTTTGTCATGTAGAAATATTTAATATAAACTATACATTTGAAATAGGATCTACAATGAAGGTGTTTAGAGACTAAGTATTATTGAGTATAAAACATTTGAATATTTCACTTGGCAAAGGTGAACAATCAATTTTTAATTGAGTTATCACCACTGTCTTCAAGATCATGTATTTTTTTATATGATTATCTTTAGTACAACTTTCTAAACTATCTCAGTATTCAAATATAGCTGATAGAAAATAAAAAGAAGGGCATATCACAAGCTGCTAAATTATTGTGACGTAAAATGCTGGTTTCTTAACGATCACTGTTTATAATATTGACTTAGTGCTTTTTGCAAGTGGACTATCCATTTAATGTACCCTGTACCTTATACGTATCATCCACAATGATGTGCTCCGTGATGGCCTGAGACAGACTCAAGTTACCAGTAGGCCTATATCCAATGTGTTCACATGTAGTTCTGAGATGATTTCTCCACCACTGGGGGCTCACGACAGTGGCCTGGATACTACTGCTTGGTGTTACCTTCAACAAAGCAACAACATTATTTGTTAGTTTTCTGTTAATTTAACAAAAAGTGATTATAGTCAACTGATGATATTGTAAGAAAACATAGTTTACTAGTACAATAGTTCATTATTCACGATAACGCTATTTTGTCCGATTGTAAGATTAACTTATGTTTCTTTAAATCAAAAACAAAGGAATGTACCTCGATTATATTTAGAGAGACTACGTACATTTTGTGGTGGGGGGGAGTAGGGGGGGGGCTGTCCGATAACCACATCGCGTAACAAAATGTCTAAATCCCTAGTCCCCTCCTCTCAACACACACAGACACACAGACACTAGCATACGCGTTATAAAGTTGTGGCCTTCTTCTTTATAAAACAACTAGTGAGTATGCCCGTCAAAATGACGGAAACGAATGACGACAATGTGTTTTGTTAAGAGAGAAAGAAAAAAAAGAAAATATTGCAATTAAAACTGGTAATACGCACTGTACTTTCAAATGGCCAAGCTGGTCCGCCAGACTTGGCAGGCAAAGCAAATTTTTAATGTCAATTGGAAGACTCCCCCCCAATAAATGCAATTTCAGTCTCTTGAACAAGAAAGTATTTGATGGAATTTTAGGCTGATGTCAAGCTGAATAAAAAAGTACTCATACTTTAACACAATCTTATCAAAAGGTTGGCTTTCACTGGTCTAGGTGCCGAATAAAAAGACCTGCTTTACCGTAATGGCGCTTAATAACACCGAAATGTGAGGCAGCAGCGTTCTAGCATTAGACCCTTCACGTTCTTAACACTACGACGTCCGTAATAACACAAACAAAGCAGTTTATACTTAACATTATATTTAATACCAATTTAATACCAAAATCAGAAATATATATTAAAATTAGTTGTTGTTTTTGTTTTTTTGAATAATTCTACATTAAACTTTCTTAAAATGTTGCCAAGAGTTTTATTTAATATTTATTCCGTGTTTAATGAGCAAAACATTATTCGTTAATAGCCATGTTTTAGATTTTTAGATAATTATTGTCTTGTTTGTTCGTTATTAAGTTACACTCATTTGTAAACATATCTCTCAATGTACTTAAAAAAATAAACAACTAAAATCTTAATATGTATATTATAGACAAATTAACGCATTCAGCAAAGCACATTAAAAAAAAGCAAATTAAAAGTAAGAATGATTGGTAAAAAGATAATCAATTACTGCAATGGAAAGTTTATGACAGGCTGTCATTAAAAATGTATTTATTAATGTATGTTTTTGCACATCTGTTTTAAGCCGGTGATGATGAAAAAAAATCCATTAAGTTTTAAGTGCTTCCAGTTAAATTGTTCCACATGGCTCATTGAGTGTATAAAAACTTCAAGTACAGATTTCAGATGCTATTATAACAAGAGCCTGGCATCCATTCGGCTGAAAAAAAAAACAGTTATGAAACAGATGTGTGACCTTGGCTGTCATCCTTGGCCTAGCAATGCGATGTGCTGGTTGTGCAAAGGGCAAGAACTTGACGGTTGGCTTTTTGAAGTTTTTGAGCCGACGGTTATTTTTACCGTACGTTTTGGCGTTTTGAGATTTTTTGAATTCTTTGAGATAAATACTTCAACCCAATATCTTAATATGTAGGCTACCGTTTATACTCGCGTATAAGTAGCACTTTTTAAAATAAAAAATCCGACAAAAAAAAGTTGATCTAGAAAATTATGTCTCTTTAAGACTTTCGAGTCAACATTACAGCTGCGACTTTTGCGCGGGTCAATGACAACATATAAGTAAAATAATCCTAAGCGAAAATTATACACCGGTGCGACTTATACGCAAGTATATACAGTAATTCTTTATAATTAGACTTTTTGCGGAAAAGACCGTTACAAATTTCTTGACTATAAAGTTTAGTCAACATTCTATGTTTTAGATACTGGGTGAAGAGTAATGCATGTACTGCGGTGACCGTATCCTATGATGCGTGGCACGCCCTGTCGGCGTGTCGCAGTTTAGATATTCTTGGACAGGATCTTAGTGTGCCTGCATTGATCCACGCATTAACGTTGTTACGCCCTTTGGTCATTTGCCTGAAGGCTTGTCCCGTACTCTTTTTTAGAGACATAAATCAATAGGCACATACTGCAAAGGTGGGGACAACTAGTAAAAAACAGTACGAGACATGAAGTAGGAATACTGCTATTTGGGAGAGAGTAAATATTATTAAATATCGGGAAATAGTTGCAAATAGTTTAAAAGGGGGGGGGCATAGAACGCAAGGTAAGGGGGGCATACAGTGTAATCTATTGAAAATATTCTACGAAGGAGTTTGGGAATCTATTACACGATTGAGGTAGTCAAATAGTACAAAGAGCACTTTGCATGGCCTCTGACTATGGCCTCAACAACTTATAGGACATAGTGGCCGAGCTGCAGCGCTTTTGACTGGAGTAACGAAGGTCCTGGGTTCGAATCCTGGTGAAGTCTAAAAATTCGTTCTCGGGCTTTGATGGTGTCCCAGAGTAAAGTACATGTAAAGGCGGCTCGGCATTGTGCTGGTCAAACAATCTCCTAGTATTCAGTGGTCACACATACCTTGTGAACGCACCGGCCTTATGGTCAATTATGTCCGACGGGATACTTTTTTTTTTTACTTAAAACGAAAACATCGTTTTAAAATGTATTTATTATTAAATTTAGATTCTATCAATCAACTGCTTGCTAGTTTTAAATCGTCATGTGTACGACATAATTTTAATATTAAATTAACTAACTTTCAAAATTATCCCTCCACAACTCAATAAATAAATACTCGATTTTGGATAGAACATAAATTATTTATGACCATTGAGCTTTAAAGTTAGTAGTAAAAGTTGAAACAGTAGTCTTATATTAATAACTAGATGAACATGTTGAAACAGTAGACTTATATCAATAACTAGATGAACATGTTGAAACAGTAGACTTATATCAATAACTAGATGAACATGTTGAAACAGTAGACTTATATTAATAACTAGATGAACATGTTGAAACAGTAGACTTATATTAATAACTAGATGAACATGTTGAAACAGTAGACTTATATCAATAACTAGATGAACATGTTGAAACAGTAGACTTATATCAATAACTAGATGAACATGTTGAAACAGTAGACTTATATCAATAACTAGATGAACATGTTGAAACAGTAGACTTATCTTAATAACTAGATAAACATGTTGAAACAGTAGACTTATATCAATAACTAGATGAACATGTTGAAACAGTAGACTTATATTAATAACTAGATGAACATGTTGAAACAGTAGACTTATATCAATAACTAGATGAACATGTTGAAACAGTAGACTTATATCAATAACTAGATGAACATGTTGAAACAGTAGACTTATATCAATAACTAGATGAACATGTTGAAACAGTAGACTTATCTTAATAACTAGATGAACATGTTGAAACAGTAGACTTATATCAATAACTAGATGAACATGTTGAAACAGTAGACTTATATCAATAACTAGATGAACATGTTGAAACAGTAGACTTATATCAATAACTAGATGAACATGTTGAAACAGTAGACTTATAATAATAACTAGATGAACATGTTGAAACAGTAGACTTATATCAATAACTAGATGAACATGTTGAAACAGTAGACTTATATCAATAACTAGATGAACATGTTGAAACAGTAGACTTATATCAATAACTAGATGAACATGTTGAAACAGTAGACTTATCTTAATAACTAGATGAACATGTTGAAACAGTAGACTTATATCAATAACTAGATGAATATGTTGAAACAGTAGACTTATATTAATAACTAGATGAACATGTTGAAACAGTAGACTTATATCAATAACTAGATGAACATGTTGAAACAGTAGACTTATATCAATAACTAGATGAACATGTTGAAACAGTAGACTTATCTTAATAACTAGATGAACATGTTGAAACAGTAGACTTATATCAATAACTAAATGAACATGTTGAAACAGTAGACTTATATTAATAACTAGATGAACATGTTGAAACAGTAGACTTATATCAATAACTAGATGAACATGTTGAAACAGTAGACTTATATTAATAACTAGATGAACATGTTGAAACAGTAGACTTATATTAATAACTAGATGAACATGTTGAAACAGTAGACTTATATTAATAACTAGATGAACATGTGTATTAGCTTGTGCACAGTGGACAATAGTTTTGACCGCCCTTCCCGCCATCCGCTTTGCAAAGTCTGGTGGACACTAATGTCAAGGACACGGTCGGAGAGTCTAAAACAGTGTTTCCCAAACTTATTTTGGTGTGACACAGTTGTTGAAATGATTCCTCTACTTGACCCACTAACATTTACGTCGACTAAACCTCCATATAGGTCACTTATGACAAATACGAATTTTAACCAATTTAAAATATATTACAACACGCATATATTACAACATATTACATCACGCATATAGTCTTCCAGTTGCGCGGCCAGGGTTTTAAGGTGGGGTAAGTAGTACAAATTTGAGGGGGCGGTTGGTGGGAGAGGGGAGGTGGGAGTTTCTGTACACATGGGCCCCAGCGCTGGCGAAGTGTGGAAACCACCAGTAGGCTTGCATCAAGAGCGCACCGTTCGGGCTAACGCATGGACGGACAGCCCCTGTTGTGCGTTAGAGAGCTCGCGGCTCTCACTGCATCCAAGATTCCGTGGGGTAGCTGGCGCACAGTCAGATCCTTTGTATGCCCTCCCCCCCCCACCCCCATTAGTTCAACCCTGAACATCGTTACGCCTTGGATACAAAAGCCGGAAGTCTCGTCCAGTTGTTTTGAAGCCAATTGATTATGGTGTGGCCGAAAAGTGTTAAAGAACTGGGTAATAGCGCTTGATGGGGGATATAGTGCATAATATGTGAAATATAGTGCACGGTAAAAATAAATAATGGAAAGGGCAATAACAGGCAAAATTGAACACTAAACTATATTAACAGGTTTATACTTTCTCTAATTATCAATAGTTGAAACGTAAACATTAGATACAATATTTTGAAAAGTTTTTGGGCTTGATTAGAAATAAAATTATGCAGGTCTAAAAAGTTTAAAAGGAATAACGTTTTACAAATAACACAGCACTGACATAGGCCAGGGTAGTCGAAACAATGACGAAGTTTGTTCACAAATATTGTATGCAATGCAAACGATAGAACAGTTTGGAATAGAATAAATTAGTCATACATTAAGGTTGAATCTTACGCCTAATACATGGAAAATGTAATCTAATTTGTTTAAGATAGAATCATGCGAATATATTTCTTTTTACCTTTTGTTATTATTCATTTAAGAGAGAAAACAAATTTGGGGACAAGAAAAGAAGGGGAGGGAGGAATCGGCCGAGGTCGGGATGGTGGGGGTGGGGTAGGGGAGAGTACATTCCCGCCTCACCCGTGGCTTTGACGTCTACACGTAACGGCTGTAGGTAAATTCAGGTTAAGATACAAATTATGTCAGACGTTGTAGAAATTTATCGTTTTTTTTAAAAAATTTTATTGAGTAAATTTGACTTAGATTTAAACTTTTAAAAAAAATTGCTTTTACTTTCATTGCCGATTATAGTGTCACGACCCCGGCATTTTGGGAAGGTATGAATTGATGAACGGCTGACGATTGTTATTTTCTCCCCCCTCCCCCTCCCAATTCTCTCACTACGTCTGTCTGGTGGCTACAAATGTCAAGGACGCGGAAACGTTCTCTAGAATCGCCTCGTTGAAACATACCACATAGATCTATTTATAACTGATCTATTTATAGATCAGTGCTACGTATGCATGCGTGTATATAAGCTAATGAATACCTGACATTTATTATGGCTAAATACTTACTTTACTGGAGACTATCTTTGGCTGTTTACCTGTTGAAAAATAATAGTGAATATGCTTTATTAATATATATATTACATACTTTTAAGACATATACAATTAATTAATAATGAAATCTTGCCAACGCTAAGGCTAAAAAATACAATAATGTAGCTTAAAGTAGGCCTATAGAATATTTACGTTAGAGTATTTTGATTGTGATTATTGACACCCATTGTTAGTAGTCCATTAAGTACACCCAGATTTAATCTTGTCAACAACAGTACTGAAAACAATTCTATATAAAATTCAACCCACTCGATTACCCAACAAGCCAATTAATTGTATTACTTTCATTGCTGAGAACATATGCTTATGAAAAATAATAATTGTAGAAAAAAAAAAGATTTTTCATGACATTTTTGTCACGTCAACTTCTTACTAAATCAGACACTATTTAATTATGACTTTTATTACTTAATTCAAGCTTGATTAATTGTTTTTTTCACGGACCCTTAAACCCGGATGCCATAAAAAAAATACAGTTCCATTTCAAGCTGTGAAATTCAGATTTTTTAAGAAATAAAATAAAACAACAATATAATTTATCACTATATCAGGCTACATACTGAGTTTAAAATGTTGGGCATATGATATAATTATCATATAATGTCAAATCATTAGTTAATACAAAATTTTGGTTCTGTTATTTAATGGAAAAATATTGCTGTATGCATGTTATTTTTGTTCAATGTTAAATACGCTCTTACCTTACAGTAGGCCTATGTTTGTTGGCTATATAAATAAAATTATTATTATTACTTATATCCTATACTATTTAAAATATTCTACAAATTATAATTAATTTTTGGCCTTGATTAAAAATATAGGTAATTGGGGTTCGACTGACTGCAAGAATTTAAAACCGTTTTTTAATATTTATTTTCGCCATAAACATGCTAAGAGATAAAAATGTAGACATTTTGAGTTGTTTTTTTACGATAACGCTTAAAAAATAATCTTTTTTATAGTAGGAGTGTTTGTAATGTATAAGACAACATAATACGGAAAATAAATCAGACAAGTACATAGCTATATTTAATTTTTTTTTAAATGTTCAAACTAGATAAAATATTAAGATTTTTTTTTAAACACGCGTGACATTCGGCATGAAATGGGTTACGTGCACAAACAACGAAGACCTACAACAAAACACAAATTAAAACCCATTTTTACAATGCAAGACTCTAATCAAATGACAAATCAGCAATCATCTTCTCTGTGGAAGAAGTGTCTGTAAAACACAATAGCTTCTTACTTCTCTGGGGAAAATCTTACCAATTAATAGAGCTCTGTTGTTTTCTATTGTTGTTGTGCATCCATTGTCTTGCGAGACAGAAAGAAGCCATACAGTTGTTTTCTAAACCTGTTTCATTATCACTATTTAAATAGTCATCAAAGGCCATGCTTTTAAATATTCATTTTGTTTGTATTGTAGGCCTATAATAGAAGAAAGGTTGGCACTTTTCCAGGTGTGATACATTACAGCCATATTATAGTTGCCAATGCGCAGGGAAGAAGGGGCAGAGGGGATCTAAATACCAAAGCTGTGTAATGAAAGGTTATAAAGATAATAATAATAATAATAATTCGATTTATATAGCACTGCTAACAAACATATTGTAAGCTCAGAGCGCATTAAATTTTAACATTGAACAACAACATTTATAATATTTATAATATTAAACTTATCGCTTAATGCAAACAAAAAATAATTCATTATTTGTTTTAATGAATTTACGCATTATATTTTTTTATATTCAAGAAACGCAGCTCTTAACTAATTTATTTAATAAGCAAAGCTACATTAACTTAACTCGACTAACACACTTTGAGTATGAATTATCGCCTACTCACTTTTGATGTTTAAAACGGATTCCTCATAACTAATCTTGTAGCCTTTGTATATTTCTAACAGACCAGAACTTGCCGTCGAGGTTGAAATCAATTGTCAAACACAAGCAAAAGCATGTTTACAGTTTACGAAAATGGCTGGAAATGTCACCGGAAGTTCATGATCTTTCCATTTGAAATGGCCGCGCCTCATTTAGACTTGTCAATGCAAGCTTAATTTTCAAGACTTCTCCATGGATGTTTGATATGGGTTTGATGTGGCATGCGGAACAAGAAAATGTATATTCGTTTTGTTGATTTAGTTTCAAGTAAATTATTCAACAAAGCATATTTCTGGTACAAAAAACCCTTTTCACGTAAAGTTTAATAATGCAATCTATATTTTCCCTTAATTGCTATAATAATGTATCATTTTTAATAAACCTTTTCCTCCTTAGAATGCATATCGTTACAGAAAAGAACACTATTCTATTTAATTTGAATGCACTGAGTATTTAGCCTTATCATGCCATCGCAGTTGCCCACATGTGTTTAATCTCACTCTCTCGTAGACTTCAATTCTTTTGGCAGCTGATTCAGGATAATCTTGCCAATGTATTTATTTTAAATGTCCAATTTATTATTTCTTTTCGTAGGAATAAAAAAAAATACAAAGTAATCACGTTAGCCACATGCAGCCCGGCAGCAATTAATTTGCGCCCCGCAAGACGGAATGGGATTTAAAAAAAAAAAATTCAAACGTTTGTTTTTTCTTGCCTTTTATTGTGAGTGCTATTTTTTTTTACAAAAGAAAACTCTAATTGCTTTGTTTTGTAGGTTGTTGTTATTTTAAAGTCGCTATAAATGTGTACTAATAATGTTTACTTTGTGTTTCTTAGTAAACGGATCAAGTTTATGTCGACATATATGAAAGATTCATATTATGTCACTTCGGCCAAAAAAAGGATAACAATTTCGAAAAAAATCATGCATTTGCACTACAATTGTCTTTAAAAAAAACTGAAAACAGCATTTGGCAAGAAAGGATGTTTTTTTTCTAATATTACTATTTTTATATTATACTGAGGAACCTCAGTGTGCTAAACTCGAAGTCTTTGGCTAAATAACAAGAACATATAATCACAGATATGCAATTGTGACATCGTTCAAAGTTAAACTACGTTTATGGTTAAATCAGCTGAGTGTCGGCTATCTGAACAATTTTCTAGTTCTGAATTATATAGGCGAAGTGGAACAGAAATTTATTGAAATAATATAAGGCATTGTTTTCTTTTTTTATTAGGCGTGGTGACCGAGCATGTTCGGCTGGCGTACAGACGGTCCTGGGCTCTTTAAGTCTGTTTTCAGCCATCCATGCCTTGACCGTTAGACAGCACTGCTCATCCACATCACCAACAGCAGCAGCACAGACAGCCGAATCAGAACAAAAGCACCTGTAAAACACCGAGTCAACTGCAAAACATTTGCGAGATACACAATAACTTTCGATAATATTGCCAAGCTGGCTTGAGCACACGGATAATAGGACAGGCCCTAAAATTGGGCCCAGTGGTACGCCACAGATAAGACCAGTGTCTTTTGAAGAGGCCAGATTGACAATAACTCGCTTATTCCTGACGGTTAGGTGGAACTGAACCAGCAAAGATCAGTCCCAGTGATGCCAATCTCATATTGAAGTATTGACAGGAGTAGGTCATCATGGTCAAAGACATCGAAAGCAGCGCTATGATTCAGTAGGTCTATGACTGTCAGACCACTTCGGTCCAGGGCCGGCTCGTCCATATAGGCAACCTAGGCCGTCGCCTAGGGTGCAAAATTGGGTGTGGGGGGAGGCGCATAATTAAGGATTTTTTTTATAATTTGGGGATATAAAAATATAAACTAAAATAACGTTTAGTACTTCTTCCTGCTTCTAGCATAGGCATACGAATTACTAGGTAATGAAAGGAGAAGGTTATTTTTTTTTAATTGTCTTAGAGAATAGGAAAGTATGTCCTAACACTACTCAGTTTCTAACCGCCTAAAGCACTTTAATGAGGGCGCAGAACTATAGAGCCGTTCCTGCTACACTACAAAGAACATCATTCATGACGCAGAGTATTGCTGTCTTACAGCTATGCCCATGTGGATTCGCTACTCAAACTTATTTAGTAGGCCATTATTGTTTAGATGCCAGACAAGCGGATCTGACACAACTCTCACCTGAAGATTTGATTTATAAGGGAGGTGGGACACAAATTGGACGAAAATTCTTGCAGTCGTTTGGATTCATTTTCTTAATCAGAGGCTAAATGACCGCAGCCTTGAAGAGGCGTGGGACTATGCTAGACTGAAGACTTGTACTCACTATTTTTACAAGTACAGGAAGTAAAACATCAAGACAACTAAACACAATCTTTGTTGGGACGAGATCATCAATGGAAAATGTATGTTTTAAGGCCGTGATGAATGAAGCGTCTCAACTGTTTTTCGACAACTGGAGACAGTCCTACCAAAGAGCTGCTCAAGGATACATTTTCAACTGCAGGCAAATCATGAGTTTCTACAATGCTTTTCTTTATTGCCATTGAAGAAGTTGCTCAATGTTGCCGTTGCCTTCTTGGTGGTCATGTCAGGCAAAACAGGTGGTGGCAGGGCCTTCGAGAGAAAAAAAAGACGCCGGTACAAGATCTTTTCTGGGCCCCCGCTCCCCCACTCCAATTTTTTTTACATTTTCTTGGAGAGAATCATGTCGGATGCACTAGAGGATCAAGAAGAGACATAAATGGCAGACGGATCACCAACCTTCGATTTGCAGTTAATCTAGATGGGCACTTCCTTTTCCCCTGGACCCTTCCCCTTCCCATCACCCTCAGATCCCTTCCCTTCCGGATCCTTCTCCCCTGGCACCCTTCCCTCCCCCAAACCCTAACCTTCACCCCATCTCTTTCCCTTCACTGTCCCATATTTCCGGTCACAGATACAGCACCAGTAATTACCACGTCTCAGTAGAACCTCATTGACTATGGTATATACTTAAGCAGTGCTAACCACGTCTCAGTAGAGCCTCATTGACTATGGTTTTATACTTCAGCAGTGCTAACCACGTCTCAGTAGAACCTCATTGACTATGGTTTATACTTAAGCAGTACTAACCACGTCTCAGTAGAACCTCATTGACTACGGTTTATACTTCAGCAGTGCTAACCACGTCTCAGTAGAACCTCATTGACTACGGTTTATACTTCAGCAGTGCTAACCACGTCTCAGTAGAACCTCATTGACTATGGTTTTATACTTCAGCAGTGCTAACCACGTCTCAGTAGAACCTCATTGACTATGGTTTATACTTAAGCAGTACTAACCACGTCTCAGTAGAACCTCATTGACTACGGTTTATACTTCAGCAGTGCTAACCACGTCTCAGTAGAACCTCATTGACTATGGTTTATACTTAAGCAGTGCTAACCACGTCTCAGTAGAACCTCATTGACTATGGTTTATACTTAAGCAGTGCTAACCACGTCTCAGTAGAACCTCATTGACTATGGTTTATACTTAAGCAGTGCTAACCACGTCTCAGTAGAACCTCATTGACTATGGTTTATACTTAAGCAGTGCTAACCACGTCTCAGTAGAACCTCATTGACTATGGTTTATACTTCAGCAGTGCTAACCATACTAACCATGTCTCGGTAGGCCCTCATTAACTATGGTATCGGCACTGCGAGAAGTTACCTACACTAGATCATAAGCAAGTGGTAAAAAAAAGTAATTCTTTTAGAGTTTTTGAATTCTAAAATAATATTGACTGGTTCTTTCTAAAACAATTCTAATAATCTCCGTTCTATAATTCCTCCAAACAGTTTCAAATAGGCCCATAAACTGAAAACAAAATTATAATTAAAAGGAAGAAAAAAAACACATCATTTTTGGCACTTATTTTTGAATATTCTTCCTTGTCTTGAAGTAACAGGATTTGTGGAAGTAAAAATAGTAGGCCTAAAGGGCTATAATCGGGCTATTTTGTATTAGTTCTTAGTCGTGAAATTGTTAAGAAAAAGTCTTCGTACTGATTCAACAATATGAGGAAATGTTCGTTATTAACAGAATGAAGAATTTATAGAAATTTAGAATGTAACTCGTTGACAATAATTTAGATTCAATTGTCATTGAACAATTATAGTGAAATGCACATTGACCATTGTGAGATAACAGAATCATTACAAAAGCTGGCAAGAAATAATTATGCTATAAAAAGCCTGCAATGTCATCCCCTTAGTAGTATAGTGGTAAGTTTCCCTTCCTGTCAAGCGGTAAACCGTGGTTCGATTCCCCACCGAGGAGAATTTTTTTTTTTTTCAATATTGTTTTTCAACGTGAAATACATGTTAAATAAGCTTACTATTCTTACGAAAGTCATGAATATTGTTATCCATTTAGGCTACACAGTGTGGCACTTAACAATAAAAACCAGCAAAAATTACTACGGTTCTCATGGTATTCTTTTTTGTCATTTACAAAAGTAAATAAGCTTATATCGTGACCTATATAATAATATAAAAAAGGTGTATACAAAGATGCCATCAGAGACGTGGGGGAGCTAAGATAAAAGTGGTACTTTGACCGGATGCGATACCGGTATCTTATTATAACATGCGACATCCGAACCAAGCTTACCACCTCGTACCAAGACGCAGTAACCAGAAACCAGTGACCACTACAGGCCCAACGCTTGTAGAGACAGGCAACACCTACCTTCCGGTGACGACACCATCAGTCTGAGCGAAACAGTCCGGATAGCGTCACCATCCTTGGCCATCCAAGACCGTCCTCAAGTTTCCGAAAGACGTATGGCACCCCACAAAGACCACGGTTACCCCCGGAGTTCAGGGGCACCTGCACCCAGCTTCCGGAGCCCAGCAGCCGATTTCCAGAAGAGAGCGGTAACATTCTCAGCTGACCAGCAGCTACCAGTGGAGCCCCCACCAAAAGCCACCCGGGCTGCACAAACTTTTCACTGAAAAGTCAAGCTGACTCGAAAACACCGGACAGTCCGCATTTTCTCTGACATTTGACGAGTCTTAAATTGGCAATTATGGTGAAAATGCATTTCCTATATATTCCCGTAAACAATCGTATAATTTTCTTTTCGGCATGTTTCAAGTGCATTGTTAAACTTCCGGTTTCGTTTTGTTTTGCTTACAATGGCAACAATTACGATTAAAAGCAGAGATTTACGCCTTGTTGCTGACTTAATTAACATTCATGGATGTTGAAAAATTCATTGCACTTTCAACAGCCATTTCAGGCCGACTACAAATAAACAAAGGCTATAAGTATTATTGTGAGGATTATGTCTTCAATATTAAAAGTGAGTAGGCCAGAATTTATAGCAGAAGGCAGCCATTTTTTTAAATCCAATTTAGCGAGTAGGATCGGAAATGATGTAACATCCACAATTTATGCATGCATAAGATTTAAGACTCGTCAATTTACTTGCTTGAGCACTCCATATATATATGAAGACTCCATTGAAAGAACGCACGTAGTCACATTTAGGAAAGTTTTGAGTTATGACCCCTGTGTTATTCGTCATATGTCTCTCTACATTCTGACCAACTCTCATGATCTAAATCAATCAAGTAACGGAGATATTAGACAAAGAAAAAAAACCATCCTTTGATAAAAATATGTGTAGTCCAATGTTTACTTTGATAAAACGTGCATAGTCCTCATTGTTTTTGTCACGTGACGCAATTTGGCTAATCGCTTTTTTTCGTCGCCTCGCTTTGTTTATAATTATCATAGCAACATGGCCGACTCGTAATTTTATCTATAGGTTAAAAATGATATTTAAAAACCCCACAAATCCTAAATATTTGAAAGAAAACATGAAAAATTCGTGTCAAAAAAATTAATGAAAGCATTTATTGAAGCAATATTAATGTTGTTGGTGTTAATAATTGAAAAAAAGAGCCTAGGATAATGGCTATAACTATAAGCTTCATTTAGGATTATGGTTGAAGTTGAATATTTCGATGACTTATAATGATCATTAAAATAAATAAGGACATCATACCTACAGTTAAACGCTTGGGTAATGTAAGAACTGTTAAAAGTCAATAATTTATATTAAAAGACCCACTTACATATCCCTAAGCCTAATGATTACGACTAGGCCTACACTGTTTTAGTTCTCCGATAGCCTAGGCTAGGCCTAGGCTATAACAGTCTATAATAAAGCCTTAGGAAGAAAGCATTGAAGCTTTCTTTAAAACATTTTATGACAGTGTGTGGAACAACCTAACAATCAAACCTTACTTAACAGGCTAGATACAATTATTATAGATAACTAACACTGTTTTAAATATTCATAAGTAAGTTGCATTCGCTGTTCCATTATGATGTAGGGTAGGACTAGATTAGCTCTTGTTAGCCTTCAATAATTTTAGTAACATATGCCTATAGAATCTAGTTTTATCATTATTAATTTTGATTTTATATTTTCTTTTTTCTAAATGTTAACCCAATAATGAGGGTATGTGCGGGTGAGGGGTGGGGGACTGGGGGTGGGTAGAATTACCCAAATGTTTAGAGAGAGAAATATTAGCACGTAGGCCTACTATATACTTCTTCATTATTATATTTGTCTCTGTATACATCTGTTTTTTTTTTCTTTAATTTCTTTGTATATTAGTATATAAAACTGCCTCAAAATTATTTTATTCTTTACAAACGTTTTTTAAAGGGCTGGAATGTTTTAAAACAATGTTACATGAAGAAGGAAGGTTGCCAATTTATGTCAAATCAGCAAAAATTAAAAAGAGAAAAAGAAGATTTTAACAACAAGCTTTTTTACTTTTTTACATTTTAAAATACTAAAGCAAAGTATTAACAATAATCTTAAGACTTATTTAGTAAATGTTTATTGTTATTTGACCAAAAAATATAAAATTTCTGAATACTTTGGAAGAACGCACGTAGTCCAATTTAGGGTATGTTCCGAAATTTTACCATAAAATTTTGATTTGTGCATAAAAATCATTGGTATTTTGTTTTCTAATTAAAAAATAAATGGCCTTTTAGTAAATATAAAATTTCTTTCAATATTTTTATAGGTATTTCTTTGGTAAGTCTTCAAAGTTTAAAATTCAATTTTCTCAAAAGTGAAGATCTGTGACTATGTGCGTTCTTATATATATATATATATAGAGAGAGAGAGAGAGAGAAAGAGAGAGATAGCGCGAGAGCTCAGTGCTTAATCCCCCAAACGCCATGTTAGTTAAATTCAGTATGAATATTACATTTATTAGCCATCTGTTTGTTGATTCGTGAAATCGTGTATTGAAATAATTATTGATAAAAAAATATTCCAATCGTTTCCAAATATCGCTGCGTTGCATACATCTTTTACCTGTTTTTGCCGTTTGCGATTACATGTGTCAAATATAGAAAAAAACTGATTTTAATATCAATATTAAAGTCAACAATTACTGCTACGTTCTTGACCATTTTGATTTTACCCACACATTTTTTTATTTAGAATCCCAGATGCTAAGGATTCTATCGCATTATTTAGCATGTCTGGAATAAGTTGTATTCCCATCACCCAGTATTAAATATTCTCAAAGTGCATCATTTTTAGTGAACAGTTGAATGAGTTTTCTATAAATTGCCTTCTCGTCTATGCTAAATGCCTCAATATTGCAACGAAACCCAAATGCCTGGCTTAAAAAAAAAAAGCATCTATGATACGTTTTAAGATAATCCGATTATTTTCTATTTTCCTTTCTGCTTTCTTTATTTACACTACTTTCAAATCTTTCAAATTTGTGGGTACGTTTAGTTAGCAAAATTATTGCAATAATTTATTTTGGATCAGACAGGTTAGAACAAAAAAAAAAAGCAAAAGAAATTAAATTATTAGATGCCCCAAAACCTCCTACAATCTCTATTGGCTCTGGGAGCTCTTCATTTTGGTATTCTTTGTATGTGTACTTGAACATTTTGTTAAACATGCAAGGAAGCATCTAGTTGTAATATAGGGCCTAATTATTTTTGATAGCATTTAGGATCTTTTTTTCACTATTTTTCACCAGAGACACTTACAAATATAGACCTATGAGCCTGTAAGGAGGTTTTGGGGCATCTTCTCTTAGCTTTATAGCAACAATAAAATAAATAGTTGCGTAATTGCCGATTTAATTTTAAATTTTAATATTCATGGGCCCCCTAAACTCTTATGGGCCCCGGTTCGGCGTACCGGCTGTAACCCCCCCCCCTCTCGTGGGGCCTGGGTGGTGGCGCTTTTTTTTCGAGAAGGTCATTTACAACGAACAATATCTTGCGAGAGTCTGTACCAGCTGCCTCTTGCACAGACTGAACATAATGAGATTCAGCGTGCCTTATTTCTTGGGCAAACGTGTTTCTTTCTCTTAGATTCACATGTTTGTCTGCCACTTCTTCTCCATCGCTTTTCGGCTATGCATCGTAACAACTTAGCTTTCCCGACCGATATAGTGAATCAGGTATGTCGCTGTCAAAACAAATTTGTCACTGGGGCGTACTTATCCAGCAGAGAAGAGAATGTCTAGTTATACATCAGGACTAGTTGATCGACATATTCGGGCAGTGATTTTACCAAATCGGAAAGCTTTAAAAAAAATGTAATCTAATAATGGCGTCATGTTGTTCAAAACGCTGTCAGCTATGTAGCTAGATGACCAAAACGATGCCAGCTATGTAGCTAGATGACCAAAACGATGCCAGCTATGTAGCTAGATGACTGAAACACTGTTAACTATGTAGCTAACTGACCAAAACGCTGTCAGCTATCTAGCTAACTGAGCTAAACGCTGTCAGCTATGTAGCTAGATGACCGAAACGCTGTCAGCTATGTAGCTAGATGACCGAAACGCTGTCAGCTATGTAGCTAGATGACTGAAACACTGTTAACTATGTAGCTAACTGACCAAAACGCTATCAGCTATGTAGCTTGTCACTAACACTAACTAAAGAAATAGGCTAAGGTGGCCACACCATAAAGGAGTTTGTCCATTAACACGCAGGAGGTCAACACGGCTGACCAGTGAGGTGGGACGGAGAGTTATGAATGTGTAACGAGAAGTCATGTAGGAAAGTGATTTAGGAGTTTGGAAGAAAGTTGTTGTTGAAAATGCATAGAAGATGAGGATAGATGATGTAATTCAATGTAGATGTAGATCTAAGTATGTTTTTGATGCATCTTTTGTTAGTAAATAAACAACTACTTGCTGTGTACCCGCTTTCACAGTGTTATTATTGATTGAAAGAGGAATATAACATTCGTCACTCTGACGACTATAACTATGTCATAATTGTCACATCAGCAGCTACCATAGTGACAGTGACATAGCTAGATGACCGAAATGCTGTTAACTATGTAGCTAGATGACCAAAACGCTGTCAGATATATAGCTAACTTACCTAAAACGCTGCCGCCCATGCATCGAACTGACCGATACGTTGTACGGTTATGCAGCTAACTGACCAAATCGTTATACAGCTATGCAGCTAATTAACCAAATCGTTGTACCATAACAGCTAACCGACCCAATACGCCAATCTAATACGGTAAAAAAATACGTTTTGAACAATGTCTCATTTAGGAAAAATACATAATTATGATGATGCGTCCCTAGGGTTATTTAATGTCCTCATGCGGCACACAACGCAATTTGAGTTTGATACCCCTGTTTTAGACGACGTTGTACCAAGGATTTAGGGAAGTAGCGGGCACTATTTCGGTGTTCACAAAATACAATGGTATTATGTGTCAAACACAATGCTCAGCCAGCTTTACTTTCTCAAAATAATGTGACTTGTTCGACTTAATTCTATATTTCAGACCCTGGAAAAAAAAACATGAACTGAACTGGATTGAAACTTGCGATCTTTGGAATGATCTTCCGGCCGCGCTCCCTAGTAAATATTTTGAATATATAGATCTTTTTTTAAGTATATTTAAAGATGTTTTTTTTTTTTTTTTTTTTTTTTTCGAAGCATGAAAAAGTCTTCTTTTTTAACTTGATCAACATTTATTAATAGAACTATGTGGTTTTTCAAAGTTGTAAAGCAAAATATTTACAAAAAAAAAGAAATAATACACAGATTTATACTTTTCTATAGTTGAACGGGTACACGTAGGACGCAATAGAGTCAATATCTTTATATACGGGTAATGAACTGTAAAGTATTAACATTGAACGATTTTGATTGCATAATTAAGTAAATATGAATCCACGTGATAGAGAAAAGAGAGATAAAAAAGGAAGTAAAATGGAGAAAGAGAGAGAGAGAGAAAATTTGAAATGGAATACTTTATTTATACAAAACAACACGATTTAATTTTTTTTTGTAAGGCATTCAAATATGTAAATAAATAACTTATTGTATGTGATTATTTATATTGTAAAAGTGTCTTTAATGTGAATATGTATGCATCTAAAATTTGCCTATACAGTGACAGTATACGATCGTATATAAAGATGCTTGAGTAACAACGTAACAATGTTAGAGGTAACATTATAATTAATGTAATATATATATATAGATATATATATATAGATATATATATATAGAGAGAGAGAGAGAGATAATATATATAGGTATATACGTGTAAGCGTGTATGCTTGTGATTAAGGGTAAGTGAAAACTGGCGCATCTGCACAACACAAATCACAAAAAAATACACGTGTCAGCCCTTTTTTCTTTTTCGTACCGGTACCCTCCTCACCCCAATAGCCACACCCACAACGAACCACCATCACCTACCGTCCGAGAATGAGGTCACCAGTAGCCTGGGAGTCTCGTAGTGCCGCCAGCTGGGCCACAAGTCCGACATCAGAACGAGTAGCGAGGTCAGAACCCCCAGAACGGTAAGCATGGTCATTAACTGCCGAACTGGAATCCTCATGTTGTTGATGTTAGCTTATCTGCCACCTTTCTGGTGCATGACTGGGCCTGAACAGAAAGGTAAATCAAAGCAGATGTCATGATTGGGGGTGGGGGTGGGGGAGATTGAGAGTAACATGTTGAAACAAATGCCAAGATGAGGCGATAACAGAATTAATTATACAACACCCCCCCCCCCAAAAAAAAAAAATAATATTTTTTTTTAAATGATGTATTGCGTAAACAGTTCAGCTCGATAAAGATATACATTAGAAACATAGTTCGCACTTATAGGTTGATAGGTTTAGAATCAAACATGAAATATAGAGAGTTGTATTTAATTGTATAACCGAAAATATTTTTAAGAATGGTTACAATTATAGATTCAATTTAAGCATAGACATAATGAAATATATATTTTGGACTTTGAGTCGTTGTATGTAATACTGGCATGCAAATGGAAGGATGGGGAAATGCTAGATGGAACGATAGATAAACATACAGACTGGCAGACAGACAAGTGGTATATAGGATATATATGTATATATACATGAGCAGACAAGCTCTGCATTCAAGAGAGACAGATTGACATGGAGGTAGATAAAGAAGTTGATGTTGTTAGATATATAAACAAATACGTAGATGCATAGATAGTCAGATAGATGCATAGATAGATGGACAGGCCAATATGTAGTTAGATGGATAGGTAGTAGTGTTAATATATAAATAAAGAGGCATACCGATATGTAGTTAGATAGATCGATAGGTAGTTAGATACATAGTCTAGAGTCTAGAGTATAGATAGACAAAGCCAATGTGTAGCCGATAAGTAGTTAGAGAATAATAATAGATAGATAAATAAACAGACATGACTACAGGCTGATAAATAAACATATAGATAGACTGAAGAGTATAGATACAATGATATATAGTATAACAGACAGATACATAGATGTATATAAAGATGTAGGCCTATAGATAGATGTATAAATAGACACACTTGATATTAAAATATAAAGTACTTGACTTACTAATCCGTGGCAAATGAAAAATGAAAATGTTTATCGTTACATCAAAACAATAAACAGAACTGCTGGTTAAAAAAATACTACTTCATTACTAGTAGTAAACACGTGTTGAACATATTATTAATAATTATATTAAGAAGAAATAACACAAATCACAAATCGGGTCATATTAACAAATTCAGCAAACACACATTAGTTCCAATTGCATTTGCAGTACTAAAATGTTCACGCATTGTGTCGAATAGTGAAAGATCAAGAAACGCCGCTAGCCATAGTTATTCTGTCGTGTGTAGGTTTCGCATGAAGAAAGTATACTGAACAGAAGGCAACTTAAGCCATACAAAAACACACGCACTCTCCACGAACACCCGAAAGGAAGGATTTAGTTTACGTGAGGTGTGTTAGTGTGTGAGTGAATGTGCCATCGCGAGAATATGCGTGAGTGTTATAAAGAATGTGTGTGTGAGAGCGTGTGAGTGTGATCGCAATTTCGCGCGCGTGCAAGAGTGAGTTCGCGTGGAGAAAAAAAAAGTTGAACAAGAGAGAGAGAGAGGGAGTCGACAAGTTAGAATTCAGATGTGCGCACCACCCTGGCATTTATCTTTCTCATGTGGGACTACTTATGCCGGGGACCTGGTCTGGGGCTGACTTTAGTCTTACATCAGTACTCTAGGCGGAAATGTTTACCCACTGGAAGTCCCAATAAAACAATACAGCGCAAACGACATTACTAAGCAACACTTGTTTGGAATAGTCGAGAGAAAAAATGTTACAGTATGAAATTCTACTATATATCCAGTTTTCTGGACCGTTTCATATACTTTGACTTAATTTTTGTAATCAAAACTTTTTTTATTATTAAAAAGCGTTTGTTTATAATATATAATATATATATAATATATATATATAGTAGTCTTAGAGTTTAGATAGTAGTTTTAGTAGTAGTTTTAAAATTGTAGCTTTTATATATAGGCCTATATTATATACTAGATTTTTACGTCGTTACGCATTCGTATGCCAAGTTTCTTGAATTCAAATACCCACCCTCTTTTCACCCCTTTCAATATGCGTACGTTCAATATGGATGACCTCTAAGTAGATAATTTTTTTCAATTAACACCAGCACGACAAGCGGTAACCAGAAATAATATCTTAGTCTATATTAGTGATACGAATAAAAAACAAAAGACGATAAAGAATATTCTAATCAATATCTCTTTTCTGTAATCAAAACAAATTAATTATTCCTATTTCCTTTATTTTGACATGAATTAAAACATGTAGTTAAAGAACATCTTGCTTGACCATGTCATACCAGCAGTATAATTCCTGAGACTACCGAGAATGTATATTTTGAATTATTATCGTAAGCTAAAATGTGTAACACAATAAGTTTGATTAAATATTTAAGTTAAAAGAATTATTCAAAAATATAACAAATCTATGACAATTAAACACGCCGATAATATTAATATCGACTTTAAAAAAAATACTTATTCGATTTATTTTACGCGATTTAACATAGGGTCGATGTAAAGCGCATTCGAAGACTAATATTTATGAATAGCTCTCTATAAAATATTTAACTTGTGATTTGACAACTAAAAGATTTGATATATTTAAATTACAATCTGGGCTGGAGTAGTCATAAATCTAAATAACCACGCCCTTTTAATGAGGCCCATAGAGAAAGTCACCACAAAATTTCCCACAGCTGGCATTAAACATGATCCATGGCCTTATCATCATATATTATAACAATTTGCGCATCTGAACTAGGTTTCACTAATAAGACATCGTATTAGATTAGAACGCTAACATTAGACCCTATATATAAACTGTGTAATTTTAAACACGTATGAGAAAAGTTCACTAGCCTCATATCTCAAATTTGTCCAACAGGGAGACTTCAACTTTTCTTTTTTTTTTTTCGAGTATGGAACGGGCTACCTAATCCAGCTGGAAATACCAATCTTTTAAGCATCGCTCATTTTTTTTAACATTTAATTTTGTATCAGAATGCTAGAATAAACTTCAAGCGAGGATAAGCGTAGATCGCAATAATATTCTGTACGTGTGATCTGACTCATTATCTGGCTTTTTTTCTAATTATAAATTTGGTTTATGATGACAAAATTTTAGTTAACTTCCAAATTAGTTAACAAATGAATATAGGCCTATAAATGTATTAAGCTTTCCATCCAACCTTCAGCGTTAACATAAATGTGTACTTAATTATAAGGGAATTTTTTTTTAAAATAAAATTTGAAATCCATTTACAACAAGAAAGTAATGTTAGAATCAGCCATTTTAAACAATTTTATAATAAATGTTTCACTGACTAATACACTTTTGTAAAATTTAACCACATATACACTTTAATTAAGTTGTTTCTGTTCACCTAGATACAGGTGGAAATAGGTAGTCTAAGGAAAGAGCCACATCAACATCAGATTGATCGATGTTTGATTTTTTTATTACTCAACTCACTCCTTCTTTTTGGCATATGTCTTGTGTATCTCTCTGATACATATAGGTCTACATTTTTATTACATTATTTTGTTTCGTAAATATGCTGAAATAATTCACCTACTCAAAATGAAAACAGATGTTTCCACTTGTGTTGTTGATTACATTCATCCTGGCATGCTAGTTTTCATATCCGCAACCCATCTGTTCCAATGGTTCTATTTGCGGCAAAGTCCAATTAATACACTTGATTTAATTAAGATAAGATGGCATAGTTTCAAAAAAAAAAGAAGAACAGATTGCTGATCACGGCTGTCCAGGGGCAATGCAATAACAGATTGCTGATAACGGCTGTCCAGGTGCAATGCAATAACATATTGCGAACCGGAGTTCGTCAAGGATGCCTGTTGTCGCCATTTCTCTTCCTCCTGGTCATAGACTGGATTATGAAAACATCCACTCGGGAGCGCAGAAACGGTATACAGTGGACCTTGTGGGACCAGCTCGAAGACTTGGACTTTGCAGATGACATTGCACTCGTCTCTCACAGTCAACAACAAATGCAAGAAAAAACCAACATGGTGGCAGCCACATCAGCACAGGTTGGACTGAACATCAACAAAGAAAAGAGCAAAACCTTGAAGATCAACCCCTCTTGTGCCGAATCAATCACACTGCATGGAATCCCACTCGAGGAGGTGCAGTCCTTTAACTACCTGGGGAGTATCATTGACCAGCAAGGAGGAACAGTTGCAGACGTCAAGGCAAGGATAGGCAAAGCAAGAGCCGCCTTCATCCAACTCAAGAATATATGGAACTTCAAAGAGCTGTCCCTAGATACAAAAATTAGACTGTTCAACTCTAATGTTAAGTCAGTCCTGTTGTATGGCGCGGAAACTTGGAGAATGACAAAAGCTACCACTGGCAAAGTCCAAACCTTCATCAACAGCTGCCTCAGAAGGATACTCCAGATCCGCTGGCCTGACACCATAAACAATACCGACCTCTGGCAAAGAACCTGCCAACGCCCTATAGAAGAGGATATCAGAAGAAGAAGATGGGGTTGGATAGGACACACCCTGCGCAAGCCGCCAACCAACATCACCAGACAGGCACTAAAGTGGAACCCGCAAGGCAAGCGGAAAAGGGGCCGCCCATGGAATACCTGGCGACGCGACCTTGAGGCAGACACAGAAAAGATGGGCTACAGCTGGACTCAATTGGAGAGAATGGCCCAGGACAGAGGACTCTGGAGATCTGTGGTTGGCGGCCCATACCCCAGCTGGGGTGACGGGCAATGATGATGATAATAATGATCACGGCTGTCCAGGTGCAATGCAATAATAGATTGCTGATCACGGCTGTCCAGGTGCGATGCGGATGTTTTCATTTTCAGTCCATGAAAAAGAAAACAACAACAGGATATTGTACATTCCGAATTAAACATTGTCTGTGTCTGATGAAGATCTTGTCCGTGAGGCTAGCATTAATCTATTTCATGAGTCTAACATTATGAACACATTACCGAACAATTATATTTGGGTGAGTATTGTATGTTATCTATAAAGGAAAAAGGTGCTTGCATGATTTGTTTTAAATCTCACTTTGCAATAATAATTTTAACGAAAACATAACCGAAACATGTTTACTTTTATCTTAAACCATGTGATTAAATTTATTAAAAATATTTGTTTCAATTAAAAATAAAAGTTCAAAAAACAAAATTTTAAGGAAAACAACATTAGAGCTTGTGTGTTGATCAAAAATCATAATTGAAAAAAATATATAGGCTAGGCTAATTATGTGGGTTAAGTAGATTTATTTCTTCGTGCACGTGGGTTCGAGATTAACTGTATTAATTTTAAAAGAAAGTTTCTTTCTAGACTCTAGACCAGTTTTTCCCAAACTTTTCGTGACCCATATATTTAAATACTCATATTTCGTTACGCAATATTTGTTTTTCCTCTTAATATTTAAGACTCTTGATGTCTAAACTCTCTAATGGGTTCAATCAGAAACTAAATGTCCATTAGAAGGCGAATTATTATGCCATCCTTCTATCGCTATTAGCCTACATACTTCACGATAGTCTGATCCATATTTTTAATTTTTCTCTTTTCTTATTGTGTCTAGGTAATATTTCTTTCCTTGCCGGGAAACATTTTGCCAAAAGGTTAAGAATTCCCCCAAGTCTGTTTACGTCATTCATATTATTCTTGTGTTTTCTAGAAATTCACGCACAGCACAGTACATATAGATCTACTCTTAATAAATAAGACTGCGAAAAATTTGTGTGTGGTAGTATATGTCAGCGTTAAAGTATCGAAATAAGCTAAAGGTCTACTGACAGCTACTGGTTGTTGAATTATGATTAGGAATATACCAGTGACTGTGTAGGCCCAAAAGATTATTATATAAACATACATTTAATATTCGTGCTGATTTAAATGATTGAATATTTGATAGTTTCTGAAAAAGGATTGTTAACCCATTTGATGACCAAGTCATCTACGCCATTACACATTATTTTAGTATAGATTTTTTTTTCTTGTATAAGAAAATATAAAGAAATAATGGATTTTATTAGATTGATTAGCCTCTCTGTTTATTTATTAGATATATACATTTTCATAGGCTTACACTTCATATCATTTGTCTGTAGTATAAAAAATCCACTTCAAAATTGATTGTATTTGAATCGTATCGGATGGGTGTGTGTCCTATATAGGCATATAGACCTAGTTGACATTTAACTTGGAGGCATAATAAAAGGCATGCAACATCTACATAGCCAATTTCGGCTTTGAGTCAAAACTGTAGACAAACTCATCCATCAGTGCGATCGTAGTAAGTAAGTAAAGTACCCTTCGGACCAAAGTGATCAAGGGCTCATAAGGCTGGTGAAGCAGCGTTCACCAGTTTCTGTGGCCATGGCATACAAGGGGATGTGTGGCCAGTAAATCGCCCAGCCGCCTTTCAAATCCAAGGAAAAACTAATGATTTTACCGAGACTTGGGCCTAGGCAACCTCAAGATATAATCAGCATTCCCCGTAACGGGCATGGGGAATCACAACTTAGTTAGGGGAATGTGGATAAAAGAACGGTTACGCAACAGGTGGACCGCGGAACACAACACGGCCGCGCAGCCTATTAGTGTAGCCTTCGAGGAGTGTCTAAATGCTCTACATGTTTTCATTTTTGTTGACGTAAATACATTCTCATAATTTGTGGTCCATCTTGTCGTGAAATACTTTATAAGGCTTTCTATGGCCCACATGATTAAAAAACGTTGCTAATCTCTGATTTCACATTCGTCACTCTGTGAATCTTTCCCTCTGTTTTCCCATTTTAAAAATAGTACCGGTATGTATGCGTATATAATTATGATAACTTTTTGTTAATTTAGAAGTTTCTTGATGCCTCCCTCAAGCACACAGCGCTTCGGGCAACAGTCCTTGCTGTCGGTATCGTACGCCGGCACGGTAAGGGTGTCCATGAGTTTACCGGAATTTATAGGTAACTGACGCTAGGTGGAGTAAAAGTCAAAGCTGTTGGGCATGGTGTCGGCCATACAACTCGTATGTATGTTTACCCGTCGGTAAACACTGGTTCACTAGCCAAGGGGTCGGCAGCGTTTTGAAATTAGTGTGCCAAAGTAGGATTTTTAATTTATTCAGCGTGCGAACAGCATAAACGTCACTCCACTTGTGACACTCTATTTCTTGTAGACGATACTTTAATTGATCTTTCGCGAGCCATTGAAAATCACTCTGCGTGCGAAGTGTGGCACGCGTGCCATGGGTTGCCGACCCCTGCTCTAGCCCAACGACCAAATCGGTCTGAAAGTGTTACTCCACATTCATTGGTTTCGGTTTTTGAAACAGCTCTTTTGTATCCTTTTTTTTTTTTTTGCTAAGAAGAAAAGTTGTAGGTCAATTTATAAATTGATAACTTACTTATTTGTAATACAATAAGAAGATGATGAACATTGGCCTACTTACTTCATTGTCGGTATTTAAAATTATGTCTCAAGATGAAACCTTAATGACTTAGTTTATAAGTTTTCAGACTTTACTTCAAGATAAAGATTATTGGCCTATGTCCACTAAGCCCAAAACTGTGCAGGGCGGCTGCTGGGCTAGAACCCGGGCCGTTTTGTTGGCAGTCCAGTGAACTAACCGTAGGACCAGCAGCCGGCCTCACTTTATCGCCTTATCCCTTTTTTTGTGTGTGTTAGTTTTATAGATGTAAGCTCATTATCATTTATTATTTTTATGTTCGTTTTAAAATATGATGTAAAAACAAACAAACTAGAATCTAAATGTTTCGTTGTACAGATAACAGAAAAACACAAATTAATATAGGCCTACTTTTTTTAAATCATCTAAATTAAAACTCAATTCAACAATTCTTTTAACACAGCTAAAATATAAGTAAATAAAAATAAAATAAAAAAAATGTACACAGTGCGTTTGACGGCTTACCACTTAAAACATTTAATGACACTTAATTATCCCCACTGGTTTTAAAACGTTAGTGTGTGTAGCTTTGTGTGAATTGGGAGGGTAGGCCTAGCAGCTCTCTGTACTGACATGGTGAGTAGTGGTGTGAGAATGAGAGCAGGGGGTGGGGAAGTGTAGTGGTTTCATCATAGTAGGAACGAACACTACCAAGCAACTATAGTAAAATGATATTGTTCACATTGTGTGTGTATGTGTGTGTGCGTGCGAGCCTGTGTGTGTGTCCTGTGTGTATGTGTAGCCTAATAAGTTGCTGTTCATTTAAAAGCTATTTTAATGTTTCTGTTTTATTCAACACAATGGCGGCGAGTGACCTACGTACGATAGTAAAGAAATATTAAATTATGTTGTTTAATCTTCATAAAAGAGTATATTATATATGTTGCTTACATCAGGGGTCGGAAATCTTTTGATTATAGTGTGCCAAAGTACGATTTCTAAATCATTCAGCGTGCCAACAGCATGAAAGTGACAGTCAAACTGCTCAACTATATTATTTTTATAAGACAGTTTTTTTTTTAGTGCCGTACCAAGACCAAGACCAAATGAAAAGGAACGTTATAGAGAAAATCATTAAAATGTTTTATATTTAATAACAAATAACAAATCAACCTGTTTGTTTGTGTATTAGCTTTGGATAGATTAAAAAAGATAATATTTCATTATTCAACTTACACATTAATAGTTAATGTATCAACATTTAAATTTACTTGTCAAGATATAATTCTAGTAGTAATTAATAACTATGAATTAATTATAATTTGATCACAAATTTGATCTCATCCTGAGATTTCGGATAATATATTATTTACCTATCCAGTGATGAGATTACCAATACAATTAAGCTGAATAGATACGTAGTAATCATAAACACTGGGTAGTTAATGTAATGTTTAAAATGTATATATAAATTCTTTATTCATATAATGTTTATATACAATTTCAAATATCTTATATAGTTTGATCATTTTAACGTTATAGATCTAAATAGTAAGCTTTCTTTTTAAAAGGAACCAATAAGAAACATATTAGAAATATTAACGCAAAGAAAACAGGATAATTATCTCCCTTTAATTAAACTCCATATTTGATGCAAGTCTGCAAGTGATGCCTAACGAGTTACAACCATTACGTAATATAATGCTAGTTTATAAGCCTCTTATATTTATTACAATAATTAAAAAAAAACGCTAATTGTTCAATGTCAGGTATATATTTAGTTACTTCTGAGTGGTCAAGTGACGTCTTTGTGTGCTTAAAACAACTTTCATGTGCGATAAAATATGTCCTCTAGTGTAAATTGAACTAAAAGCTGAAAGTAGAGCGAAAGCCTTGCAGTCGACTAGCAGACGACTTTCCTAAGCAGCTTTCAGATTTTACCGAAAATCGTCAGATTTCGATGCCAATTTTTCAGATGTTTAAAATGAAAAAAATGCCAATACCCCTCCACCATAAAAAGATCCAGATATAATTAGTTTGTATTAAGATTATGTCATCAAGGCTTGGTGTGGTATGGAGACACGAGTCCATGAATTTGAAAGTCTTGCCTTTACTTTGTTCAAAAAACTTCGCATTGATTGCTTCAATGTACTTCTGAAAAAGCTCATCTATCTTAATTTGCCTTAAATTAAAGAAATAGCTAAGTTTCTCAAAATTGATTTCACGGCAAAATATGTCCAGTTTCAATGCAAATCTATTCCAGTGATCCAACACTTCAAGTGCTTTGCGATCCCGTACTTGTCAATGCAAGTTCAACTCACTGAAACGTGTCGCCTTGTCATTCAGAAACATTGGCACCAACCGTCAGTTCTCAGCATTGAATACCGAAAATGCTTTCATCAAGATACACCTTAATTGCTTCGAGACCAGAAACGAATCTATACAAGACTTTACCTATTTTCCGTATCACTTTCTTCTAGAAGTGACTGGAGAAATTATAAAATTAACTATCTTAACAATATATTCAATCACAGATCCCAAGTCCAATGATGAGAGCTTTGCATACAAACATTTCTGAACTTAAAACAGTCGACATCCAGTATGATTCCCATGTAGTTCGCCACGCAGCCCCTTTAATTATAATGAAGTACGTTGTTTTGACTTGCATTAAAAAAACTTTTCCTGGAGGTCTCTCGCGTGCCACTGAAAAATTTTCTGCCTGCCAAGTCTGCCATGCGTTCCTTGGATTGCCAACCCTTGGCTTACATAATAAATAATGTACCCTTCGGTCCAAGGTTACGTAGGACTAAGTTTAATTTTAACAGGTTTCAAAACATATTTTAAAAAAATAGGGCCAATTTTTTCTTTCATAATAATAATAAAGAGATTGGTTTCTGACAGCTTGTTTCAAGGCATGGAGGAAACAAGTAACCGGTACCTATAGCGTAACTACAGGGCGCAGCCCTAGTGCCAACGTTTGGATAGGCACCAAACTGACACTTTTGAAACCTCTACGTAGGCCTACGTTAATTCTTGAAGCTAAATTCGATCCTTATAATTAGGCCTACCGACATATATCAGATAGTTATAGGTGCAAAGTATTGAGACAAGCCTTAGACCACATTGGGAATTAGTGTCTCATGCAATTCAACAAAGTATTGAGACAAGCCTTAGACCACATTGGGAATTAGTGTATCATGCAATTCAACAAAATATTGAGACATGCCTTAGACCACATTGGGAATTAGTGTCTCATACAATTCAACAAAGTATTGAGACAGGCCTTAGACCAAATTGGGAATGAGTGCCTCTTGCAATTCAACTAAATATTCCAGTTATTTTAATATTTTTTACAGGCTATTTTACTCAAGGGAAATAATGGGAAAATTATCATTTTTGAAAAATCGAAAGCATTACTTCCCTTCTATGTGAATTAAAGTCATTGAGCTATATACAGCTCAGATATGGGCAGAAAAATACCATTAACCACAAAAAAACAACACAAAACACAAACTAACTTTCAGGAAGACTTTATTTTGAACAAAACTGTATTTCATATAACACATTTTACTATTGAAATACTGTTTACTACAACAGTAGATCTAGAGGTGGAATGAAAAAAATAGAGTGCAAAAAGTGTGTAGTTAATTAAATAACAATTACGTCAGGTTTTTATTTATTTGACTTATTGTGTGTGTATCATTGAAATAGAGAATGTTTACAACAATTTCAATATTCCCCATGTAGGCTAATGGAAACCCCCTCCCCCCAAAAAAATATATTGATAAAGATATTACCAATTATATATGAGCATTAACCAGTAAAAACAATATAAAAGAAAATTATTTGTAATACTTAGCAAAGCAGACAATAACACATCTAAAAATGTCAAAAAAAATATTTAAATAATAAAAATATTTACACGATAATTCGTAGCGAATAAAATTTAAACTTTAAAATAGGCTAGATGCTGAACTAATTATATAAGCAACTATTAGATCTATATTTATATATATCTTGTTTTGTATATATTTGACTCTAGGTTAAAATTCAAATAGATTCGTAATTAAACAATAAAATAATTACATAAGATATTTTTATTTTTAAAAAACTTGGGCATTCTTTTCAATTAAATTTGTACGAGCTAAATAAAAAATGTAACAGTGTGATTGGTTTATTTACATTAGATACGTTGCATAAAGCTGGAGATGAATTTTCATTCAACATTTGTTAGCTAGAACTGACTAACCAATCATTTTTGAGTCCATCGTGAATCTTTTATTACACAATATGTTCAAATCTTCATAAAATAAAACTACAACAGTTTTTGATTCAATGGTTTCCTGTAAAATAAACAGGGCACTATAATAAAGTGCATTTTAAAATGAGATCGTTAACCTCAAATAGTAATACAATATTTTTTTAAAGGCACCTTGTACAATTATTTATATGCTTATAAAGATCTATGTTAATAGATAAATATAAAAACATCTCAAATATCTATTAAAATAAAATGATACTTTCAAATGACATTTTTTTTATTTAGTTCCTCGGAAACAAAGCTTGGCATGGAAAAAACAATAGAGAAAGTAGCCTAGCCTATATATTGTTTCACTACTACTGCTAGCTTCATTTTTACTACTCTAACACTTCATAATAATAACAAGTAAATTTTAATGTAAAAAGCTTATAATAATAGCTTGTGGTTTCCATTAATTAGGAAAATACTTTTCATTTTAAAAGAATTTTATGAATATTTTACAGTTTGAAGCATCCCAAAATTAATTTAAAGAATCCTTACAATTTATCATACAATTCTTATTAGTCTGAAAAGCTTTGTAAATTGTAAAATGTAGCCTATAGCCTAGGTGTAAAGCATTCTTTGAAATATAGAAAAAAATATATACATAAGGTTCAACAAGTTAGGATTGAACATCAACACTGTCTGGTTCTGTAGAGATCGCACCATAGCTACTTTCACTGATCAGTCTTCTGTAAGTGCCAGCATTTTTAGCCCTACGTCTCTTGATGCCAATGACCACCACAGTGGCAATGGCAACACATGCCAAAGTGGCACCTACTGAGAGACCTGTGAAATATGAAAATACATTTGATAACATTCCTGGAATTTTATTTTCATTTGTTATTACATTAAATTTTGTTAACAAAAACATACATCCATTTCAGCTCATGCTAATACAATTTTTTCTAGTTAAGCTGCATAGCATAATTGTCTGCAAAACATCAACCCACATGTGAAATAATTTGTATTTATGCCTAACTTGTATTTAAGATCAAATACCTTTATTTATTTTTTTACCAAAGGAGGAAATCGCTAAAGAAGATTTATGTACACAACCTAGTCCTAGATTAATCAAGAACGTCATCTTTGACCAAAAGCACTAATCAATAGTAAAAGCAGAAAAAAGACCTACCACTTAATTATCACCTGAAGATGATCATTGGATAAATAATTGAAAGAAGCTAGGTTAAAGTGGCAGGAGATAATGTCACAAGACCCAAAGAAGTAGCTATATAAATAAACATAGTCGAGGTCCCATATTCAACCAAGGATTCACATACATTTGATTGACTGAGTAACTAATGTAAAGACATTCAAAACATCATGCTGATACATTGTCTTGTCAAAAAGTGGATACACATACCTGCTGTAGCTCCAGTTGACAAGCCATCTTGTTTAGTATTGTCTTTTTGAGCTAGATTAGCATGTAGTGTTTGGAATGTAGTGGCTTTTTCATTCCGCATCCAAGTCTAAATATTATACAAAATAAAATTACTTCCTTTTAGTAACAAAGTTATTAATATTTTGAATAAAAGAAATGTAATGTTTAAACTATTTTATTATACTTTTATTGTCTTGCACCTGTCATAGTTTGATAAAATAACCTTCAAACAATAATTACTTAAAAATAACTAATATAGATAAAAATATTTTTTTCTTCAACCATTTATCTAAAACACTGAGCCACAAATACTTTCTAACTATCCAAGAAGCCTACTCTAAAATTAACACATTTTACAAATTATTAGCTAGACTTAAAAAATTTCAAATTATGGGATGATGAAAATAAAAGAAACACAATAATTAATTGTCACTGTCTTTTTACCAGAGTTTCCATGTTGAACATAACCAAGTTATCTTCATTGTCAATGAGAGTTGCTGGCTTTGACATGAAAGGAGGACGTTTGATTGGGGGTAGATTTGGTCCTGATAATGCTCCAGTCTTCACACAATAGTTGACTGAGCAACCCTAAAGATTTGCATTAGAAAATAAAAAAAAATGTTATTAATATGTTTCATTAAATACCAGGGCATTGCTTACAAGTAGAATTTCTTTAAGAAAATATCCTTGATTTTAATATAGACTATAGACTAATTAACAGTTGTAAACAATAATATATAGTCCAACCGGTAAATATATTCTTTTATAATATTAAAATATAAAATATTAACCATACAGTTTTATCTCGAGTCAAGAGTAGTGTAGTTTGTAGTAATTTTTTTTTCTGATACCATTCTTTTAGATTAAAAATTAACTTGCTAATAATTTCCAAACACATATGGAAATAGTTCAATTCCAATATTTTCAATAAATAATTTTCTAAACGATTGTATTTTTTTTTGTAAATGCATATGCACACATATGTATATATATATATATATATCTTTATCTAAATATATATCTTCATCTTTATATATATATATATGGGACTCATTGGCCAAGCGGCAGCACATTTGACTGGCGATCCGAAGGTTCTGGGTTTGAATCCTGGTGAAGGCTAGGATTTTTTCCCGTGACTTGAGGCAGCCCATGAGTCTACCCAGCTCTGATTGGTACCTGACACTAGTTGGGGTAAAGTAAAGGCAGCTGGGCATTGTGCTGGCCATACATCCCCTTGTATGCCGTGAAACTGGTGAATGCTTCTTTACCAGCCCTATGATCAGTTTGATCCAAGGGGTACTTACATATATATATATTGTTTTCAAAGCAACTTGAATATGTATATATAATAATTTGTGTACATGTTAAACAATTACTGTTGTCCTAATGACTTACAACATCAACAGTAGCAAGATGTTGACTGTATCCTTCTGGACATCTCATCGGATAGACTCCTGATGGATCGTTGGCCATGAAAGCTTTCAAGGAGTTTGGTGCAGGTGCTTTTGCTTGCAAACCTACAGGATTTACTCCATCAGCAGCAAGTGGATTTCCTTTTGAAGAAGAAATTTTAGCACTTTGTTAAATTTATTTTGAATTATATTTATAACATATTCAATAACCATTGCACACAATGTAATTGTGTGGCTAGCACAATGCTATCTAACTTTTATTTTCCTAATCTATTGTTGGGTGCTTAAAATTTGAGTTGTTTTTACTAGAATTCAAATCAGAGACCTTCTGAATGGCAAAATGATGCACTGTCTATTTATCACCCTGACAATAATATAGCTACTACAAACATAGGCCTATATATTTATTTTCTACCTGATTTGCATGAGAAAAATCCTCCGAATGGCACTGACATAGGGCTGCTTTGTTCAAAATCATCACTTATACAAATAGTAACATCAAAGAGAATATTTCTTGCATAATATGTAGGTGGGCAGCCCTAAACACATAAAAAAAAGTATACAATAAATTTCATAAAGTGAAATTTGAATTAAAATGATGTACAGTTCATTGTTTTCATATTAAATTTATAACTAATATTTAAATAATTAAAAAAAAATTTTGTTGAGAGTGTTTAATTTAAAATATTTTATAAGCCTATATGGAGGCCTAATGCTACGGTAAATGCTTTTTAGAAAATGACAAATATTTGTCTAACAATTGGACATAACTTATTAATTTTTTAATGCATTTTTACTGTTAATATATTCTAATTTGAATATTTAAGAGAAATTAATTATTAATATATTATAGAAATTTTTATTCAACATTCAAAGTTTAAAAGATTTTTTATAATGTTTCAACTCTAGTTCTATTGTTTATTAAAAAAATAACATTGAAAAAATATGTTTAAGCTTGTTATAAATGTATATTAATGTATAGACCTAACTATGTGTGTTAGCTAGCCTACATTCATTTCTTTACTCTTTTGGACATGAGATTATTTAAAAAAAAAATGTTTAGACAATTTTTTTTCTCAAATGAGAATTTTCTTGATTGCTTTTGTGACTTTTGTGTTTGGGGTGTTCTTGTATTTTGTTCTGAAAATATATTAAAAATTTGAAGCGTGTTGAAATGTTTTATATTCTTATACTCACAGTATTTCCAGTAACTGGATTGTCTTGCATGGGCCTGTACAGTCCACCAAACAAATATCCTGAGTCTGGCTTCACTGGCCCAGTGGCTGCACACCAATATGTTGAATAGACAGCATCAGCATGATACTGGTCTGTATGGCAGCAATGGAAGAATAACCAGCATCTGAAAGCAGCCATTTATATAGACAACAAGCTACATTGCCCGGCATTGCCCGGGTGAAAAAAAAACAGGACTGTATAATGTGCAGATAACAAATTTATAAACTACACTTAAAAGAAAGCTATAAATCTTATATTTAAATTATAACACGGTCTTTTTATATATATAGATGGTAGATTGGTGTGTGAGACACAATTTATTTTTAAGCTGATAAAGCAATATCAGTTTCACTGGATCTAGTATAAATAAAAAAAAGCTTCAGAAAAGCTACTTAATTTAGGGTGTGTGTTTCCTTTATTGAAATTAATGCCCCATAAGTAATAGTCAATTTTGTCAAAGATTTAGGTTAAAATTTATATATTGAACAAATCCTTTAAACAAATGTTTAATGAAAAAAATGATATCTACATTTGTTTTGTTCATTTATTATTACCAAGATAGAAGGTTCATTTAAAATGTTTTGCCTTATAATAATATATTACACTTAGCAAATTAATCAACACAATTTGACATATTGTAATATGTAATCATACGAGTGACAGCTTCTTCGATATTCTGTTTCTCCTGTCTTCACTGCTGATTGTATCAGTACTGGCCTGTAGGAATCTGGGCAAGAATGTGATCCTGTTTTAGGGTTCACTTGGTCAAGACCATTGCAAGGATTTTTAGTCAGATATGATCCTGAGACTGAGCATGTTTGAAAAACACCTGTAGATAATTATACAGATATTATATTTGCAGAGAGCTGTTTTGCAATCAATGCCAGACAAAATATTGATATAATTTTTCAAGTTGTTTTTGCTTGTTTAGGAAAGTGTTGGTTATGGTAAGTTGAAGTTTCAATTATGCATTCAAATATTTATATTAAACCAAAGCACATGTACAGCATTATTGCTTTAAAAATTGTAATAAAATGCTTACAATTTTAGTTCAACCTATTAAAATTATTGAAAGAAAAAAAAGTTATATGATATGAAATAAAAAAAGAATGAAATACAAATTATTGTATACTTGAAGACATTAATATTTACTTATAACCATTTTTTTTATATGTTTTTGTTTAAATATATTTTAAACTACAAGAAATGAGCCAGAACAACTATTCCTACCTCCAAATGTTAAGTTTGTTGGCCTTGCAGTACAGGATCCATCATCAAAGTTGGCAGAGAAACTGAAGTTTGGCGAACCTAGTTTAGTACATCCTCGGATAGTATTCATTTCATAATAAAGTTCTATAGAGTGACGCACAATCTGCATGAATTAAAATAAGATTTTATATTAAACTTTGGCCTATTTACATCAAAATTAATTTATAAAAAAAAATTAAAGATTTAGTGTCTTTTTACACATAATCTGATATTGCATGTTCAGGGTACTAAGGAACAACTTTATCTAGAGTTTTAGTTATTTTATAGGGAAAGTCAATGGTTTAATACCAGAGGGATAATACTCATGAATGAAGTTCTTGAGTTTAGATTTCATTTTACAAATTCATCATTAACCAACTCTTTATCAATTCTAGTCTATCTTTTATTTTAACTGATCTACAAAACATTGTATTATTCCTATAAGACTTTCTTATTGTTATCAAATTGAAGTTTTTAAATTACATATTTGAATTGGTCAAGTTACCCTAGATTTCAAGCACAATAAACTGACCCATTAGAATATGTAATTACCTACAAGTAATAAAAATTTATAATCAGAGATATGTGTTAGATTATGGGGCATGAAGGTCCTGAGTTCAAATACTGGTAAAGAATAAAATTTGTTTCCATGTCTGGAGGATGTCCCTAAGTCTACCCAGCTCTGATGACAATAGCTGGGGTAAAGTAAAGGTGGCTAAGTATTGTACCTGCCACACAATCCCCCTAGTATGCAGTGGCCACAGAAACTGGTGAATACTGCTTCACCAGCCCTATGGATCAAATTGGTCAGACCGGATACTTTGTTTTTACTTTTCATGTAATAGTTTCATTGGCATCCTCAAATCTTGAGAGACGATGGTGCAAGGGATATGTAATAACAGGCATTAATAACTTTTAAAAATGTCATTAAGTTTAATTCTTAGATTTAAATTTATTTTACTTTTAATTTTGTGTTTAGATATATGGACATTACTTTTATTCAATGTTTTAGTAAACCACCATACAATTACTTTAGAACCCTAAACAATACAAAATATGGTTTAAAAAACTAAAAGAAAATATTTCATTTGCTTATACATTGATCGGTTGGTGCAAATTCTAAACTATACAATTTTTATGGATGGCTAATTTTAAAAAAAATTAAATAAATATTTAAATTTAAAATTAATCAACCTGATAAAATGGAGATTGTTTTTTTATTATACACTATAGCATTTCTGTTTTTAAGATTGGTTTGGATATGCTATTAAGATAATGTAATAACTAGAGCCAAGAATTTACCATGGTCAGGGAATTTAATGCTACAGTGATAGATTTAGAGTTGCCACTCTGAAGAATCAACCTAACTGATGTGGAAAAATTAAATCTGAATAAATCTCATTAAGACTGAACTCACACCATGGATAAAAGTAAGATGCATTTTATAGAGAGGTAGCCCTAACCCTAAGCATGACTTATGACACATTTTTGAAAATTAGAAATGATTGAATAAAAGAAAGGAAAAGAGGTCGGCTAAGAAACACCTGGAGACACGATATGGAAACAGATGTTAAAAAGCTAGGGCTAAACTGGGGTCAGATAGAGAAATTGGCCCAGGATACCTGGAGGACTCTTGTTGGCGACCTATGTCCCAGGTGGGGCAAAAGGCATAAGTAAATAAGTAAGAATAAAAGAATGATCTAAGTTGGTAGGAAATTACTTCTCTATTCCATGCCTATGATATGATTTTTTATATATTTACAGGGTTCGTACAGAAAAAATGCCTCAAAATTCCAGGAGTTTTCCAGGAGTGTTGCAGGAGTGTTCCAGAAGTTTTTCAGGAGTAATTTTTTGGAAAAGCCAAGCTGAGCTCTTTAAAAAAAAACAGACACCTCGCTACACAGCTTTTTTTTTGTTTTACAACATTACGGGGACTTATATAGAGGGCTTTCTGGAAAAGGGAAAGTACAATCTAAGAGCAGTGATTACGATTTTTTAATTAATAATTGATCTCCCTCGAAAAATAAGGAGTTTTTAGTATTTTCCAAGGACTAAATGCAGTTTTTCCAGGAGTTTTAAGGTCCTGGAACACAACTTTTTGTTTTCCAGGAGTTTTAAGGAGTTTCCAGGAGCTGTACGAACCCTGATTTACTTCTTTAGTTAGCATTAAATGGAACTCACCTTTTCCACTTCACTAACAGTAGTTGGAGGAACTTCAGGTAGAGTTTGTGGTGTCACTAGGAAGTACAATGGGTCACCAGTTCTGTCCATAGGCACAAGGTTTCTGTCCACACCTTTCGTCCAAGCATCCATGGTCATATTTTCAGGTCTAAATAGTGGACCGCCAATAGTTTTGATAACGGAGTGTGTTAAGCTCTTGTTATATGAATCACTCATTTTGTTATCAGTAGTATGGCTGAAATTTAAAGCAACAAAAACTAAAAACAAATGACAATCTGAATTTTAGAAGGTAATAATAATTTTCGGAGTTTAATAGCTACATTTTAAAAATGACCAGATATTTTATCAGATTATACTTTGTGATTTTATAATTGCACTCTTATTATCAATTGAAATCATCAAGAGGAAACTTGAGTTAGGAAGATAGGCTTTCCATGAATTTTCACTGTTTTGAATGTTTTACTTTATATGGTAACTGTTCTAAGAAACCTTTTTGAATAAAACTCTATTTGGATAAGAAAAGTTGTCAAAATGACATCTTTTTATATACACGTCTTATTATACATATTTTAATCAAAATATTTATTAAAATTTCAAACGAATGGGATTAATGAATTTAATTAATGAGAAAGATGTAAGACAGAAAAATGCAAACACATTTTTCTATTGCAACATTAAAATAGTGTAGGCCTTCATTTACCTGTTATGTTTTGTTTTTTTTGTTTCAATAGTTCTTATTTTGACATATGTTAGGGCCCATTTGTTTTTTTGTTGTTTTGTTTTTATATTAACTGTAGATGACATTCTTGGACATTTAAAAAAAAAAAAGAACAGTACAAAAAGTCTAAATTACAAGTTACATTATTTCTATAGCTCACTTTTTTCAATGTTACTCACTCTCTTAAGTTTTTCAAGTAGCTACCGCCCCAAACAATATAATATTTTTTCAAAACATTACAGATCAACACTTTAAATCTTACTATATTAAATACTTTCTACTTACCCATAGGATGCACTGAAGTGGAAAATGTTGAGGAATGAAGCACTGGCTGTTGCCAAAATGGCAGATTTAGATTCAGTATTTTCTTCAACAAATTGAGTCCTGAGATAGTCATCTTTAACTAAAGCAGCTCCAGCAGTCACACTAGTCAATACATGAGTACCTAGGGAAGAAGGTATACAATAAAAAGAAACAAATAATAGCAAACTACTTCATTCATGGTAAAGAACTAACTCAAACTAACAATGCTAAGTATCTAGGAGTAATAATAAATGACAAGTTATCTTGGAACCCTCATATTGATGAAGTAATTAAAAAATAAAACAAAACATTAGGATTCATAAAAAGGAACTTTTACAAATGTAATAAGAATATAAAACTAAAATGCTATCTCACATTAGTTAGACCTATACTAGAATATGTAGCACCTGTATGAACAGTATGGGACCCATCAACTAAAGAAAACATTAAAAAATTAGAACAAATCCAAAAAAGAGCTGCAAGGTTCATAACCAGAGAATATTCCCAATTTACAAGAGTAACACCATTAGTCAAATCACTAAACCTAGAAACACTAGAGGACAGAAGAGAAAAGAGTAAAGTAGAAATAATACATAAGGCCTTAAACATTAATTTAGAAATACAACCTAATAACAACCTGTTGCAAAGCTCAGATAAACATAAAGACAAAAACATAAAGATAAGAAACATATAGCTAATTACACAATATTAAATAACCCATTTTTTTATTTACCATAATTAATAAAGTAGCCTATTCAGTAGGCTATTGTTTCACATTTTAAGATAAAAAAAAATGTTAGACTTAGACTACCCCTTAAACATCTCCATTTGAAAGTCAAATACCGTCTATGGGGGCTAGCGCAGGCCCCATTAGTCATTAGGTTTTACCCGCACCGTACCGATTAGGGATTTTCCTAATCCCGTCCTAATAAAATTGCCGCAATGAATGCCGTATGGTTTTCTTTTAGGTTTTTCTTATTACGGCAGACTTCTGAAAAGGCCGAATAGAAACCTAATACCCTAAACCTCATTAGAATGTGTGAATTTAAACGTTAAGTGGCCATGTGTTTTGGAGTTACACGTATTGAAGTGCTAATAGAGACCAGTTTTATGACGACTGTGGTTAGAAATCTAAAAGATTTTTTTCTTTCTTTTTGTGATGTTACCCATATCATTGAATAGCCTCAGGCCATCCCGTGAAGTGGTAAGAGAAAAAAAAGTTTTATGACCGACTCAGTGGGAGTCTAAGAGTGCGAGGTTTCTTTCATGTTTCTTTCTTGTTTCATGATACCCTGTCAATAGTTTATTATAGCTCTAGGCTATATTTGCCGTCTTCGTGTTTTTCATTAGATTTAGATCTAGTTATTTGTGTTGTTAGTTTTGAAATACATTAGACTAGTATTGCAACCTAAATTATATAGATATCTAGTAATAAACGATATATATATTGTTGTTTATAACATTTTCATGCATTTTTAACTGTTTGGTGGAATAAACGTATTTAATTAGTTCTGTTTTTAAAGTTATAAATCGAGTTAGTTTTAGTAGGCTACCGTAGATGTTAGAAATTTAAATATCATTTTTTAAATGTTTTTTTTTAGGAATTTAAACATAATTAATAAAGTTTATGCTCATTTTTTAAATGTTTTTTTTTTTGTAGAATTTAAATATAGACTAGATCTAATCTAGACCTAGACATTAATAAAAAAATAAATTGTATATTTAAATTAAAAAAAAAAAAATTTCTTTATTATGAATAGATCTAGATCAAGATCTACCGAGTAAAATGAATAGGCCTACAAATATTTTTTTTTGTACTTTCATTTGAGTTTCATTAAAAAAATTCAATACCAGGTAGGTTGATTTAAACATCTAATGTCTTCAATTTTTTATTATTAATTTTACATTTTTTCAAGATTTTATTGTATATATGGAATAACCCAATTGAGATTAGGTCTTAATATGGCCTTCAAAACGCATAAATGGACTCGATTAGGTTTTCCCCTAATGTTGCCCTATTGGTTTCAACCAAGACCACCGTAAGTATTTACGATGGTCTTGTTTCAACCCGCGTTTACCTGAAAAAAAAAAAAAAAAAATCTCCCTGAATTGCCGACATATTACGGCCATCTTGGAATAATTTCTAACTAGAAGCCTAATTGCTCTTGAGATGACAGACTTCAATAGAATGTGTGAATTTAAATGTTAAGTGGCAATGTGGTTTGGACATTGAGATAGACACGTTGAAGCGATAAAAAGAGTTTTATGACCTTTGGTCAGTAGATCTAAGAGTCAGTAAGAGATTAGTTTCTTGCATTTGTAGTCAAAGTTTTTAGTGTTTATTTTTATCTTACAGCCAATGAAAGAACTCGATGGTGTACGTAGCGCACCATTTTGTAGTTAAAGGCTCTGTTTCTTGATTCACAATTGTTCTAATTCTCTTGTTACTCTTGTTTTCTTCGAACCGAAGGATTACATTGTTTTTCTATGAATTCTATTATATAATAGGTAAGCTCATATGCCATGAGGCCAACCGAATTGTCGAATAGACCTATAATTATCCTATATAGACGTCTATTCTATAGGCCCTACTATGTTAATGTTAATGTTAATAAAATAAGTTAATACATTATTAATAAATCTTATACACTTATAGGTAGGTAACTTATAGGCTACATTATGATTATTACAGACGCTCCTTCTATAAAGAAGATTATTGCGTCCTATTCTATTTTAAATTTATTTTATTTTATTTATTCTAAATCTAGTCTAGATTTCTAGGTCTAACATAATTAGATAGTCTTGTCTATTTCAAGCTTAAATTAAATTGTAAACCTTCATATAAATTAATCAATATAGTATAGGCCTAGTTTATATATATTATATGGTTGTATGGTTATATAGTATTAAGTATAGGAGTATAGGAATATATATTTATAGGATATTGATAGGCTAGCCTATAATTTAGTATTATAATAGGCCTTAATTAACTTAATAGGCCTACTATAGCCTAACTATAATATATTAATATTTTTCTATTATATAACCTCTATACTTCTATACTATATAGCCTACTATACTATAGGTATAGGCCATAGGTCTATATAACTATATAGCGGAATATAGCCTACTATAGATCTAGGCCTATATCATAAATAATCATATAGTCTATAGTGTATAGTCTATTAAACTCGAATCATTGCAGGAAAATAAGAACAGTTTATAAAGCTGAATCATGAATTGCATAGGGTTTATGGCCTGCTTATAATACTAGTCTAGTATTTAATTAACTATGTAAGAACTAATTAAATTAATAATCCTTTTTTTTTATTTAAACAATTTTTTCAGTCTTACGCTCAGTTATCGGTTGGACAATGGTGTGAAGATACAAGACAGCAGATGACCACTTTAACACAAGAAGTCGAGTAAGTCACATTAGCCAAATAGTATGCCTACTAGTCTACGCAGATATCATTATAAATAACTTGTAGGACTTATAGGCTATACTATATAATAGGACTATATATATTAATCAACATGTCCATAATATTAATATTTAACTATCCTACTATTTGTTGTTAGTTATATGACAAGGTCAATATGATTAGACCTTATACTGCTTTGTTATAGCCTATAGTCTTAGTTTATATTTATAAGATTATAGGCCCTACTAATTATAATGTGACACTATGACTATTGTTATGTAGGCTTTTTTTTATTTGTATTTTAATTAAAAGTTAACAGGAATTATTTTTTTCAGTCTGAAGTTGGAAGCTGTGGAGTGCTAGTGTGGAGTAGAGTCGAGTCAATTGAAAAAGTTCAACAGTCTTCTTTTAGGCTGCACCCTGGCCTACAACTATTAGATAACATTCATGCAGTCATCTGATAGAGTTGATTTTTTAATAAAGAGGTGAGTAAGTACCATGTGAATAAAAGATCAATATAGTGTATAGTATTACTAAATATTAGTAGTATAAATAGATTAATTGTTACGTCTATTAACCTTAAGTTTAGTCTAAACAATAACTTACTAAAGGACTAATATGCCTACTTAAAAAAAATTTAAATAAATATGGGCCTAGTGTAAAAATAAATACAATATATATATATTATACATAGGCCCATATCATGATATTTAAATAGTGAATTTATATTTAAAATATTAACTTATTGGACTTGATTGACTTGAACTGAGGAATTTGTGTAATCCAAGTTTGGCCTATTAATCTTTTTTAAATTTCATAAATATGTTTTGATTATAGTTAAAGGCCCATGCTTTATTATTTCATCAGTCAAGGCATCATTAAGGATTCAATGTTAAATTATTTTCTTTCAGAATCTCATGCTGGAAGGTCTTAGTCTATGCCACTCTATACAGATGATATGGAAATAGATGATATAATAAGCGGGTGAGTAAATTATTTGTAAAGTAATAAGTCAAGTTAAAACTAGGCATCTAGGTGCATATACTTGTTAGACTTGTTTAACCATAGGTTTCAACCATAGTGTAGTTATAACAATTTTAATAATATAATGCTTGAAAACATAATTTAATAAAACTTAGGGGAAGGTAAGGCCAAGGAGAAATTTTTTTCAATCTGTAAGCTACTAAACCTCACTAAAATGTGCATATTGACTTGTGTTATACTTTATTTTCAAAGCTAAATAAGTCTCTAGTCAGTTGAAACTAGGCATCTAGGTATTGATTTGTGTCATACTTTTCTTTTAAAACTGATTATCATACTCATGCCTTTTATTCATAACAACCAAAAGAAAAATTCAATTTATTAATGTAATGTCACATGCTATGAAAGCCGAAATTGTGCTGTTTATTCTGCAACAGTGATAACTCGTATTTAAATTTAAAATAAATTGCATGCAAACAGTTGTTGCTTTTAAAACTGATAATTGGATCTGTTTATCCTTGTTAACATTGTTTTTTTTACTTGAAAAACTTGTTATAATTCAAATTTCACTTCTATTTTCAGATGAAGCTTGAACTGCAGTCTACTTATGATGAATGGAGACTGATTTGTGGGCTATGATTAGTATATCATCCAGGCAATTAGTTATTGATGAGCCAGTGCCAGGTGTGAACATTTAGGGAAAGCAGTACTCATCAATTAACCAAACTACAGTTACAAAAAAGCCCAAGAGGACCCAATAGATCAGCATCTGACATTTTTATGTATCTGGAGATTTTATGAAATATGGACTATTGTACAAACACTATAACCAAGACCACATCCAGTTGATTTTGACTTATACAATTCGCAAATAATGCATTTGCTAAGTTGCCTGACAATTTTAAGACAGGTCCTTCCACAACCATAGTGTACTTTATTCACAATTCATTTGAGCATGGACAATTCTATGGCTGGATTTAATAGAAGAACCTGTGTGCATTTGGCAGTATATACAAACGTTCTCTACTAGGATATTAAGATGTGTTATCCACCAGACAGTGCTAATTAAAGATTTCTGTAGGATTACATAATGGCTGATGAATGGACCATGATATACTTAGAAAACTTTCACATGTGTGCTTGCCTTGACTTATTTATAGCCCATAGTATGAGCAGATCAGTTTAATTTTTCCTGTGGAAGTAGTGTGTGGTTGAATATTCATGGATTTATTCTTTGTATGCAAAAAAATGTACCCAGTATTCTAAATGGCTCATATTTATTAATTATGAAAGTTGCTTTTGAAAATAATAAATCTTTTGGTTAAACTAAGTACCAGTACTCATTGTCAATTGTGGCATTTTGTGGTGGGTGTTATTTTTGTTAAAATATTTTCACTTTGAAAAATTAAAAGTTATCTGTATAATTTAAAGTGATATATATGTACTATACATTTTTCTGAAAAGACTTACCGTAACTGATCTGGTTATAATATAATGAATTTTAAATATATAACATAATAATGAATGTGTTTTTTTTTTGGTAAACATACAACTTATAAATCTGTGTAGAGCTTACTTTTTCATATTGGTTAACTTCAAGCAATTCATAATCATGTATATATTTTTTTAAATAAATGTCTTATGTTCTGTACCCATTACTGTAGGCCTATTAGTGTGCTTTTTAACCATATCACAAGGTTGTGTCAAAAGTTTTATTAATTTTGTTTAATAATTGTAGTACTTTTAACGGTAATCATTACATAAAATTTTAATGAATGTAGACCCTCTTTTTTGGTTAACCGTATGTGTGTCTAGATTGTCTATAATATTCAAATGTATTCAACTGTATATTTTTTTTAAGGAAATATCTTATGTTTCATTTCCATTACTGTGCTTTTTACAATATTCACAATTGGTTCAAAATTTTATTTATTATTATTATGATATGCCTATAGGAGAAGTATAATTAAAGATGATACTTTATTGCATCATTTAATGTTTTGTGAACAAGACTTGAGTTAGCATACTAAAATAATATAAGTGTGTGTGTATAGTATAAAAAAAAAATTACAGCCCTAAAATATCTTGTGTTCCATTTGAATCCATTGCTGTGCATGAGTGCATGTTAATGTGTTTTTTTCCTCTATATATTACATGTTTTTGTGTTAAAGATATTTTGAGTCCTATTTTTAAATAAATAAAGCAATTTTAGTTGTAGGCCTATTGTGTACAATTTATCTTCATTTTTGTAGGCCTAGCAAGAGTGTTAAATTGATTAATTATTGGAATACATTATCGGTCTGCCCATTATTCAGGGTTAAATAATATTGTCCCATTAATCTTCCATTTTGCACTAATGCTATTTTATTGTTAGACAATAACTTTTTTTTCTCCACAAAATTTGTAAAAACTGGTATTTCGAATGTATACCTATATTTTAAAATAGCTTAGCCTACTTGGCTTGCAAAGGCCTACATATTTTGTTTTTTATTTTGATTGCACAATGTTTACTTATAATGTCTGTTTACATAGTGCTATATTTTATCAATATATATTTCTATGTAGGCTTGTAGTAATGATGTAGGCCTATATTTCTTTTCCCATAAATATATTTTTTTCCCATTACTCTGCTGCATGGCTATTGTTAAATTAATAAATTAAGTTTTACATCAAGTAAAAATAAAATATTTTATCTATATTATATCATATTTATTGTTTAGGCATATCTATATATTATGTCCAACTATTTTGTACTATTACACTGACTTTACCAAAATTATTTTATGTAGTTATGTAAAAAAAAATGTTATTAACTTCAATACTCTACCATTTCCATGTTTTTGCACTTTATTTAATGTCACCGTTTTGCTTTATTGATTGAATATTCTTTTTATTGTATGTTGCAAAAAAATATTTTGAATACAAATATAATAAAATATAAACGAAATCACTTTCTTTGTTTTGTTTTACTTGTTTTTACTATATGTGTTTATATAATAATTTTTTTTGTATATTGTATTTTAATTACGAAAAAGTGGGTAAATAAAGGTAAAATCCGAATCCACCCAATGTTGGTTTGATAAGGACTAAATATACGGGTCAATGAAGGCAAAAACCGCATTGCGCTGGTAATAAACTACCGTCATTGGCCGGATATGGAAACGAAATGAAAAGCCGGAGAAGGGAGGGGGATATCCATTAGGCCCCAATGCCGGCAAACCCTAATCGCGCCCGCATGTCTAATGCCCGCATTGGCCCATAATCGACCCAGGTATCAGCGCGGGTATCGACGCCAAAATGGCGGCCATTTTGGCCTACTAAGGCCTCCTAGCATAGCGATATCGCTTTTCATTGGGGCGCCATGCGGGCAACTGCTGGCAACCTAATAGGTACGGGTTACGGCAAGGGGGGAAAACTCTAATTGATTCCGAATGGGGCCAATGCCGGCATGTTTAAGGGGTAGTCACTAGCGTTATTGAAATCAATAGGTTAAGAAATGTTTGATGTTAAAAGGTAAGGAATTTTAAATAGAAAGTTTGATATGTAGTGACATCATCTTTTCTCTCAAATTCAGTTAGTCTAAACTATCTATCAAACTTAATTAGGCTACATCTTGGCTATAATCTGGCTAGGCCTATTACTATAGCTATAGCCTAGCTAGGCTATACAGTATTATAATTATAATTATTCAGTACAGAAGACAATTTGGTCGGTTTGCAAAAAATATTAAAGTCTAACTCACACCTAGAATAGATCTAGATCTATTCCAAATTAGGCCTACTAAAAAAATATTTATAAAAACGGAAATTCAAGAGTTGTTTTTTTTTTTTTTTTCATGTGTCACGTGCATTGAAAAATGTATACTAAAAACTATCTTTCTTCCTCCATTGGCAAATAGATCTAGAGTCTAGACCACAGGTTCTCAACCTTTTTCGGCTCACCGCCCCCTTTAAAAAAAAATTTCCGCTCACCGCCCCCCCCCCCTTTTCAGCCCATCTGGACTATAGTTTCAGCAATTTTTTTAGGCGGACTAGACTTTTTGTGTGATTAATTAACTTTAAAAAAACTGAAAAGGAAACATATTGTAAGAATTAATAGATAAAAAAATTGCCTTAACAAAAGGTTTAAATAAATCAATATTAATGCGAATTGTTTGCCTGGTGTGTAGCTAGCAATTTGTCTATTTTTGTATCAATTTTGGTTGCAAAAGCCTTAGGTCTAATAATCAGTAATATTTGTTATATTACAAAACAGAACTTGTTCGGCATCATTATTGAATCAAATGTGGAAACATTTTTTAGTTAAAGGGAGATAATTTGCCCGTTTTATTTGAGCTAATATTTCTGTTTTTTTTTCTTTCATACAAAAATAAACGGCTTACAATTTATAACTTTGAAATGATAAAACTGTAATAAGTATTTGAAAATTATATATAAATATTATATGACTAAAGAATTTATATGTATATTTTCAAACATTACAATAACTACCCAGTTTGTATGATTACTACTTATCTATACCGCTTTACAATACTTATCATCGTAGAAAGACGGTTTAAATAAATTAAGGACATCTTGAGATCAAAATATTATAAATATTAGCAGATGTTAGGGCGACAGTGATCTGTCAGTAGGGTTGACAGTCCGGTGAACCAACCACAGGACACGCCGGCCGCACACTATATTTGCCAATTACAGACCCCTACTTCATCAAAAAGGCACTGCGATTCCTATTGCTTATTAATATAATAATACAAGCTACATTGCCCGGCGTTGCCCGGGTGAAAAACAAAACAGGACTGTATTACTGTTTTAGGTGCAGATAAAAATTGTATAAACTACAATTAAAAGAAAGCTATAACTAATATTTAAAAGAAAACTATAAATTAGTATAAATCTAATATTTAAATTATTATTTTTTACTGAAGACTATTAGAAAAGTAATTTAAAATAAATATTGTAATCGGTAAAAAAAAATAGGCAAGTATTTTTATTTAACAAAAATCTAAATTGTCTTTTGTTTTTAAAAGTTTGAAAAAAAAAATTGGAGAAAAAAAAAGGTATAGTCTAACTGGAGAATTGAACCCGAGTCACCCGCATAGCAGTCGGCTACGTTAACCACTGAGCTAGCAGAGACGCATGTCCAATCTGAACAATTATTAGACAGTAGATAGGCCTAGGCCTAAATAGGTCAGTGACACAAACTCACGTGATTTCAAATTGACCAATGGGGATCCTCGGGGGGCTTAACACGGTCTTTTTATATATATAGATGTAGGCATAATGTTGGGGGATATCAGATATTTAGCGGCACTTGCGTAAACTTGCGTTTACATCACATTTCATCCTCCAAAAACTAATCGATTCATATAGCTGAGGTGTTAAAATATATCACGTACGTTTGTACCGCCCACTTGCCCTTCACCGCCCCCCAATCGCCCACGGGAATGTCATCGCCCCCCTAAAGCTTCTCACCGCCCCCCGGGGGGCGATATCGCCCCCGTTGAGAACCTATGGTCTAGACTTTAAAAAATGTGCTTGAACAAGTAAGAAAAAACAATAACTTGACGCATTTTAAAACATAGATTCAGAACTATCATAGAGAACAAAAACCTTATTTATTTATAAGATAAATAAAACAATACTGGCTTACATCATTTTTTAGTTACCATTTCATTTGATTTTCTTGTAGCCTAAACACAATTCAGCTGCAGCTGTGTTTAACCATAACTTATACATGGATAAAACCTAACTGTTTATTGTTTTGCTCTTACCAAAATCTCTCACAAGCAGTTGTCCTTCGTATCTGGCTTGTTCCGTTTGATTCAACTCGATTCTCCCTGCGATACTTAGAAGTCGACTTTTGAATTGTGGACTTAACACAGGGTCGGGTTGAAGTTTCGCCTCATATCTGATTTTTCAAAAAGCATAATAATTGTCTTATTTGTTTTATAGTGTCGGCTTATAGACCTATAGTTAAATCTGTAATTTGTTTAGATAGACTATGTTACAACATGTATTTATGTTGTCCTTATAAGTTCTTGTTAACTATAATAATAACTCAAACCACTCGATGATTCTTTAAAGACATTTTAATGATTGAACATTTGTATAATATTAACAACTTCTCTGGTAGCTAAGCAGAAATCAATCTAGACCCTATATCGCACCAATACGTTCGTATTGGTCTATAGATTTTGGTGCAGAAAGTATTAGAAATGGTTTTTCTCGAAACTTTCCGAATGCAAAAGCAAAGGCTGTAGGCTTACTAGAAACTCGATATCGTAGAAACAACAAGACGGCATAATTGTATTACGTCATATTAAAATATTTGTCAAATAGCACACATCGGCCTACTCTCTGCGCCAAATCAAATGTAGCCTAAATAAACAACTCTACATGAACTAGACAGACAATCACTAATGAAATAGAGTCTAGAGAAAATATTATTATATGATATACATATAACAACTTCTTTCTGTCTTTTTCTCTCTTTTTAAATCTATAGGGCATATAATATACAAACCTATTATAGCGCATCTGTACTCGGACTGTGACTGCCTTATCTTCTATCTGCTTTGACTTGAGCTCATCATGCTCGTATGAGAACTTGCCGCTGATGGAGAACTGACTGAGAGACATGCCTGCCTCAATGTTGACAGTGTTGGATGTGAGTGATGATGTGTTGTGCCAATGCTCAATCAACTCGGCGAATCTCTCAACCCTGCTGGACTGTGTACAACACACAACAAAATTATAGAGTAACAGGCGGACAGACGGACACGAAGATAGATAGGCTAGATGATGGATAGATATAGGGATAAAAAGATAGATGGTTGATAGATAGACAGATGGATAATAGATATATAGATAGATCGATAACTAGATAGGCAGAAAGATATATAGAAAAATTGTGTATAGATAGATAAATAATAGATAAATAGATAATTAGATGAATACCGAATACTAGATGGATATATAAGTCTTATATGAATATTAAATAGAAAGATAGAAATATAGATAAATAGATCGATGACAAATACACAGAGGACTAATTAAAATTCAGATAATATATAGATAGATGATGGATAGATATATGGATAAAAGATAGATGGTAGATGAATAATAGATAAATAGATAGATAGACGGAAAGATAGATAGAAAAATAATATATAGACAGATGAATGATAGATAGATAATTAGATGAATACTAGATAGATACATATATATGAAAATTAAGTAGAAAGATGGATATGGATACATAGATAAATATATTGATGACTAATAAACCAATGACTAATTGATAGATAGATAAATAGATAGATGACTAATATATAGATAGATAGAAAGTTCATAGATAGATGAATAATAGATAGTTAGATAGATAGATAGATGGATATATATATATTGATAGATAGATATATTGATAGATATATTGATAGATAGATAGATAGATAGATAGATAGATAGATAGATAGATAGATAGATAGATAGATAGACAGATAGATAGATAGATGAATAATAAATAAATAGATATATCATATTTATATGTTACCTTGATAGGAACTGTAAAAACATTATCAGGTATAAGAAAGTTTCCATCATCAGTCACTTTACACTGTGTGAAGTTGTAAGTCACAACTAAACCAGCTTCTAGATTTCGTAAATTATCCCATCCGACTCCTGGCAAAACCTACAAATAGTTCAAAGTATCACTCAATGTTTGCATACACAAAAGATGAAATAAATAATATAGGCCGCCTTATAATGAAAAGAGAAGCTGGTTGGTTCTGTGGATAGTACACCTGACTGTCAACAAGACGACCTGGGTTCTATCCCTGACACTGTCCACATCCTACTGCCCTTTTGAGGCCAATGACGTAATAAACTTCTATTTATTAGAAGGAACGTTTGTAAAACTTACAAGACATTAGAAAAGGACGTGCAAATATAGTATGTATGTTTACGTTTATTGATTTACCGCAACAAAGGTTTAACGCAGTAGAACTCAAAGCAATTAACATTTAATTTAAAATTTGAAAGAATAGTCTTCAGTTCTAAGTGAAATATATATACAGTAGAAACTTGCAGTATAAGCGGTTAAAATTATAAGACCATAATATCAGTTTGCTATAGAGATAACCCAGCTTACTTCAAATCTTTTAACATCCAGCTTGCTCAGTCTGGACTGCTCCTGGCACCTTCGTGGATCACCAACTGGCCAGTCGGATTGAAAGGCACCAAGGTTGTTTTCCAGCTGCGGTTCTGGTAGAGCTGTCACCAGGCTGCTCACCAAAACGGCTGCGACGATCAGTCCTTTAGGTAGCTGTTAAAGCAGATATTGTAGAAACACTTATTTCTAAATGACATGTTAGAATTGTAACCTATGTGCATTACAAACAGAGAGACGTAACTATCTGAATAAGACAACAAGACAAGAGTAACACCAATTATTTAATCACCAAGCCTAGAAAATTTAGAGGACAGACGAGCAAAGATCTAAGTAATAATAAGACACAATTCATTTAACTCTTTTTTAGAAATACAACAAAATAATATTTTACAAAGCCCAAATATACATAAGGACAAAAACACTTTCATAATCCTTATGCGAAAACAAATGCAAAAAAAACCCACCCTATTTGTTTCTGGGTGGAATCTGGGCATGAAATGGGTTGCCTGAACAAACCATGAAAACCAGTAACATCATTTAAAACACTAATAAAAATGCAAGACTAGACTCAGACCATGAATGAGCGTTAAAAAAAAAACAACTAAAAAAACCTTCGGACCAAATTGTTTATAGGGCCAGTGAAGCAGCGTTCACCAGTTTTCTGTGGCCACGGCATACTAGGTAATTGTGTGGCCAGTACAATGCACATAAGCCGTTAGTAGTTACTTTACCCCAACTAAGGTCAGGTACCCATCAGATATGGATAGGCTCAGGGACACCCTCCAGATATGGGGGAAAATCCTAGTCTTCACCAAGAAAACAAATTGTAGAACATAACGTCAAAATAACTAGTATTTAAAAAATAATTAAATAACCCAATAGGCCAAAATATATTCTCTTGAATAGGTTTTTATAGCTAAGGTATTTTTCACGTGTTTGATTCGTGCATCGCTTGACAATTTAGTTCTTTGTAAAGTGTCCTCAGCAAATACGCCCTAATCTTCTAGACAGATTGTATAAAAGTAAATATTACATTTGAATTTCTAGATAACGGCAATATTTCTTTCTTTTTCTTACTCTTTTACTACACAGTTAAGTGGGATTGGGAAGGAGGAGAGTTGTATGCTTAGCTTGAAACAGAACTGGAGAGTAGAGGAAATAGCTTATAAAAAAGATGAAATAGTTTATAAGTTTACACTTATGATGCATATGTAAATAAAAGGCAAACATTTGTGAATGGGAAAATACCTACACAAGATAACGAAACCAAACAATCATCACACATCCTGTTAGTTCAGGCTTACTCAGATATAAGGGCGTCACCCTCCAGGTCATATTGGCCTAAGCAAAACTAACGGATTGCTAATAGAAGGAGAAAACAAAGGGTTCAAATTCTAGGTCTAAATTATCATGATGTAGGCTAGACCTACTACTAATCATAGACATACAAATGCCTACTGTTGTAGGCCAGGCCTCTACTAGTGATAAACCTACTATTAGCGATAGACCTACTACTAGCAATAGACATACTACTATTGATAGACCTAGTACATGCGATAGACCTACTACTAGCGATAGACCTACTACTAGCGATAGACCTACTACCAGCGATAGACCTACTACTAGCGATAGACCTACTACTAGCGATAGACCTACTACTAGAGATAGACCTACTACTAGTGACAGACCTACTACCAGCGATAGACCTACTACTAGCGATAGACCTACTACTAGTGACAGACCTACAACTAGCCATAGGCCTAAACCTATAACCATAACTTTCGCACATGCAGACATGGTTTAATATTTAACTATATTTTATTAACATCACACGAACATAGACGTCACAATATTCTGCTATTCTAATATGTGAATATTATCATAGAATTTAATAAAATGGACCGCTTGCTCTATTTTTAGAGCTTTTATCAACTTTTTTTCCGTGCGCAACCAATAAGGCTGGCTTAAATTACTTATACGCTCCTCGTTGTTTCTTAAATGTTTCCTCTTTATACAATTTTCGATTTTAATTTTAATTTTTCGTTGAGAAAATCGAAACGATTCAATAAAACGGAAGTGCAAAGGAAACAACGAATCGGAAATTCCGAAAACCAGTGTTTCGAGTCATCATGTAGCAGAAATACTAAAGCAAGCGGTCCATGTGTATTATAGTCTATGATATTATGTTAAGCCTCGTATCTGTTGTATATAATATATATGTTAGTAGAGGCAATAGGCCTAGTAGTCCTTGGCCTAAGCTTATAAATAGTAGTTGAAAAATAAAAGGAAAGTTCTAAAAATTACAAAGTCTCGACGAAAAATGTTTAGAAAGATTTGTGCTATTTATTCACCATGAATTGATCTTTTGGAGTTCAATCATCAGTTTAAATGTTATATGATTACATAAACAGTTGTGATTAGACTAACATAATATGGTCTTACATTGTTTACACAATGGAATGCCTTAAGGTAGGCTTAAATGGGTATATTGAATGTATAAGTCTATGTAAGTTCTAATGGTTGTTTCTTATATAGATGCTCATAAGGATTAAGAAAATGTGTTGTTTTTTTTGTATGTATGGTATACTTTTGAAGAAAAAGACATTTTTTTTTTCTTTTTATAGTCAAAACAGCCTAGAAAATGCTCACATATTGGACATGTTTTCTAAACAACTATAAAGGATATACCAATGAAATTTACCAGTTGCAGACTACACCATATGGTTATAAAAACCTTCTTTAAACTTTATTATACATTGTATTTATTTTTAAGTTACAGTAATTTTGTGTTTACGCGTTAAAAAGTGTATTAAAAAGGGCGGGGAGGGGTAGAAAAAAAATTATTATCCTAAAAGTATTTTGATCAGTTGGGGGAGTTTGAATCACAAACAACATTGGTTGACGGCATGAACAATTGAAAACATTCATGGGTGAATGGGTGAGCCTGTCAAATAGCCTGCACATTCAGCCTGTCATATAGCCTACACATTCAGCCTGTCATATAGCCTGCACATTCATCCTGTCATATAGCCTGCACATTCACCCATATCGAAATCTTGTATTTCAAAGCAGAGAATAGTCAACATAACGTGATGTTAGGAATAAGAGGAGCTTGGCAAAAATATCGAAAGCAATTAACTTCCTGTATCTTAGATTTCACAAAATTGTATTTAGGTCATGACGATAAATATATTTCTAGTGGGGTCTTCAAAACTAGTCAAGACAATTTGTCACTATGTCAAAATTCAGCAGCATGCACTAACATTGTGTCTCAAATAATTGGTACTGCTACAGATATGCCATCAAATTAGAAAACAAATCAGCAGTGTTGCGGACACTCGGAAGTAGGTTTTGTTGTCTGTCCCGTCCACGACTGAAAATGCTCTACAAATTACACAAATTTCCTAGAAAAATAATCTTATCAATAGTAGCCTACTTATAGAGGTTAAACAAAAAAAAAACACTAAATAAATGAATAAAAGTATTATTTTTCTTATTATTAACCCTTTTTAAATTGATATTGTAAAATGTTATGCCGTACAAGATGGTTGTGTGGCCAGCACAAAGACAACAAAACTAAGGAGCAACTACAAGACAAAGAGCCACATATCTACCTATTCCATCTTGATGTAGAATTTATTCAATATTATTTTTCATTTTTAAATTAAATTATAAGTTTGCCACACAGTTTATAAATAAATTAACATCGACATTTATATTGGAAAATGTTTAAAATCTAAAAAATAGGCAAATAAATATAATTAATTATTTAGCATCACTTTAAAAAAACAACTTTATAATTATAATTTACATTTTTTTTCTTTTACACGAGAACGCTAAAACCCGATGTTAGAATCATTAGGTCTCATCTAATGTCATAAAAAATGAATAAATAATAAGAATTTAACTCACAACTTAATCTCTTTACAAATATAATGCGATACTGTGACATAATTTATATCACACAAGACACTGTACGATTAAGTATACCACATTACACACTGTCTAATAATATATACAACCACGACACACAGTGCCATTAGGTATACACACAACACACTGTACAATAAAGTTTACCCCACGACACACTGTGCAATAAGCTATACACCATTACACTTTGTGCAATAATGTATGTCACACGACACATTGTGCAATAAAGTATATCACATAACAGGCTATGCAATAAAGTATACATCCACGACACACTGTGTCATTAAGTATACCCTACATCACACTGTGCAATAAATTATACCACATTACAAACTATGATATAAAGTATACCTCACAAAAAAACTGTGCATTAAAGTATACACCCACGACACACTGTACCATTAAGTATACCAAATAACACACTTTGCACAAAAGTATACACCCACGAAACAATGTGCCATTGAGTATACCCTAGGACATACTGTGCAATAAAGTATAGCACATGACACAATGTACCACGAAGTTTGACCAACGACACAATGTGCCGCAAGTATATCCTACTACACACTGTGCTATGCAGTATATCCCAAATGCACAAGGTGCCGTAAAGTATACCCAAATGTAGACTGTACCAGAGAGTATGCCCAAATGTACACTGTGCCAAAAAGTATACGCCAAGGAAGGCTGTGCCATTTAGTATACTCCAATGTAGGCTGTGCCATAAAGTATAGCCCAATGTACACTGTGCCATAAAGTATACGCCAATGTACACTGTGCCAAAAGTATATTCCAAATGTAGGCAGTGCCATAAAGTATACCCTAATGTACACTGTGCCATAAAGTATACCCCAATGTAGGATGTGCCATAAAGTATATTCCAGTGTACGCTGTGCCATAAAGTATAATACAGTGTACACTGAGCAATAAAGTATACCCCAGTGTAGTTGTGCCATAAAGTATACTTAATGTACACTGTGCCATAAAATATACTCCAAAAGTAGGCAGTGCCATAAAGTATACCCCAATATACACTGTGCCATAAAGTATACTCAAAATGTAGGCAGTGCCGTAAAGTATACCCCAATATAAACTGTGCCATAAAGTATACTCCAAATGTAGGCAGCGCCATAACGTATACCCCAATGTACACTGTGCCATAAAGTATACTCCAATGTACACTGTGCCATAAAGTATACCCCAATGTAGGATGTGCCATAAAGTATATTCCAGTGTACACTGTGCCTTTAAGTATATTCCAATGTAAACTGTGCCTACTGTATCCCCCAAATGAACACAGTGCCATAAAGTATACTGTATACCCCACTACACACTGTGTCAAAATGTCTTTGTTTGAATGTCAGAAACATACGACTGTTAGCATGCTACTATAAGTGTAGTTATTAATGGAACCCACGCATGTCATTGTAATAAAGTGTCGCAATTAAAAAAACAAGTTATATTATAGCCACGGAACGAACGGAGTGTTAAGTGTCGTTTAGTTATAGTTAAAGTGTTACATTATTATGTTCTTGTTCAGCTAGTAACATTGTTGCTTATTGATGTTTGTACCTTTGTATTTCTATGTTTTTTTCTTGGTCAATATACGTTGAATGTGTAGGCATATATAAGGGAAAATTTGCTTGATTTTATACATCTACAAATAAACAGACATAAAAATATAGGAAAAAAGAGGTAGACTACAATAGTTGATAGATAGTATCATTGATTTATTGTTTGGTTGATTGATCGATGAATTCTTTGATTTATTGATTGACAGACATACAGAAAGAAAGATTGATTGATTGATTGACGAGCAATGATATGTTTATTACAGATAATGATATTCATAGATACATAGATAACTAACTAGATTCTATATGTCATCTATTACATAGCCTACGGAGATTCATAGTCATAGACGATAAATAGCTGATAGATGATGAATTGAGAGACATAGATGTAGCCTATATTTACATACGTGAAGGCCTAAAGTATTCAAGCATTATTTGCCAATTATGTATACTTTCAAAAGAATAATTAAATTATTACTATAGGATTGAAGCAAACATAAATAAAATCCAAATAGACCTACCTTTAACATTTTACCCTTTCACCAGTCAGTAGACTGTATCCACAATAATGTTTGTTGTTGGAGCTTGACTTTTGAAAATGAAAAGCTTCCCCCTTTCTGTGACCGCACGTTGCACACAAATGAACTGTGTCAATAGCAGCGGGGGAAATTTCCTTTCAGTCAAAACGTGGCCTTCAGATAAAATGGTTATAAGCAATTGAGCCCGAATTCAATAGGCACCGACGTCTGGGTCACGTGGCGCATTACGTAAAAAGGGGAATAACCTTATTCTTTTTATAGCATCATACGTAGTTGTTTGGCCTGACCCAGTGGGGAATTTATCAAAAGATATATTTATAACGGCAGCGTTTTTGTATGATAATAGGTGGGATATCCAGGAAAGCAAATTGTTAAGGTCGGACAAAGAAAAGTAATAGAGTTAAAGGGTCTATATGACATACTATCTCTTGTAAAGAAAACATGAAGGAAAATGTGTGACGATTAATTATTTTGTTCTGTTTTCTTTTAATCAAATTCTATTTTAACATAGTCACATAAATTGAGCTTTAAAAAAAAAGAACTTTAGTAGGCCTATATCTATGTGGCGATACATATTTTTTTTAAATGCATACACTTTTGCTCCTATTTTGTTATTGTTGTTGTTGAAATCTCTAACATAGGAGCCTGAATCTCAAATATCGTCTGCCTGGCCCAGAAAAGCTTGTGTGTGTGGGTTTAGTGTATCAATGGAATAGTTGAGTCATTTACTAACACGTTTTATTGGTAAAGGTTTGATAGTTTTTTTTTCTTTTTCAATTATTCCGAGCCAGTAGGCCTACAACTGCAGTGTTTATACTCTAGATCTATATCTGCCTCCCAAAAAATGGAATAAACGTATATCAGCCTAGCGAAATCGAAACTATTTTCCAGGAAAGCCTGTTTCGTTCTTAGTAGTTTTTTTTTTTAAACTAGTAGCTTCATATAGATGTATAAATAGAAATGTATATAGATCATCTAGATACATCCATAGATAAATAGAAAGATAGTCATATACATGTAGATAGATAGATAGATGGATGGATGGATGGATAGATAGATAGCCTATATAGATAGATAGATAGATAGATAGATAGATAGATATAGAGATAGATAGATAGATAGATAGGGCCTAGATAGATAGATAGATAGATAGATAGATAGATAGATAGATAGATAGTCATATAGCTAGTTAGATAGTCATACAGAGATTTAGATCCATATAAATAGACAGGTAGATGAAAAGACAGATTGATATATCAACAATAAAAAATCTATTACAACGCTCAGGTCAACACGGGGACAAAAACACTTTGCTTATCACAGATGCAAGAACACAGGCATATAAGATATAAAGTCATATAGATAGATTGATAGATAGATAGATAGATAGATAGATAGATAGATAGATAGATAGATAGATAAGAATTCATATAGATAGATACATCCATAGATAAATAAATAGTCATATAGAGATAGATATACCTTAAAAAGATAAATAGATAGATAGAAAGACAGATTGATAGATAGAAATATCATTAAGTTCTAACTTAGAAATACAACACAATAACAATCTATTGCAACGCTCAGTTAAACATGGGTCAAAAACACTTTTCTTATCCCAGATGCAAGAACAAAGGCATATAAGTAACTTACTCCAAGCCAGAAAAAAAGGAAAATATATTTCGTTTAAATAATAATATCATAGATAACCAAAGCTTTTGTATTAGTATTTTATGGTCTGAAAATAAAATGGTGGATTAAAAGTTTCGGTGGGTAAATGCTATTGGTCAGTTATATGCATTGACTTCATGTTTGATTGGTTCGTTTTTAGAGGCCTATAGTGTGCTTATAGACTTTGTGTCGCCCATCAATGTATCTATCTCTTCTCCAACTCCAAGTCGGTGGTGGATTTTTTTGTTCAATCTGTTTGTCTCGCTCGACCAGGCTCACTGTCGACTTTGCTAATCATGTCGCCTATATACATTGACGGTATGTATTAATTGGTCTTAAGGGATATTGTCTCTAATAGTAATGTGATATGCAGATAGTAAACACAGAGAAAAGCATGAGCGAGTAAAATTTCTTATGAGCAGTCTGGTATCGCTAAATGGTAAAGGTCAAAGATATTTTTGACGCAAGTCAAGGTTGACATCTAATAATATATGCAAATGTTGAGTCCGTTTCCGCAGTGGTCTCATGGGAGGGGTGTTACGAAGGCATTAAAAAACACATAACTCATGTGACTTAATTTTGTTTTCAAACATTGTGAAACACTCAGATCTATTAAAATACTCACAGAGTAATTTTCGTTATGTCGCAGGGATAAAAAAAAAATAAAATTCACTTCTGGCTCCTCATACACCTTTCCATTTAAGGATGGGACGTTGTCTATTAATCCGTAACGTCATACGGTTTTTATAGCAAAGGTCAAGTGGAATGTCTGTTAAACTGTTGAAATTCTGCTTATTATTTTTTCTTGTCGACGAATGACAAATCTGATGTTGTAGTTTTTAAAAATATAAAATAAAAAACTTTCCTTCGAAATTTTAGAAATTTCAAAGTGTCAGGCTCGGAATTCTAATTGTTTTCATTTTTATGAACGCTGTGTTTGTACATTAAAAGAAAAGTTAATGCAAAAACCTAAAATGTATAACACAATAGATCTCAATATAATTTGGATTTTCATAATGAAAAAAATTGTTTTTGTTCGCGGCGGCAATGCAAGTTGATGAAAGAAACAGAACAAGAAGCAACCAAGCACAACCTGGACGCCACTTAGGTTTGGATTCAATTAACATCATTTAATACACAAATTATATAAAATATGCAGGACTTGATTCAGACCACGGATGAGCGTAGGACGCAATAATATTCTTTATAGAAGAAGCGTCTGTAATGTTAAAGATAAGGCTGAAATGTAAATTAAATAAACAAGCTGAAACTAGATATTCAGAGACAGTAAGTCTGAGTAAGAGTCTACTTTGAAAGTTGACCATTGACTCAACCAGGATGTTATTTCCTTGAGAGTGTGTTATGGTAAATACTTTTGTTTTTAAAAATCCTAATGGTTGAATAATTAGCAGTTATGTATATGATATGAATATTTTAATAGTCCATGTTAAGCCTTAAGTAAAGTATGTTAAGTAAAGTATCTTAAAAATGTAATTAATCATACAACAATTATTTCTGGTATTGCCATATTTCATATTTCTTTTCACAGATGTGCTCTTCTTTTTAAAGAGCTGATTGTGTGACCAGCAGGGTGCACAAGTTACATCGCGTCCATTCGGAGCATGAGTTATCCGGAATGGGGCACTCTCCCTATGGGCACTCTATGCCCTCCAAACAATGACTTGTTTATCAATGGGATATGACGGCCGAAATTTAACACTGGATCTCGTAAAGCTTGATCCACGAGATGTGTATTTTTGGATGCACTTAGTTCTATTAACACTCAGGTTGCGCACACACAGAAAAATAAGTCACGAAGAATAACAGTTTGTTAGAGTAGATGATTCCGTTATTGGTACAAACAAGTTTCTTTTAATGGTACAGCTAAATGTCTTGCTTAAATTTTTACTACTCATAGAGACATTGGTCTCATGACGAATATCACTAGCAGCGACAAAGTAAAGAACATCCGCTAATAGCGGGGAATTTTTACAATATTTAACAATTAGGAATTAGGTCGAAGATGCATAAGTAATACTTGTCAATGTAGATTTCCAGATAAGTATTAACGTGGAATTAGAAGTTATTTAACAGAAGAAGTCTATTATAGTCTTTGGAAGAGAGTACAAGTGAAAAGATTATATTTTGCTTATCAAAAAGGGCCAATGAAATTATTTAATGGGGTTTACCAAACAACCGTAAATTTTCGGACGAAATTGTCAAAGATAATAAAGCCTTCAGACGGCTTTGGATCCTCTTGTCAAAAAGGTCAAACATCTGGTATGTCAGGCTAGGAAAGTCGTTCCCCGTTGCCATCTCTTTATCATCACTTTGTTATCTATGCAAGCTATCACGCTAAACACCAATAACCAATCAGCCGATTGGGATCCTTTGTTACAGATATATATTTCGCTGGCTATTGAATGCGGCCAATATACTTGAATAAACCATAGCACTATTGTATCGGTCAAGCTAAGCAATAGCCCTCAGGTATTACACGCAGCCTCGATATTGAATACGCACGAACGATTTTTTACGGCACACACTAAAAAAGGGGTCATTTTATCGTAAAACGTAGACATTATTAAATAAGCTATATACTAATGTCATGGACTAAGTCATAACCTTCTAATTAGTTATTAAATAAGCTATATACTAATGTCACGGACCAATTCATAACGTTCTAATTAATTATTAAATAAGCTATATACTAATGTCATGGACTAAGTCATAACCTTCTAATTAGTTATTAAATAAGCTATATACTAATGTCATGGACCAATTCATAACGTTCTAATTAATTATTAAATAAGCTATATACTAATGTCATGGACTAAGTCATAACCTTCTAATTAGTTATTAAATAAGCTATATACTAATGTCATGGACTAAGTCATAACCTTCTAATTAATTATTAAATAAGCTATATACCAATGTCATGGACTAAGTCATAACGTTCTAATTATTTATTAAATAAGCTATATACTAATGTCATGGACTAAGTCATAACGTTCTAATTAATTATTAAATAAGCTATATACTAATGTCATGGACTAAGTCATAACCTTCTAATTAATTATTAAATTAGCTATATACTAATGGCATGGACTAAGTCATAACCTTCTAATTAATTATTCAATAAGCTATATAGTAATGTCATGGACTAAGTCATAACCTTCTAATTAATTATTAAATTAGCTATATACTAATGGCATGGACTAAGTCATAACCTTCTAATTAATTATTCAATAAGCTATATACTAATGTCATGGACTAAGTCATAACCTTCTAATTAATTATTAAATAAGCTATATACTAATGTCATGGACTAAGTCATAACCTTCTAATTAGTTATTAAATAAGCTATATACTAATGTCATGGACCAATTCATAACCTTCTAAATAATTATTAAATAAGATATATACTAATGTCATGGACTAAGTCATAACCTTCTAATTAATTATTAAATAAGCTATATACTAATGTCATGGACCAATTCATAACGTTCTAATTAATTATTAAATAATCTATATACTAATGTCATGGACTAAGTCATAACCTTGTAATTAATTATTAAATAAGCTATATACTAATGTCATGGACTAAGTCATAACCTTCTAATTAATTATTAAATAAGCTATATACTAATGTCATGGACTAAGTCATAACCTTCTAATTAATTATTAAATAAGCTATATACTAATGTCATGGACTAATTTATAACCTTCTAATTAATTATTAAATAAGCTATATACTAATGTCATGGACTAATTCATAACCTTCTAATTAATTATTAAATAAGCTATATACTAATGTCATGGACTAAGTCATAACCTTATAATTAATTATTAAATAAGCTATATACTAATGTCATGGACTAATTCATAACCTTCTAATTAATTATAAATAAGCTATATACTAATGTCATGGACCAATTCATAACCTTCTAATTAATTATTAAATAAGCTATATACTAATGTCATGGACTATTTCATAACCTTCTAATTAATTATTAGTAAGACAAATTGTCACAATGGTATAAATAGAAACTTTTAAAAAGTAAGTATCTGATTGGACCATATTGATCCATAGGACCGATGAAGCAGCGTTCACAAATTTATGTGGCCGCGGCATACTAGAATATTGTGTGGCCAGCACAATCCCTAGCAGAATTTACTTTACCCTAACTATTGTCAGGTACCCATCAGACCTGGTTAGACTCAGGGACACCCTCCAGTCCCGGTAACATATCCTAACCTTCATCAGGATTCGAAGCCAGGACCTTCGATACACCGGCCGAAAGCGATGCCGTTTGTCCACCGTGACCCACAGTTGAAAAGAATAAAAGAAATAAGGAAGTAAAAACGTTTTTTTAATCGTTACAGATCAGTGAGCATCTAGTCATGTCTAGAACACTAATGTATCACTCTATACTGTATTTTAAAATTGTATTCTACTATAAAGGAAGGACTACTGCTGTAGCCTATCCATATACTCTATGTACTCTATATAATATAATACTGTAAGGTATATTTAAAATTGCGATCTTATTGGCTATATCATAGATATTTTTTTAAAAATTAGCTTTGTTATGGTCACAGTAAATCATTGTATTCCAAGTCCACCAAACTGAACAATGCTGCTTCACACTTAAATTGGTTCACTAGCGTTTGGGCTCAACGTGGAAAGGGGATAGTTTTTACATTTTATTTGTAAGAAAACCTAGTGTTTTGTTTGATTAATATTTGATAACTTTATTGTGCTTAATTTTTATTTACAATGTTGAAACAGTAATGTAGGATCCACCATTAAAAAGCATGTATAATAATTTTCCTAAACATTTTACAATAATAAAAATCTCTTTCAAACGTATCATGTCTTATCTTATGTATATACATTAAATGTAGTTATATTTAGTCATCAATGTGTAAGTAAGTAAGTAAAGTATCCCGTCGGACCAAATTGATCCATGGGGCCGATGAAGCAGCGTTCACCAGTTTCTGTGGCCACGGCATACTAGGTGATTGTGTGGCCAGCACTATGCACAGCCGCCTTTACTTTACCCCAGCTAAGGTCAGGTATCCATCAGAGCTGGGTAGACTCAAAGACACCCTCAAATCCTGGGGAAAAGACCTAGCCTGCACCATGATTCGAACCCAGGACCCTTGGATTGCTAATCGCACGCCCAGCTGCTCGGCTACCGTGCCCCATTAAATGTAGTTATATTTATTCATCAATGTGTATTATAGAATATTTTGTTTTCATAAAATATTCCATACCTAAACTTTTTTTTTCATAGTTTACGTCATTTGAAAATTTTTTGAGTTAAAATCGATGGTCTTTGCTGTTAGTACACGGACAATCAATATGATGACAATGATGACCACGTTTTATTCCTGCCGCCGTCCAACCCCAGCCTCTCGGCAGAAGATTGGGCCACGGAAGTAATCATCCCTTTTATCTAGATGAAACTTCTGTAAACTGACCAAACAATGTGTTCTCCATAATGAGTTAATAACAACAATATTTCTGTAGTATAATTATAATAAAGATGAGCCATCGTAGAGAGTACATAGAGTCGATTGTTAAAGCAGAATTACTTCCTAAGTAGAACAATTAAAAGTTTAAAATAAAGGAAAGAGTGATACACTAAAGTTCTAGGCTTGACTAGGAGTTCACTGTTCTGTAACGATTAAAAAAAAAAACGCTTTTTACTTCCTTATTTCTTTTGTTCTTTTTCAACTGTTACTTACTTTACACCATTGTTGAAATATCGCATGGCTTGTGACAATGAAAATTTAAAAGTACTATGTCTTTATTTATTTTTTAATTCAAGTATCATTTGCAAGACATGTTGTTCCATAGTTGAATTTAGCAGTTACTATAAGCATCGACAAGGCTAGGATTTTTTCCCGGGTCTTGAGGGTGTCCCTGAGTCCACCCAGCTCTGATGGGTACCTGACCTTAGTTGGGGTAAAGTAAAGGCAGCTGTGCATAGTGCTGGCCACACAATCACCTAGTGTCCCTGAGTCTACCCAGCTCTGATGGGTACCTGACCTTAGTTGGGGTAAAGTAAAGGCAGCTGTGCATAGTGCTGGCCACACAATCACCTAGTGTCCCTGAGTCTACCCAGCTCTGATGGGTACCTGACCTTAGTTGGGGTAAAGTAAAGGCAGCTGTGCATAGTGCTGGCCACACAATCACCTAGTGTCCCTGAGTCTACCCAGCTCTGATGGGTACCTGACCTTAGTTGGGGTAAAGTAAAGGCGGTTGTGCATAGTGCTGGCCACACAATCACCTAGTGTGCCGTGGCCACGGAAACTGGTGAACTCTGCTTCACCGGCCCTTTTGGACCAATTTGGTCCGACGGGGTACTACTAACATCGGTTTATTCGGTCACTGCTATGAGAAGATTTAAAGGAAAAATAAAATTTCATAACACAAATTGTGAACGAAAGGAATAACGAATAAAGATGGTAGAAGATAACTTCTTATTTATTAACACTCAAACTTTTTAATACAAATGTTTCACTTTCAAGAGGCTCACAAATCTTTCATAAAAGATTGGCTCATCTAGAATATTCTTAATGAAAAATTGCATTTTTAAAATGTCTTTAATCATAAAATTAACAAAGCACAGGCACAAAACAAAGCAGTTACAGTATACAAGGGGACGTCGCGTAAACTTTTGCCCTGGTGCGCTACATAGTCTTGTGAGGGCCATGGATATTTTTATATCCTGATCTATACAATGAAAAAAATACGACATTTAATTATTAATATATATATGAAGAACTTCTTTTAAATTTCCTCTGTATCCTATATTTATTAAATAGTAAAGGTCTTGGAAAGTTGTTTGATGTACATTTTATTAAAATGTGTGTTATTGAACGATTTCATATCAACATATTTTCTGTATAGAAAAATAAATGACTAATGCCATTGTCGGGATATAAAGAAGAAAAAAGAAATATGAAAGTTATAAATAAGGACTACAGTGACACCTGACTAAAAAATCAATGATGCGTAACTTAATCTTTAAAAAGTTGATTAACACTTCCCTGTTAAATTTCCAAATGCTTACCTGTTTAATTTGACTTATTGCTTGCGTTAATAATTTTTTTTAAAGTAATGTTTGATTTATTGGTAATCTAATTGGTTATGTATTACTTTTTAGATCATCTAGTTCCAGTGGGCTAGTGAAGCAGCGGTTACGACTTCCCGTGGTTCTGAATAGAGTGGATTTTGTGCCCCCCCCCCCCCCCCCCCCCCCACTCCAAAGCGTCTCGCCGTCTATGTGCTTCTACTTTTTGCCCATATGAGCTGAGAAGATTCAATGACATCTTCTAGAAAGGAAGAAACAACTCCTAGTGTTTTTACTTGAATTCAGAATTCAGAACCGAAACCTGCAAGGTGACATCATAAGCAATATCGCAAGAAAACCCTGCTCCATAATGTCCTAAAAGATTAAACGACTTTACGATAAAAATATTCATAAACATTTTGTATATTTTCATTTGGTGTGCGTGTGTGTGTGTTCCGTAGCCGAGTGTCAATTATCTTTTGATATTGCATGCACATAATGAAGTTTCCTTGCGTCTTGTTATTTGTTTTATTTGATGTTACGTCACTGGTTTTCCTGGCTTGTTCAGGCAACCCATTTCATTCCATATTGTCACTTATAAAGAAAGAGTAAACATACACATTTGTTCTTGCATAAGAAAAGTATATTTGTCCTTATGCTTATCTGAGCATTACGACAGGTTGTTATTGTGTTATATTTCTAAATTAGTGTTGAATGCCTTATGTATTATTACTACTTTACTCTTTGCCCTTCTGGTCTCTAGTGCAGGTGTCGGCAACCTAAGGCACGCGCGCCAGACGAGGCACGCAGAGTGATTTTCAATGGCAAGCGGAATACTACCATAAAAAAAAAGACAATTCATGTACTTTTACAAGAAGTTGACTGTTAGAGTAGGATGGCCTATAGGATTTTGGCAGGTTAATGAATTAGAAATCCTACGTTGGCACACTGTTATCAAAACGTTGACGACACGTGCTCTAGTGTTTCTAGGTTAAGTGATTTACCTTTTGGTGTTACTCTAGTCAGTTGTGAATATTCGCTAGTCATGAATTTAGCAGCTCTTTTCTCAAATAATTTGTTCTAATTTTTTAATGTTTACTTTAGTTTATGGGTTCCATAAAGGTGATGCATATTCTAGAATAGGTCTAACCAATGTGAGTAGCATTTGAGTTTTATATTTTGATTACTTTTGTAAAAGTTCCTTTTCATGAAGCCTAATACAATCCTCAATATTTTATCAGACTAATTGTCATTCCCCAGACACAGTGAATTCGCTTATGCCAGCTGTAGTAATGCATTCTCCATCACTCTTCCGTGCGCTTCATCAAAATTTATCAGATTCTCCTTTTTTGAACAGTACAAAACGGTTTAAGGTATATATTTTTATTGAGTGAACGTCTGTGTGGTTCAAATATGACGATTAAATTTTTTATTTTCTATATATAGTGTATATCTTAACTATAGTAATCTTTTTTTATAAATATTAAAGTCCAACTACAATTATGGTATCTGCAACAGTAACTTTTAACCAAAACTTCTAAATTTGTTTTGAAAGTAAAAAGGTAATGTTAAGTCTATGACGTCATAAGGTTTAAGTAAAACTTTGCTTTTCACTTTTACGTTTTACTGTTTATTTATTAATAAAAATAAAATCGATATTTTTGTTCCAAACGGCATGAATGTTACGTTGACAAAGAAAAAATAAACTTCCTTGAGGACGTGAAATTATTTACAGGGAAGTGAATCATGACAAGTAGAGACTATCACGTTTCGACCAATCGCATCTTGACATGCGCTTCTTTATTTAGTTTTCATTATACTGTTCACATTTTAATGAATTTAGTTGGAGTTCTTGTGTGCTCTTTAAATCAGTTTCTATAGCAAGATTTAACACGAGCTACTTTAATTAAAATAAACTAAAATAAACTAAAGCAATTGAACAAATTTTTTAAACCACAGGAAGAAACATGGTTAATGTAAAATAATGCGTTCTTTATAAGGACATTCATTTTGAACATATTAAATCTGAAGCCAATCAGACTGAAATCATTTATTCTGAAGTCATTCATTTTATAGGCATTTTTTTAATCCATTCATTTTGCAGCCATTAATTTTAAAGATATTCATTATACGGACATTAAATCTGAAAACATTGATTCTGAAGACATTCATTCTGGAGACATTCATTTTGAAGACATTAACGCTAAAGATATTCATTCTCAAGACATTTATTCTAAAGACATACATTATGAAAACATTAACGCTAAAGGCATACATTCTGAATGCATTTATTTTGAGGACAATAAATCTGAAGACATTTATTCTGAAGACATTTATTCTGATGACAATCATTCTGAAGAAATTCGTTCTGAAGACAATCATTCTGAAGACATTCGTTCTGAAGACAATCATTCTGAAGACATTCGTTCTGAAGACAATCATTCTGAAGACATTCGTTCTGAAGACATTCGTTCTGAAGACAATCATTCTGAAGACAATCATTCTGATGACATTCTTTCTGAAGACAATCATTCTGAAGACATTCGTTCTGAAGACCATCATTCTGAAGACATTCGTTCTGAAGACAATCATTCTGACGACATTAACTCTAAAGAGATTCATTCTAAAGAAATTTTTTCTGTAGACTTTAAAATGTATTCTGAAGACATTAATTCTGAAGCCATTCAATCTGAAGACATTCACCCAGAAGACATTTGTAGCCGATGTAAATAATAATGTTTTTATTTTTTTTACGCCCTAGACCATATGGTCTATTGGTTGCATAACACAAACAACACGGATAATACATCCCTATCACCAAATCTAGAAAGTTACGAAAAAAAAGAAAATTAAACAATTGTTTTTCTTTAGTCTACATTGATATTGGTCTTAAAACAGCACTGTTTTTTTAAACAATGGCTTTGTTGACCCAAGGAACACTTATTTACAATTTGTTTTAGACAAATCAAGCCAGTCACGACCATTCGTTCAAATAATGCTTACTTAAAACAGTTCATTTAAAAACTATACATGAGTGATCTTTAAATATTTGACATCCTCTCTAAAAGGGGATACATTTTAACCAATAATAGAAATAGGACCGTATTCAATGATTTCTTCAGCACTTTATTATACCAAAACATACATGTGAATTTTGAGGCAGGTCCATGCTCAGCAAACGTTACCAAGTACATCGTATCCTAACATAACATAGAGGTTGACAATGATTCTACCCAGTGATTTTGGGCGCCTGACATTAGTAGAAGTACAGGCAGCTGGGCATAGAGCTGGCTACTCCACAGTCCCCTAGTATGCATTGAACATGGACAGTTGTGAACCCTACTTCAGTGATTCTGTAGCCCAATAAACCTTATTTGTTTGATAAACATACTTTAATGTTACATTAATTAGGTTAAAGCCTTTAGCCACTGTATCCCACGGAATTCCAGATGAGGTTTATACGTTATAGATGTTGTTTGTTGTTTGTTGTAAATAGAAGAAAATGTACATCCGTCAAAAATCTCATCATCAATTGTTAGAACTGATGAATAGTAATTTTTATTGTCTAATTACCAAGCCTTTGTTTTAACGCCTACTAATTTATAACTATTCGTCTTTGGATACGGTCCTCTCTTTATTGTTTAAGATAAATCTAAGTTATGTTGAAATTGTTTGTAGACAAGTTATTTTTTGCCGATTTGGGAAAACCTTACACGTGAAATAGCCAAGGGACTCACTAGATCTTAATCCTGCCCTGACCATTAGATTGGATTATTTAAATGTAAATATGCCTATATCTACATGATTTTATTTTAATTAATCCACCAATTCGAACATGTTTATAAAATAGACGTTTTAAATATTACAACAAAACATAATAACACATTACAATTAAAAACATTTTTTTTTATTTCAAATAAATATTATTCACAGTTTAAAAAAAAAAACCATTAGTAAATTTGCTAATATAAAATTACTGAATGGAAGGTTTAAATATTAAGAAGTTGAGTAATCATGAAAAAAAATATTTTAGTTTATCAATACAACAATCTAAAGATATATATGGAATAAGAAAGATTATAAAAAAAGAACTAACAATGTGAAAAACTTTCAGCATTTGTGCTCTTTCTTTTCAAGTTAGGGTTCGGCATGGAGTTGGTTGCCTAAACCAACAACCTAGCATCATAAAAAACAACTTAGTTTTTTTATGTAAGACTAATCTGTTGTAAAAGAATATAATGAAAATAAAATTAAAGTAAAAAAGAAACATACTAACTATTAATGTCGTAAGATTAAACTCATCTCATATTCGATGTTCCCATTGATAGCATTTTTATTAGCGTATGTTTTGATGATTCGGAAATAAGATGTCTTAACACATCTGTTATGTGCTTGCTGGGGGTGAGTGTTATTTGACAACCAATTATTGCATTTTAACAGCATCACAAATAAACTATCAGCTGCCGGATGCCCAAGTATCAAAATATATTCACCTTTATTGAATTTTTATATAATGAATTATGCATAATGCAAAGTTCACATTATATAGCACTTATATGGTACAAAGTTAAACCTGTCAATAATAATAATAATATTTGTATAGCGCTGTCAATAAATATGATGTTAGCTCAGAGCGCATTTAACATACAGCTAAGAACAATGTTATACATACAGATGACACAGCTCGGCGGGGCACAATTCGATTCCCCAAGAGCTGTATATGGCCCTCGGGCCGCGTATTGTCCACATATGTTCTACAGTGTGTTTATGCAGTCGTTTAAATTATTTTGATCCTAGATCTGCATTATATTTTCGCAACAAAGATTTACTTGTGTGCGTTTTTTTTAAATAGAGCTGTTAGTGCATCGTCGCTAGAATTAAGTAGTAATCTTATCTTCGAAATAAAAACAGACTATCACGGGCCCCGTAAAAGCCATTGAAAAATATAGAATTGTGCAATTAAATACGTGCAGTGTTGCAAAGTTATATTATAACAAAGCGATATATCTGATCTAAGCACAAACTAGGTAAAAAAGAATATTGCAGACACCTCTCGTCTATTCTGCAGTATCAGTGCCGTAATTAACATTGCTTTCCTCCAGTAGTTTCCTATACTGAGTTGACCGTCGTGTGCGCCGTTTAATCAGTACGACGGCTATTATGACGGCTATCCCAACACAGCCTACGACAGTTCCAGTGACTAGACCTAACATAAACAATAACAATAAGTTCATGTAAGTACCTCTAAAAAATAAATAATGAACATTGCTCGTAGTGCATACAAAATACAGGTACGTACAACTGTTACTATTATAACTAGATTATTAACATTACATAATTATCGAAGCATTACGTATAATATACATGCATTTATTTTCAACAAAAGAAAACAAGTTTGTTCAAGAAATGTTTACGTAAATTGTATTAAATGATTAAATCAAGCGTAGATCTATGTTAGCGTACCTGCAATTGAAAAATGAGACATTTCAGAAGAGGAATCAGAACTTTGGTTTAGGTTGTTATTTCCTTTCACAGTTTCCTTTAGCTAAAAAGTTTTAAAAAAAAAACATAAGGTACATTGATAGACTTCATGAGTTCTAAATTCATAGGTTAGTATTATTGGTAAAAATGTAAAAAATTTTGAACTATATGATGTAAATTTAAGATATTAAGCCTATAAAAAAAGTGATAATTAGAATATTCTTTGTTAAGCACCCGGTTGCCGGTTGTGGAGATTTAATATGTTACTGGTATATAGTATATATGATAATGATACAAAGCGTCCAGGCACCTAAAATGGGATAGTCGCTAAATAGAAACTTCCTTTACAACATAGGTGGCCTTACCTTTCCTTTATAGATGGAAAACTTTTGGCTGCTGTTTGTTTTTGGTTGAGTCATGAATGGTGGCCTCTTTACAGAAATGATGCTTGGTGAGTTTAATGAGCCAGTCCGAACACAGTAATAAATAGAACAGCCCTGTTGAATGAAATATTGTGAAGATATTCTTGACTTACGTTTTCAAAAGTTTCGATATTTATATAAATAACATAATATATGCATATATTATATTCATTAGATTTCAACAGTCATAAGAAAAAATAGACCATGTTCTTTAGGCTGGAATGGTTTGAATGGATAGAAAATTTAATTTCAAAACGCAAAAATTATATGTGGAATATCTTACAACTATTAAAGACTTGCAAAGGGTTAATTTGTTTGTATACATTTTTAAGGACATTACTATTATGCAAAATGTAAATGAAGATGACCACTGACGCGGGGTCCACACACACAGTTAACACTTTAGCTACTAAAACTTGTGTTTGCAGACAGCGTAAAACTATTCTAAATCAAAGGCACCACTACCTTTAATTTACTCCCAAAACAGGTGCAAAGAAACGTGGAAAATAAACTTGTTTTATGGCAAACATTAATTTCATCAGATCTGAACTAAAAAATGTTTGGACAAAATATAACGTTGCTTGTTTCTATATATGTTACATGACAAGCTTTTGTGGATAAATCAGAAATATAGATATAATAATAATCCACCCATAAGTCCAAATGCCTTTTCAGCAACTGAGAAAAATGTGTTCCCCTCCATGGTCCAATGATTTTTTATTACACCATAAACTATCTAACCGTGGGGCTAAACACACAAAGTTATAATGATCTGCATACATTTACAATTAATTATGTTTGAACAATTTAATAGTAATTGTATCAGTATACATGTTTCTTACTCCTTTAATATCAACCAAGTGTTGACTAAATCCATCCGGACATCTTTTTGCGTACGCCTTGGCTCCACCTTTTACGATAAACGACTTCAAAGAGTTATTGGAAATGGCGTTTACACCAGCACTCTTTGATTGTGGGGTGCCCATAGCCAATGGGTTACCTGCAATGATTAACATACATTTAGTTCAGCAAACAACTTAATGAACTGTTACAGAAATGAAAACTGTGTAAATGGAGCGAGAAGTTGAGTGGACAGACCCGGATTCAGAACTTGATGAACATTGTGAAAGTTTTTATGGGTCTAGACGGAATGCAGGAGTTAAACTTAAAGTATTAATAAGAGATTTGCATTTTTTTTTTGTAAATATTTATTATGCTTCGTGATTTTACGACACGAAATAAGAAACGTATTTATTTTACAACTTCAAATGACTTCAATGTTAATATAAATTATTCCGCCTCAAACCCTAGATCTAGAGTTCATAACAATTGCCGGTTTCTTTGTCCATAATGTTTAAGAGGACTGAATGGCCAGAACACAGTTACCTTTACTTTTTCTTAAGCAATGCAAGGTGCTCATATCCAAGTCAACAAACATTTCCAGAAATAATCAAATAACAAATCGTTTAGAAATTTTGTTTTAAAATCTTTTTTTTAATACCTGTATCACACGTGAAGAAGCCACCAAAAGGTACAGAAGACCGGGAATAGAGTTCAAAGTCATCACTAATACAAACACGCCAATTGAAGAAAACTGATCTTGAATAAAACCCAGGTGGACAATTCTAATAAAATTGATAATAGAGAGACATTAAAACCGATTCTGTATTGATCTAAACTGAAAGTTTATAAAGATATTTGTATTGCATCCACGCTGAAATATAAATTAATTCTATGTTCACTAGACTCCGTTGCAAAACAACAAAGCTTAAAAAAAAAAATTATATAAAAATAAACAACAGTAAAAAGCCCTTTCCTACCGAGGCTCCAGTCAAAGTATTCACCACATTGTCAGAGAAAATTCCACCAAAAAGATAACCAGAGTTGGATTCAGCCATACCGTCTCTGGCACACCAAAAGGTCTTGATGTGAATATAACCAGTATAACTAAATAAAAATAAAAATCAACTTAACGCACAAACAAATTATTTCTCTCCCACTATATATATGTATATATGTATATCTTTTGCAATTGAAAAACAAGACAATTGACAGGGTAAAGTATTCAAGAAATAATTATAAAATAAAAAGGATATAACTAAATGATATAAAATATAAACTGACGCATGTTTTTAATTCAGTTTGGATGGAAGCAATAGTACAATAACCTCCTTTGACAAAGCATTGTAGAAGCCACTATAATTGATTACAACAAAAGCTTGTTATTATTTTTTGTTCTGTTTTTGTATTAATGAGTTAAAAACGAAAAGTAAATATTTTACCATGATACAACCATAAAATATTTATACATGTATTTTCTTACTAGAAAGGCGCAATGTAAGTGTAGTCTGTATATGTGTATACTTCGACGGGGGTGTACAAATCTGGACAACTGTAGGTACCAGTTTTGGGATTCACTTCTGCAAAGTTCGTACATGGCCGACCGTAATATACTTCAGTACAAGTCTGATAAACACCTAAACAAACAAGAATGACTGACTTGTGAAATACTATTAGTACGAACTTTTCTTTACTTATTTTTTTAAATATTGCTTTGGAAAAGCTGGTAGGAAGAATAAACTGATGCGACACCTAAAAGTATTTAATACAATTCATGATTGATTTATGGGGCACGGTAGCCAAGCTGCAGCTCATTCGACTGGCGTACCTGAGTTCGAATCCTGGTAAATGCTAGGATTTTTTCCCGGGTCTGGAGGGTGTCCCTGAGTCTACCCAGGTCTGATGGGTACCTGACCTTAGTTAGGGTAAAGTAATGGCGGCTGTGCATAGTGCTGGCCACAATATCACCTATTATGCCGCGGCCACAGAAACTGGTGAACGTTGCATCACCTGCCCTATGATCGATTCTGTCCGAAGGGTAGTTTACTTATTTTTTCATGTTTGGTTTAGGGGTTGTTGCTAATCAATCTTGGATTGCCACTTCTGGACGGTTGGCTTCTTTTCGGCTCCAGTGACAGATTAGGCTATAAAAACCCGACATTAATATCAAAATCTAGGTAGAGCCTGCCCGGAATGTTTTAGAGAGGCAAACGCTGACTTTGATACCACTGTAGTAAAGCTCTTCCTTTACCACCAAACTAATAACTCTGTATCTCAGTATTCCCAGATCACAGGATACGATAGTGGAGGTTCTAATAGAACAACTCATTTTTATTAATAATATATAAAGCAAAAAGGTTAATAATAGATACCTCCAAACATTATATCGGTGGAAACATCTTTACATGTTCCGTCGTTAAAATTTGCCGAGAAGCTGAAGTTTGGTTCACCAAGTTTTGTACATCCTCTAATGGTATTCATCTCATAGTAGTTCTCAATAGACTCTTGTACAATCTTTTGACAAATTTAAAGTATTTTTAGGTCGATGTATTATAAGTATCGGAATACATTAAATGTATTCTATGCAGGTTTAATAAAAGTAACAGAATATAAAAAAAGGCGACAAAGAATTACATTTGCAATGCTTTCAACAATGTTTTCGGGAAACTCCGGTAGTGTTGTTGGAGTTATGAAGAAGTAAAGTGGATCTCCGGATCTGTCCATCGCAACCAAATTGTTATCAACTCCGTCCGTCCATTGGTCAACGCTCATATTTGTTTTAAACTTTGGTCCTCCCAATGTATGGATGTAGGATTGTTGTACGCTCTTGTCATAACCCTGGCTGGTTGAGCTTTCACTCTTGTGACTGGTGGATAAGAAATAATTTTGTGTATATTTCAACATAAATTTAAGAACGAAAGCAAGAAATAAATTTAAAAGGTGGGTATACAGTTTAGCAAATGTGCATTGAAGACAGATATACAGTTATATCAACCTCTGTAGCTTTTCCCGCGCGTTGGCATTTAATCATCATTATAAAAGATCTCCTTACCTGCTATACAAATTTCATTAGCATGAACATCAAAACTAATTCCTTATGTTTTTGCACATGTTTAGGTAAATCTATGAGTAGGTAGGGGGGTGTTTATTCCCGTTATAACTTAGGTAAGTTGGGAATTTATTAGATATGCATATGTAGTAGATATGTTTGAAGGTAGATAGATATGTGTTGAGGTAGGTAAGTGACTTTATTAAAGTAAGTATAAAAGTTACCATCTGTTAGTATGTTTCCGATTTCAGAATAAATATTAGAAAAATGTGTAATTAATTTTTCCTCAATTTTCAGCAGTTTATGAACATTATGTGGTTAATTTTTGTTAAACGGTTTGTTTAAAATAGCCATAAAACTAATACGTCACACACATTGTATGAAGGTTTTTTTTTTTTTATAATGCCGGTCGTTACGTTATCATTTATGTTATTATTTATATATTTAAAGAAGCTACTGAGATTATTGCGACCTTCACATATCAGTCTAGTCTTGCAGTTTGTTAGTGTTTTTCTACACGATGTTAAATTAATATTTTTCCTGGTTTGTTCAGGCAACCAATTCTATGACCAGATACCACTTGGGAATAATGAAAAGTTACATGTTTCTTTTTTTTTTTCACATATGGAATTTGCAAAGTATTTGTATTCCCATATCTGATTATTGTAACAGATGTATATTTATAAATCATAATCATTATTTTGCATTTATTCTAATGCTGAAAATTATGCTACTTTCACAGTAGCTTACTTAAGCTAAATAATTATTTTACAAATAGTTGAGAGAAACGGATAAAGTTATCGTAATCCAGGAAGAAGTTTAAGCTGCATATTTCCCCTTTAAGCTATTCTTACACAAAGCCAGCTCAATGTTATTTATGTCTGTCAGGCGTGTCCTAATCTTTCTCTACACATAGACTGGAGTATTACAGCAGCCTGCATAAAGCAAACGTGTTTCACTCGAGGTAATTCTTGACAGCAACACCCCAACCCCCTAAAATGTTTCATAACATAAAATTTATTCATTGAATAGATCTACGTAAGCATATAACTATAGTTAGATCCAAAGTTTGTTTTTAAATTGGGTGGACTTTCCAAGGAAGTAGATTATAGAATCTGGACTTTAAGGTCAAATGTCTAATGATAAATTAGCAGATAAAAACAAGACAATGTTAGGAAGAAAATATTCATTTACTCGTTTAAATTATAATTATTTCATTTGTTTTTAGTTAAAAGCACACTGCCTTTAATAAAAAAAAAATCCCGTCACTGTGTCCCGGAGAAGAAAAATGTTTGTGATACTATTTACATAATAAATAATGATTAATAGATAATGAATTATACTGTCTACAAATGATTATAAAAAATCCTTAAAGTTTTACCATACAAATACATGTATACCTTAATAAATTATAGCATGTCACATAGGATAATAATATATTTAACACGTATTACTGTTTACTACGTAGAAAATGCCATACTATTCATACAGTTGTTATATTCTCCATTAACAACTTCTATAACATAATTCCAATAGAATATTTCTTAAATATATCTTGTACTTGTACTTGTAAGTGAAAGGGCTGAGTCCAAATACACCTCTTATAGAAAACAAGTTCGCCAATCACATCAATCTCCTCCCTTTATAAGTTTAGCGCTACTGCTCATACAATCATATGTCATTCACTTGTTTCTTTAAGCTTAAATCATTTTACCACTGCTTTCATACCTGCCATTATAGACAATTTTAGTTTGTCATAAATTGTGTTTGTTTAGTTAATTTAATGTCGGGTCAATTGTCTTTACTGTTAAGTAACTAACATTTCCAAAGTAACAGTAAATGAGAGAGTTTTACCCATAGCACATTTTTATCACACTAAGATGTAAAATAATTTGTTTAAATTTAAAGTATTAAAATATAAATATTGTTTTTAAATAATGTAAGCATTTAATCATAGTCTTTTTATGAGTTCCTATTTAGTTCCAATGTGTAGTAAGTCCTGATTATGTAGCAGAGACTTGAAAGATGATCCGAAACTACAAATTGGAAAAGCAAGATATTTGTCAGTGATTGTCAGCTGCTGTTTCAGAAAGGTTTTCGCACTGTTCACGATGCCAATGTTTTTCAAAATAACTGACAACTTCATGTGAAAGATAAAATCAGGAAAGAGGAGATGCTTTTGGATTTGGCGCAACCTTCGTAAACAGTCATTCAACAAACGACTATTCAGAGATTTAAATAGAAAAAAGGTCTGGCAAGGAACATAAAGTAACAATGAACCGCTGATGACGTGATATAAAGGAACAAAGAACAGCTGGTGACTCGACCTAACGACTGAGACATCCAAGTAGGGTTAGGCATAATAAGATCTAAAACATTTTCCAACGAGAAAGTACTTTGGAGATATATGGTTTTGCCCCCACCCCAAGAAGGGAGACAACCTAAATACACTTACCTATACGAGGCGTGAAAATTGAAAGCACCAAAGAAGGATGCACTTGCTTCGGCCATGATGGATGATTTCTCATCAGTTGTTAAGGAAGCAAAAGATCTGTCCAAATAATCATCTTTCACAAGACCAGCACCAGCTGTCATGCTTGTTAGAACGTGAGTTCCTGATATACATTTTATATTCAAACTGAATTATCATAAAGTGTGAAATGTTAGAATATGTATTGAAACCGTGTACATGATGTTGGAATTGTAATTTTTATAGTAATTGTTGGGTCTTAAAACATACAAATGCTTGACTTTTATAACAATCTCAAATAATTCATTAGAATTGTAAATATTATTATAATCATAGTCAGTGGCTGATTTACAAAATGGTTTCATTACATAAAAAAGAAGTATCGCGACCATTAACGATAAACTGACCACCCCCTCCCCTCCAGAGATAAATTATGGTCATTTCCTGATAGGCAAACAAGACACCAAGAAAAAATCGGCCAATTAACATTTCTAAAAGTAATACTATAAATACAAAATTAATCTCACCAAATTCTCTAACAAGTAATTGACTTAAGTATCTTGCGTGTTCTGTCTGATTCATAGATAGAGCAGTGCCAATCACCAACAACCTGTCCTTAAATGGCGGGCTCAGTTGTGGATCCAAGTTGAGTTTTACTTCATATCTATGTTAATTTTTAAAAAAAGCTCTTGTTTGTTTTGTTATGTTGTCATAGTTACAAAACAAATATTTATTTTTACAAGTGCCGCTAAAGGATACCTGCACCATGCATGCGTACCATTCTAATTAATTAAATATTCTGCTTTGAAGAATATAGCACCTTAAAATTAGGGGCCTACATTATCTTATAATATGTAAAAGGCGGTCCTTGCGTGCTGTAGATATTTGCGTCAATGCATTAGTCTAGTCTTGTTCGTTTCATTAGGGTCTTTGTGGCATTTATAGTAAGTAATAAGGTAACCAGTATCGGCGATTGGGGTCTTTGTGGCATTAATAGTAAGTAATAAGGTAACCAGTATCGGCGATTAGGGTCTTTGTGGCATTAATAGTAAGTAATAAGGTAACCAGTATCGGCGATTAGGGTCTTTGTGGCATTAATAGTAAGTAATAAGGTAACCAGTATTGGAAATCTTCTTTAGAGAGATTATTGTACTACTTACTAAAAATATACAGGCTGCTTATCAGCATGTATTATAGATACACAATATTGTGCATGCTGCGTCTTATTTAAATGTTTAAGTTTATTCCTTAGAATTATGTGACTACAAAAGGCATACAGATTTATATCGCCGTGCGTATGTTGTTTCACTCTACAGAGAATCTGATACCATCAAATAAAAGAAAATATATTTCAAACGTTTCAAATTAAGTCTAAGCATTAGCATTCTCGAAATTATTTAATAATTGTTTGGATGTAAAGGTTTTTCATATTGTATAAATAGGTAATTCAATACGATAGTATACAGTTATTATTTCAATAGATCCTACCTCTCATAACGAAGCTGCGCTCTGCTTGTCATTGCGTTGTGTTTCATCTGGGTTGATTTCATCTGCTCGTGCTCATAAGAGAATTTTCCACTGATGGAGACGAATGCGAATTTCAGTCCCATGTCAACGTTGATAGAGTCAGACGTGAGAGACTTGGCATCGCTCCATTGTTCGATTATTTCAACAAATGTTTGCACTTGACTGTCCTATAATAAGTTTACATTTCGAATTAAGTTAATATACGAAAATGAGATAGCATTGCTAACCCTGAAAATTAATATGTTATTCATAGGCTCCATGGGATCTAGTATTCAGCACAATGCCGACACTGGGGAAAAATATACAATATTTCCATCTTTTCTGTGGAAGAAGCTCTAAAAGCAACTGTTATTTTGGTTATATTTTAACTTGGCATATATGGACTCAAGAGAATAAGATGGCAGGCGTTTTTGTTTGCCTATTGGAAAGAGAGTGGGCAACATAAATGAATAATTTGCTATGTATAATATAATTTTGAGAAATTACATTTATGGACACTCAAGATTCTTGCGAAGGACTAAATATATAGAAGCCATTTTAACATTTATAAACACGATGGTTTACTATCAGTGTAGCTTATTGAAGGTCTAGGCTTGAATTCATGCAAACATGCCTTTTGTCTTACTCGGAACTGGAAATTGTTCATGAACATTCCAATCTCTGATGTTAAGATGACATCAGTTGGGAATAGGAATGAGGCTAGGAGTAAAGACTCCTTATTTGTGCCGTGAACTAGTGAATGAATTCTCTTGACCTTTGGAGAAAATCGGTCGGAAAAATAAAACTTACTACTTTTCATTTCAACGTTTAGAAGCATGTATTCTAACCTTGATGGGGATAGTCATGATATCATTGGGAAGCAGATAGCGTCTGTCATCTGTCAGTTTACACTGGCTGAAATTATAACTGACAACAAGGCTTGTCTCCTTGTTGATTAAGTTGTCCCACCCAATGCCTGGCAACACCTAAAATCAAACGTATGCATAAATATATAAAATACATATAATACATATAATATACATAATACATATACATATAATATAAATACATAAAAGCTTTGGATAATCTAATCTAAAACAATCTGAAATCTAATCAAGTTGAAAGTCATTAATATTATGAAAGTGACTTTCATCAACTTTTTATTAAAACTATTAAAAAAGTCAAATATTAGGCTTTTTAAACTATGACTAAATTGGTGTATTACATGTTTAAATGCTTTGTCTTAAACCTACCTCAAATATCTCTAAGTTTAATTTGTTGATTTTCTCATTGTCCATGCATCTTTTCGGATCTCCTACTGGCCAGTCAGACTCAAATACAACTTTTTTTTCTTTTTCTGATGCTTCAGCCAAAATTCCAATAATAAGCACAATAACCAAAGCTTTAAGGCCTAAAGCCTTCAAGTTTATAAAAAGCATATTTCGAACTTTTTACCAGACGAAATATAACCAGAAAAGAATAGTACCTTCTACAATTTATCATCAGCAAACCTTCTTTCTATCAACACAAGATATCTTATTTTAGTTGCGTTTTTTCCCCTGATTTGGAAACTGTAATAACTTCCTGGTTAAAGTCTGCCCAATGTTCTCTTTGGTCTTTTAATGGAGTTCTTAAATCATTTTTAACAGCGCAATCAAAGATTTTTATCTGCGATAAAATCATTCTTCGTTTCAACACGTGCCTAAACAGCATAAGGCTAGTCGTCATGTGGCACATAATAGATATTTTTTTTACGAAGTTAATACCAGGAAGTAGATATATATTGTCGGAAAATATTTCTTTCTTTTAACAAGCTCAATTCCAATAGTTTTTTTTTTATTTAAGACTATAACGACTGTAGACATTGGTTTATTTTTCTTTACAATTTATTCAAAATACAGTGGTTCTAAAGACATTGATTCTGAAGACACTAATTCTGAAGAATTTCATTGTGAAGACATTTATTCTGAAAAGACATTCATTCAGAAGACAATCATGCTAATTACATTCATTCTAGATACATTTATTCTAAAGACATTCCTTCTCAATACAGTGGTTCTGAAGACATTCATTGTCAAGACATAAATTCTGAAGACATGCACTCGAAAGACATTGATTCTGAAAAGACATTCCTTCCAAAGACATTCATTTTAAACACATTTAATCCGAATACATTTATTCTAAAACATTCTTTCTGAAGACATTCATTTTAAAGACATTTAATCTGAATACATTCATTCTAAAGACATTCATTCCTAATACAGTGATTCTGAAGACATTTATTCTAAAGACATAGATTCTAAAGACATTGCTTCTGAAGAAATTCATTATGAAGACTATTATGATGAGATCCGGGCTAATAGACAATTGCTATAACTATTGCGCATGCCCGAGATTCAGTGAGTTCCGTCCTCCATGTTAGATGCACGAAGTCGCACCCTTCTTGTCGGCCGTTGTTCATTAGTTTACTTGTCGTCCATATTTGTGTATTGTCAATAAAGTATATGTTCTACAAACATAACAAAGACATTGATTCTAAGGACATTCATTCTTCTGAAGCTTGGGGGGACAGTCTTTCTAAAGAAATTTATTATAAAAACATTCATTGTGTAAAGATTCATTCTGAAGACATTCATCCAAAAGACAATTATTTTGAATGACATTCTGGATAAATCGATTCTTATGACATTTATTTTCTAAAGACATTTATTTTCAATAAATTGGTTCTGAAGAAATTCATTGTAAAGACATTGATTCTAAGGACATTTATTCTGAAGATATTTATTCTGAAAAGACGTTCCTTCTAAAAACAAAATTCTAAAAACATTTAATCTGATGACATTTATTGTGAAGACATTCATTCCAAAAACATTCATTCAGAAAAAATTCCTTCGGAAGACAACAATTCTTAAGACTTTTATTGTCTTCATAATTTTGAATGACAATCATTCTGGATACGTCGATTCTAAGGACGTTTATTCTAAAGACAGCCATTCTCAATACAGTGGTTCTGAAGACATTCATTTTGAAGACATTGATCATAAAGACATTACTTCTAAAGACATTCAATCTGAAGACATAAATACTGAGATCATTCATTCTGAAGACATTCATTCTTAATACAGTGGTTCTGTAGAAATTTAATCTATTGACATTAATTCTGAAGACATTGATTCTGAATAATTTTATTTTAAAGACATTAATTCTTAAAACATTTACTCTGTAAGCATTCATTCTAAATACCTTCATTTAAATAACTATCATTTTGAATGACATTCATTCTGGATACTTCGATTCTAAGGACATTTTTTTCTAACGACATTTATTCTAAATAATGTGGTTCTGAAGACATTAATTGTAAAAACATTGTTTCTAATGACATTCATCCTTACGACATTAATTCTGAAAAGACATCCCTTGTAAAGAAATTCATTCTGAAGAGAAAAATTCTCAAAACATTCATTCTGAAGACATTCATTCTGAAGAATTTAATTCTCAAAACATTCATTCTAAGAATATTGATTCTAAAGACATTTATTCTGAAGACAATAATTATGAAGACATTGATTCTGAAGACATTTATTCTGAAGACGTTCAGTTCATTTTTAAGACATTTATTCTAAAGACTTCTAGTCTTAAGAAAATCATTCTAAGGATATTGATTCTAAAGACATACATTCTAAAGTCATTCATTCTGAGGTGATTCATTCTCAAGACATTCATTCTCAAGACAATCATTTTGAAGACATTCATTCTGAACACATTCATTCTGAAGATATTCATTCTGAAGATATTCCTTTTAAAGACATTTTTTAGCAAATGTAACGGTTTTATTACGTGTATATATATGCTCTATTGGTTGCATTACTCGAACAGCCCAGATAACACAGCACTATAACACAATCTTGAAGAAAATGAAACACAAAGAATTACATATTATGTTTCTTTACATTGACATTAGTCCAATAAAAACATTCTTATATTGTTGTTGTTTTTTTTTTTATTCTTTTATGTTGAACCAAACTACACTTATTTGCCATGCGTTATAATAGGCTACATAAACAACAACTCCCGACTGTTCGTTCAAACAATGGTTTCTTAAAACAGTTAATTTTACATTAGTGATATTTTTATAGTTGACATATTCTCAAAAAGGGGATAATTAAAAGCAATAATAGATTTTGTCAGCACTTTTTAAAATCAAGACATACACGAGGATTGTGTGGCAGGTACAAGTTCAGCAGCCTTTACTAGGTATATCGTATCACATAACGTATCGTATCTGTTATGCAGACTCTCTTCTATTATCCTATACATATGATTAAAAGTTAGTCTAAATCTCACAGTTAGAGTAGTATTCTTTAATGTTACTTATGTGACTTGGTTTAATTATGTTGCATGTTGCATAGTACATTAATATCTCTTAAAGGAATTCTAATACAAGAAAACCGTAAAAACGAAGTTTTTATCATACTCCCTTTATTTGCAAACTAAGTTTACCATCATGTAATTAAATAATTGATTGACTACTGCAAATGAAACGTACAGAAAAAATATCTGTGTCGCAAATCTCAAAAATATCTCCATACTCAGTATGAATTGTTCTAAAAATAACCTTAGCGCATAACTTTTTTTTCTAGCTTTGCGCCGAAAAAGTATAAAAAGTTACACAGGCATTTTTAACGCGAAATCAAAATATTTCTTATACTTTCCTTTTAAGAAATGAATATTGTCATAAATGTGGTATTATTAAGTCGTTTTAAATGAAAATTTGATAGGATGTATTGTTAGGCGCCCCAAATCTGCTGTCCAAATTTCAGCTCGATCGGACCACGGGAAGTGGTCGAAAAATCGAAGCAAAGTTTTGCACCACGATTGACGATTGCAGACATTGCAACTTAAAATAAAGGGAGTAAAAACATACAATCTCAGTTATTTCTCGCCATTAAAAATTAATGTGTGTAATTGATAGGTTGAAATAACAGGAAACATCTTTTCAATTAAAAAGAAATACAAGTATTTGTTTTATCGTAATTCATGTATGTCATCTGAAGAGAATGTATCGTCTCGTAGCTTTTGCTATCACAATTTGCGTAACAGACGTTCCTTCTAGAAAGGATATACGTACAGCAATGCTGCACCGAATGAACGTTTGCAGGGTTTGGACTTTGGACCCGGATTGTTATGTACAAAGTCTGACATATTAACCCCTCAAACAGCTAAACGCATGCAAAAAAAAGTTTTAAATCTTGTAAAGAAAGGTTAAATTATCATAACAAATGTTTTCTGTATTAATTTGTATGTTTTATGTTTATGTTTTATAATTTGATTTCTTTGAGATAATGTGTTTACGAGACTTGTTTCTGCAAACTTATTTTTGATGTTGTAGAATTATTTAAACTGTCGTGGTGTACTAACGTAAGATAACACATTAGTACTGTTAACATAACCGCATTTACCAATACGACATAGTGTCCTAGCCTCACCGTGCACGAATAGCATACCGAAAACCCTCGGCTCGATTCCTGTTGAAGGTTAGGATTTGTTCCCGGATCTGTAGAGTGTCAATGAGTCTGCGCAGCTCTGATGGGCGCCTGGCATTAGATGAAGCAAAGTACAGGCGGCTGGGCAATGTGCTGGCTATACAGTCACACAGTATGTTGTGGCCACGGAAAGTTTTGAACTCTGCTTCATGAGACTTAGAAATTAAAATTGTCTAGCAGTGAACCTTTACTTTGACTTTATTCAGGTTAAATATAAAGCCTTGAGCCTCCAAATCCACGGAAAAAACGTTCACCCTCATTTCGGGACACTGACTAATAGATATACAATGTTTTCTTGCATAGTCCAAGTACCACAATCCATCATTCTATCACTTACTAATATATTACTATTTGTCTCCACTTTATTGTTCGAGCGAAATCCAAATTATGTTCAAAGTGTTTGTAGCAAATTTCTTCTTATTTTAATTCCGTGAATTGTCGAATCGGGCAAACCTTACAACTGCATAGCTGAAGGACTCACTAGATCTAGAACCTGTCCTGCCTATTAGATTGGATAATATAAATGTAAGTAGGCCTATACATAAAGGGCATTGATCCTTCGTATCTTCGAGAGCTTGTAACAAAACATGAGCCATATAGGAAACTGCGCTCTTCAACACAGTCACTCCTCAAAACTCCTAGTTTGGATGGACACAGAAAGAAGTACCTGGGAGTGCGCTCATTTGAGTCAGTGGCGCCTTCTCTAGGGAACAGTCTATCTCAGACACTGAGAGAATCTGGGACAAGAGAAACTTTTAAAAAGAACTTCAAGACCTTTCTCATTGGCTAGTACATCTGCCACTGCAAATCACAACAAGAGCGCACTGAGCATGCTAATTTAATAGCATGGATAAAGGCGCTATAAGAAATGCCCATTCTTATCTTATCTTATACCTACACAGATTTTATTTTTATCAATCCCCCATATCGAAAATATTTATAAAATAGTTTTAAATATCACAACAAAACACAGTATAACATTAGAATGATAAAACTGTTTTTTTTTATTACAAGTGTAACCTGCAGGGTTACATTTTTTATGTTATCTAATTTTTGCTATGTTATTATATTATATTTTCTTTCAATGTTTTTATTCGCATTTTTGTACTTTTTGGGTTTGGAAAACCTAGTGATATTCTTATAAAGACTTCTGGGTTTTTAGTGTTTTTCTGAGTTGTTTCCCTGTGGGGAAAGATAGTCCTAAAATATTCTTGGGCAAAATTTTTATTTATGTAAATACCAGTACCTAAAACTTAAATAGTCCTAATTCTTTATTTCACTATTTTGATTTTATACTTTTATGAATATTTTATTTCAATTTCATTTAATATGTTTAATTTGTTGTTATTGTTTTTTTATTACCATGTTTGGTACTATTTTATTGTGTGTATGAGTATGAGGATGTGGGTTTTTCGGTTATGGATAGTCCGCCTTTTTTAAATTGATATAAAAAGACTAGTGGTACGCTATCAGGCTTTGTGCTAAAACCTCTTGCTGTGTGCTTGAGCGTTGCTGCTTTGTGAGTATATTTATATGCCTCAAACTAGTGTTTCTATAATATTAAGTTTATTTATGGTTTATTTTATACAATGGTTTTATTATAATCTTTGAATTTGTAATAATTTGTACCGGGTATGTCAGTAGTAATTAGTATTATTTATTACTTGTTTTGGCTAGCTTGTTATTTATTTACCGTACCATGTGGGTTGATATAATCCTTTTTTTATAATGTATAATAGAAATACATTACCATAATGAATATATGTCCATTGCTAATATATATTTATTTGCTTTTTCTCTGTTAGTGTGTCTTCTAACTGGGATATTTTAGTTCTCTGTTTTTGTCTGATTTTAGATGATCTATTTTGTTTGATTTAGATTCAGTTTAGGCCTATATATTTTGTGATTAGATTCGATTAGCAGTTGTTAGCAGGCAGTTGATAGAATAGATGTTTTGATAGAATTACGTATATGTAAATAAAGATCTTTTGAATTTATATACTATTTACTGCACTCTATTAGTTGTGTGGTTTCTGGTGTTGTTCTTGTGTCTTGCTTAATGTATATATTGTTTGTGTTGTATTTAGCTCTTTAGGTCTTAATTTAGTTAGCTTTAGCCTTAGACCTTACGGTTTTCCAAAGTTGCACAGACTAGGACCGTCCATTTTCCTTGCACCCCCAACACAAGGAAATGTTATTCACATTTCAAAACTACAACAATATTAACACATTTTCATATAATATAGAAAAACTTCTGCTAAGTATTTAAGTAATCATGAAAAGAACATAAAATTAAAATTCTAGTTTAGAAATACAATAAACTAAAAAAATAAATATAGAAACCTTATGAAAAAAACTCAAGGTTTTAGTTCTCTTTTTATTTATAGTTAAAATTCGGCATGAAATTGTTTATGGGAGCATGCGGCCTGCAGGACGTGTCTTGTCCACCAATGTTCAATAGTAAGCTTTTTTTTCGCAGTCATTTTCTTTTTCTGTTAGGCCTGTTTCATAATTTGGCAATAAAGATTTATTTCTGTGCCGTTTTAGAAATAGAGAAATAAGTTCAGTGTTCTAGTGTTTAAATCTTATCTTCGGTATAAAATAGAATATCAAAGGGCAAGCAGACTCCATTGAAAAATCTAGAATTGTGCAACTAAATACGTGACACGGTGCAAATGTATTATATAACAAAGCGATACATCTGATCGAGACACTAGCTAGTAAAGTTAGAACACTACATTCTTCTCTCATCTATTCTGTCATAGCTGTGCCGTAATTAACATTGCTTTCCTCCATTAGTTCATTTCTTTCCTCCGGTAGTATTCTACACTGAGTTGACCGTCTTGAGCGCCGTTTAATCAGTACTACGGCTATTATAATAGTGATCACAACACAGCCTACAGCAGTTCCAATGACTAGACCTAACATAAACAATAACAATAAGATCACGTGAGTCTTTCAAAAAAATCATAAGCATTCTTATATATATATATATATATATATATATATATATGTATTTATATATATTTATGTACACGTTTATTTTCAGCAAAAGTAAACAAGTTTGTTTAAGAAATTTTTAGGTATATTGTTTTAAATGGTTTAATCAAACGTAGATCTATGTTAGCTTACCTACAATTGAAAAATGAGACATTTCAGAGGACGATACAGAGCTTTGGTTTATCTAGAGGGGAAAAAGAATGTCTATTGGTTAATTTCATATGTTTCAAATTCACAGGTGAGACTTATTCGGGCAAAACGGACTAAATACCGAAATAAAGTAAATCTAAGTCATTTAGCCTACAATAAACTGGTAATGTATTTATTTTTTTCTGATAACCAATTCGGAGGATATCAAATATAGAGTTATTGGTCTGCTATGCATCTATGCAAAGGGCATTTGTTGCCTCTAACACCCTCCCATTTTTATTCCAGAAATGTAATTAGTCCAAAGCGCCATAGTTTTGATAACCGCCAAAGTCACAAATTATTCATCCCCATCATCAATCCCTTGACCGTTGTGGTCACTTCAGCAGTCATCTTTCTCCACTTTTGCCTATCTTGGGCGGTTATCAATAGTTGAGTCAACTGCAGCTCTTTATTAATCTTATCTTAATGATAAATCAAAACTAATATTCTAAGTAGGTGTAAATCTTGACGTCCACCACAGGTACCGTTTATCCTACTTATGCCGCCGACCCCTTCCTTCCCTCTTCTGTCCACTATTGATCGCCTTTTATGAACACAGTTCATACCAGCAACCCGCCAACGGCATCCTTCAACATGGAGACTATCTCACTCTGCTGTTTTAATATATCATCTGACTTATTCATGTTTTCGTATGTATGTCTTCATTGCTGTTCATTACTTTTAGATTAAGTAGTAACGTTGGTAAAGCAAGCATGTTTTTCACTAATTTGTTATTTGACTTGTTTAATAGCTGGTGCTTTTTTAACTTCACAAAAATGTGGATGGCCTTACCTTTCCTTTATTGATAGAGACGATCCGGCTGCTGTTTGTTTTTGGTTGAGTCATGAATGGTGGCCGCTTTACAGACACGATGCTTGGTGAGTTTAAGGAGCCAGTCCGGACACAATAGTAAATAGAACAACCCTGTGGAATAGAATATTTTGAGCGTACCTTGACTAACTTCTTTAATACTGTTTCTATATTTATTATATTTAGAAAATATGGCCATTATGCATTAGATGTTGGCATATTTAAGATAAAAGTGTTCCTTAAACTATTCCCATGAAAAATATTCCGTTTTAAGAGTCTAGAATTGTTCGAATTACCATTAAATTTAGTCTTGAAAGACAACAATTAGGTTTCAATTACTTTACAACTATTCAAAACTTGGAAATGGTTAATTTTTTTGTTTGACGTTTCAAAGCCATAATGAGAATAATAAATAATATAATTAATTAACAGCCATTAAATGTAGACTACTTATAATTATAGGTGGCATGTTTTCTTGGCAAATTATGCTCACATATCTAAATATATACAAAAATTAGAATGGAGAAAATATAGATAATTTTGTTTTATATACAAAAGTTAATTAATGAATACGCTGAGCTGGAGACTAGTTTTTTGCATTCATTCCATGCATTTGTGAATAAAGCAGAAACATTATTATAATGAATACAGAACTCTTCTTTTTTATAATTCAAAATTCATTTTCAAAAACGGGAATGAGATTTGTTCCCATTGTGACGTCCACAATCCCCTTGTGGTCAGAGCCGTGGAGATATCGTTGATAATTTTCGTTCGTCCTAGGGTAGACTTTGGTTATTATTATTTATATTTCAGTATTACAATAACTCTCCTTATGGTCCTGGGAACAAATTCAGGATTTGCGTTCTAACAGTTCCTTTCCTTAACGTTGTAGTTGTAAATAAATATATTATCGTATTGTAAACAATGAAACAAAAAATAGAATAGTAACTTGACGAGGAAGCTTCAGTGTAAATGTTGTTGATAATTTAATTCTGGTGGTAAAGTATACACAATATGTGTATTATTTGCACCAATAATAGAATAGTGCCAACACAAGCGTCCATAACAAGCTCAAAGAAAAGTATCTACAAAACTAACTCTCTGCAAAACCTCTGCAGAAACTGACTGCTTTGAAAGACAACGCGAATCATTAAATACTCGCGTAGTAGTGCGGTTAACAGACCTATTACTAGGAGGGTGAAAATAATGGCATCATTACAAAACTCATAATAAAAAATGATAGGAACTCCCCCGAACGAGAAATAATAAACTCTTCCTAGCCATTCCGAGAATTTGAGGTCGGCATAAACACGGAATACCAAGATTACTAAGAATCTTTAGCATTCGTTACTAAAAGTCAAGGAAATGAAAAAAACCTAGGCCCCGCCCACAAAATTTGCGAAGAGAGAGAGAGAATAAGTAATGTGTGTTCCAATATTTGGAGCTACCAATATGTGACACCATGATATCTTGGATGATTTCTTATCACACCAGAAACTGACTAACTATGTGGCAAACCTGCTAAACACACAAACTATATTTTTGTTATAATGTTCTGTATAAATTTACAATACTATTTGAACAATCTAATCGTATATTTTTCAGTATATATTTTTCTTACTTCTTTAATATCAACCAAGTGCTGACTAAATCCATCTGGGCATCTTTTTGCATACGCCTTGGCTCCACCTTTTACAATAAATGACTTCAAGGAGTTATTGGAAAAGGCGTTTGCACCAGCACTCTTTGATTGGGATGTGCCCACAGCCAAAGGGTTACCTGCAATGATTAACATACATTTAGTTCACAAACAAGTTAGGAACTGTTACATAAATAAAAACTGGGTAAATGGAGCGTGTAGTCGAACGGACAGACCCAAATTCAGAACTTGTTAAACGTTATAAAACGTTTTAAAAATTTTAATGGGACCAATCGGCTTGCTGGAGTTAAAATTTAACTATTTTAAAGACAAAGCCTGTTTGTAAATATTTAATCTGCTTCACGATTTTACGACTCGAAAAACGAAACTAGCTTTCTGTACAATATAAATTGAGATTAAATATTGATATAAATTTGTTCACTTTAAACCCTAGAGTTAATAACATTAGCGTTTGTTAGTTTTTATGGCCATAATATATAAGGAGATATAGTAACCAGCACAATTATCAGTTAGGCCTCACCTTTACTTTTTCTTAACAAATGCAATGTGCTCATTTCAAAGACAACTAACTTTTCTAGACAAAAATCGTGTAACGAATCGATTATAATTTTTTTTAAATATTTTTACCTGTATTACATGTGAAGAAGCCACCAAAAGGTACAGAATACCGGGAATAGAGTTCAAAGTCATCACTAATACAAACACGCCAATTGAAAAACACAGATCTTGAATAAAACCCAGGTGGACAATTCTAGTAGAATAATAAACAAGAAACATTCAAACAGTTTCTTTATTGATATAAACTAATAGTGGTTCATAATGACACATTTGTAATTAATCCACACTGAAATATAAACTAAATAATACTTTTACTCGACGTCATTAAAAAATAACAAGGCTAGAAAAAGTTTAATTTGAAAAAAAAGCACTTTCTTACCGAGGCTCCAGTCAAAGTATTCACCACATTGTCAGAGTAAACTCCACCAAATAGATAACCAGAGTTGGGTTCAGCCATACCATCTCTGGCACACCAAAAGGTCTTGACATGAATACGTATATAATGGCTTTGCAAAAATAAAACCAACTAAACGTATTAACACACTATTTCTCTATCACTATATGTATATATATAAATATATATATACAGGGCTTTTTTTTGTGACGGTACGCACAGGTACCGCGTACCGGCACCTTTTTCAATGTGAGGAAAAATTATTACTTTTCTTGTATTTTAACGTTTATTATTAATTTATTATATTATTAATTTGTTAAAATTGAATTATTTTAAAATTGCGCGCAATAAGAATTAAAATATAAAATGCGAAACTGCTTTAAAAGTTAGGCAATCCATCACTGAGTACCGGCACTTATTTTTTTACAAAAAAAAGCACTGTATATATATATCAATTAACATAATTACCGTGAGTTTGTTTAGTTATATGTTTGTGCTCTATAGGCTCCTAAGCCGTTTGACTAATCGGGTCAAAAATTAAATGTATAAATTAGAAACGTCCTCCAAAAATTTTTTTTATTTCATAAACAGTATTGCTTAATTTGTTAATTTTTTGGGTAATAAACTTAGACCTATTGATAATCACCGTATGTTAAAGTTCTAAACTGAGAGCCATTTTAGAATGATCTCCATTTGAAATACTTTAAAATTAAGTGTTTCGGGACTGGGTTTTCCCATATTGTGAAATATTGCTGTCTACTTTTTTTATTATTTACTTTTTTTATCGCTTGGTATTTGTGTTTGTTTTTCCCTTTTGATAGCATTATTGTTTGTTTAATATTATTAATAAGAAGTCAGAAACTTGACAGCAACAATTCATATGCACATTCCAGGGCCAGGACACCGTAAGCAATAAAAAATATAAAAAAGTAAATATCGAATGAATTGTTCTCAGTACAGCTTTTGTTTTTAACATTCTTTCTTATTTTTTCTTTTTCTTTTTACACGACACATTGTAATCATTAGTTTTTTCCTACAATTTGACGGGGCATAACTCATATATATATATATATATATATATATATAGCGAAACTGAGAGAGAGAGAGAGAGAGAGAAATAATTATAAGCAAAAACTAAATGAATTTAAACATAAGCAATCAAATATAGACTGACACCTGATTTTAAATTAGTTTAGTAAGGAGCAATACTGGAATAATGTCGTTTGACAAAGCATTATAATTAAATAGAGCCACTATAATTGATTACATCGTTATATTGCATGTTATTTTTTGTGCTCAGTTTTTGTATTTAAAGAGCGAAAAACAAAGTTAATATTTTACCATGATATAACAATATTTATACATTAATTTTCTTACCGGAAAGGCCACGTGTAAGTGTGGTCTTCATGATAATAATAATATGTGTATATTTCGACGGGCGTGTACAAATCTGGACAACTGTAGGAACCAGTTTTTGGATTCACTTCTGCATAGTCCGTATATGGCTCACCGGTATCTACTCCGGTACACGTCTGATAAACACCTAAACAAACAATATTATTGGTACGAGCAATGGAGCAATTATTTATTTATTTATTTATTTTTTAATATTGCTTTTAAAAAGCAGGTAGGAAGAGCACACTGATGCTACACTTAAAAGCATTAAATTCAAATCATGTTTGACTTTGGGGTTCTTCTTCTTTATATCATTGTGGAAACCCCGTTAGGATTGCCACTTCTGGTAGGTTGGCTTCTTCTTGGCTTCAGTGACACGTTAGGCTATAAAAACACGACATTAATATCAACATCTAGGTAAAACCTACCCGGAATGTTTTAGAGACAAGGCAATCGCTCTAAATACAGACTGGCGTCTGAAAGATTTGTCTGTTGGAACCTCGCCCGTGGGGTACGCATATAATGGCTGATATTTTCACACACAAACACGATTGGATGAGAAAATAACATGACATACATTAAGGACATTTTGTCACAATGACTTTGATACCACTGTTGTTAACCTCTTCCTTTACCACCAAACTACTAACTCTGAAACGCCTCAGTATTTCCAGATCACAGGATACGATAGTAGATGCTCGAAAAGAATAACTCCTTTTTATTAATAATAATAATATGTCAAGCTAAAATAAAAATAACAGATACCTCCAAACATTATATCGGTGGAAACATCTTTACATGTTCCGTCGTCAAAATTTGCCGAGAAGCTGAAGTTTGGTTCACCAAGTTTTGTACATCCTCTGATGGTATTCATCTCATAATAGGTCTCTATTGACTCTTGTACAATCTTTTGACAAATTTAAAGTATTTAATTACATGTATCGGAAAACATTAAATGTATTCTTTGCAGGTTAAATAAAAGTAAGATAATATAAAAAAGGACGACAAAGAATTACATTTGCAATGCTTTCAACAGTATTTTCGGGAAACTCTGGTATTGTTTTTGGAGTTATGAAGAAGTAAAGTGGATCTCCGGATCTGTCCATCGCAACCAAATTGTTATCAACTCCGTCCGTCCATTGGTCAACGCTCATATTTGTCTTAAACTGTGGTCCTCCCAATGTATGGATGTAGGATTGTTGTACGCTCTTATCATAACCCTGGCTGGATGAGCTTTCACTCTTGTGGCTGGTGGATAAGAAATAATTTTGTGTATATTTTAACATAAATCTAAGAATGAAAGCAAGAAATAAATTTAAAAAATCGGGTATGCAGTTTAAAAAAATGTGTATTGGAGACTGAAAAATGTATAGAAATATGACTCTCTGTAGCGTTCATCGGATTAGCAGAAATGCTTCGTTACAAAATATTTTTTACAAGCTCTAAAAATGTCAGTAGCACGCAAATAAAAACGATGTAGATGTAGATATTGCTTTTTCTAAGAGTAATAACCAAATTAGTTACCGTAAGATGGGGTGAATGTGGCCGTCCAAGGTGATTTCGGGACATTAAGGAAAAATGTTTTAGAGTGCCATAAATCGAAAAATAATATAATTTCGGGTCTTTCAATTGTATATATTACACAATAAAGATATAGGTAACTATTTAGCAGTTGTTCACGGCGAACAGAGTATTTTCTGAGGTACATACATTTTTTCTAGATGGCCGTCTGAAATGCAATTTTAAGCATAGCTACGACAACCTGTACAATTTTTAATACCCAGAATTTTTTAAGGTGATTATATTTATTTAATTTATGTTTTCTATCTTACAATATCAGTTTTTTTTACTACGAAACGTTTTCGTTTGAAGTACAAGCATCGGGCAAAGCTACGTCTAACGTTCTCTTTATCTGTTGGAGCGTTCATCTTCAATGGGGACATTCCAGTCTGTTTGCTTCTCGACTACGTAGATCAAAGGCTATGCTTACGACTGGCGTTAGTTGTAACTTAACATCTGACTTTATGTTGTAGTCTGTACTTGTATTGCAAGCAATATTCGGGATTAAAAAAAACAAACAATGAGTCACCTTGGAAAAAAAAATCGTGGGACACCATATTGAAATTTAATGATTTCCTCCCTGATTCCGACAAAACCGAAAATCGGAATCCGGTTTTCGTTTAACATCCCTACATAGAAAATGTAGCCCTAATATACAGTTGTATATACATGTATTATGTTTAATGTTATTCAAAATCATCAATAAGAAGAGTAATAGAAGCAGCACTATCGTTGCAGTCTAAAAATTGAAAGTTAAAATAGATATTCGGCACTTTACCGAAAGTCAATGTCACTTTCCGCCAAATCCGTAAGCAAAACGAAAGCTAACTTTTTTCTTCGGTCGAAACCGAAACCACACCGAAAAAGACCATTTGACTATTTTCGGTGCCGCAACCGAAACCGTGACCGAATTTTGGTCGGACATTGTTTTTCATGCATTTTCTAAAGAACTTAAATGCAACAATAAATAAATACTGATTGTATACAATAAATTAAGTTGTAAGTTTAATAATTAAAGGTTAGGCTCTGTTAAAAAGACGTTCTATAAACAAGTATACTGTAAAAGGACTGTAAACATGAGAAACACTTTTGCTACATAATTGTTTTAGCTACATTGGTGGCACATACTTTGATTGGAACAGAAGTTTACATGATGCAGCTGCCCAACAAGACTATATTTTCTCAGACCTGTTTCTGTTTTCTAATTAGATATTAAATGCTTTAGGATCTGTTTATCTGCAAATATGGGCCTGGATAATAATGTCAGCTACTGGCCACTTATCAGACAATCACTCAAAGTCATAAATTATTACCATAATAGAGCAGACAATTGCAGTGCTAAACAAGCTAAAGATCATTGGGCAATTCGAGAGAATATCCCACTGTTAGAATATTTGATAAATGGGCTCTCTGGTGATATCGGTTTTCAGGTATAATCTCCAGAGAATGGTCGGGGGTCCTAGAAATGAGATATTTCAACAAGATTTTGATTATCACAAACGAAGATGTCCGCAAACAATTTATGAAATATTGGCGCATACGGGAATCCACTCAGCACCACCCAGAGCAAGTAACTGTGGTGAAATGGACAGGAACCATTGGAAGATCTTGCACAACCCATCGCACAGAGCATTTAGAAAGAAGTGGCCGATAAAAGAAAGGTGGGAATAAGAAATACAAGAGTGGACCTGGCTGTCCTTCATTGGCTCCCAAACAGCAGCACAAGATCCGCACTAGTGGCGAGTGATGACACAGCAGTTAGCAATAGTCCTCTTAGGGACTTACCCATGGGTTAAGGGATGGGTGATGTGGAACTGACTATGTGATTCCAGGCAACTCCAAGTGTTGCAAGACATTGATTGGCTACATCAAATAGAACATTTCCTGAATATGCCTCATTTGGAAATGCAAACTGTAGCAAGTATCACATCTGATTTATTCCAAATCTTAGCCAAAAATTATTATATATTTTTTACATTTTAGCATAGCTTCAATATTTAACACTCTAAACATGAAAATTAAATTAATATTTTAAATTGGCAACTAACTATACTTCGAGCTACTGTCCCAAACGTGGGACGATCTACACTGCGTTTAAAATGCTACGGTCCCATTTGTGGGGCGCTTGTTTGACACCTGATAAAACAACGTGAATGTGATTTTTTTAAATTTTATATTGTTATAAATGAAAGATAAATGATGAAATTACATATTTCTTGTGGTTTTATATAAAACAGTAAGCATATTTCATCCGTGTGTACTTACTTTTGGGCATGTTTTTTTTTAGTAATTTTACAATTTGAAAGGTCACGGTCTTATAAATCTTATAAAAAGTTAAATTTTGTTCGCAAAGCAAAGGTATAGTTAAAGTCTAACTATCGTACAACGCATTAAACTAATTTTTATTTCTATAAAGCATAAAAGTATTTAATAGGAATTTTTTTACGAAGTGTCCCATAAGTGGGATACTAGCAGAAAATGTGTGAAGAAAGCATTGAGTGATAATAAGTATTACATGAACTTCTTTCCTTGAATGTGAATTAAGGAAACACTTCTACAATTTCTTCATCATCAATATATATTTATCTATCTATCTATGTGTTTGTATTCAATAAAATATCGATGTAAGTAAAACCAATATTGTTACTTCATCATTTTCAAGTTTTGATTGTAAAATCAGCTGAACTGTAAACTGTGATGAACTAAAATGTTAGCAGCTTATAATACACTACCAATAAATAATATAAAAGAAAATAAGCACTAACAGAAGACATGCAGATATGTAGGTAGATATATCGGTAGGTAGGAAGGTACATTAGAAGCTATATAAGTAAGGAATGCATTTTGTATGCCTTTGTAAGTAGGTACGTATGAAGGAAGATATATGTTGAGGTAGATAGTGACTTTATTAAAGTAAAGATAAACATTCCCATTTGTTAGTATTTCCCGAATCCAGAATAAATTCTTCAAAATATGTGTGATTAAAATTTGGGCTATTTTCAGCATTTAATAAACAATACGCGGTTGATTTGTGTCCAAAAAGGTTAATTTAAAATGTTGAGAGAAACGGAAAAAAGTGCCCATAATCCAGGAAGATATTTACCAGTTACGCTATTCTGCACAAAAGCAATCAATGTTATCAAACCTGCCAGGCGTGGCCTAATCTTTCTAAACAAATGTAATTAGAGTGATAACTATACATCAAACGTGTTTTGCTTAAGTTAATGTTTAACAGCAACACACACAGACCCCCCAAAACGTTTAACAACTCTTAATATATTGATTGTATAGATCTACGTAAACTAGAATCTATAGTAACATCTAAAGTATGCTTTTAAATTGGTTGGACTTTTCAAGGAAGTAGATTACATAATTTGGTCTTTAAAGGCCACACGTTTAATGCTAAAATAGCAAATAAAAAAAATTTGTTAGGAAGAAAATTTTCATTTACTTGTATAAATATAAATTATAATTAGTTTATATGTTCACTGCCTTTTATACATTAAAGCAAGTCACTATATCGATAGCTCAAAATGTTTGTTATACTATTTACACAGTAAATAAGAATTATTAAATAATGAGTTATAATGTCCTCAACTTAATTACACTGACTCTCTAAAGATTTACCATACACATACATGTCTACTTCAATAAATTACTTCATGCTACATCGCCTAATAATCTTTTTAACATGTATTTACTGTTTATTAAAAGGACGATTCAGTAAAATTCATCCATGGACAATTTCAATAGCATTATTCCAACTAAATAATTATTTTAATATACATTGCACATAAGAAAAAGGATTGAGTCCAAATACATCTCCTATAGAAAACAAGTTCATTCTAAAAAGCACACCAACCTCCAAGCTGAAATAACATGTGTGACATAAGAGTCATATGTAAATTATCTTATCAATCCTTCCCTTTATAACTTCAAACTACTGCTCATGCATTCATGCTATTTACTTGCATGCTTTCATGTCTGTCATTATAGAAAATTCTACGCTGTTCTAGCTTTTGTCTGCTCAGTTTGTTCCATTTCTGGTCAAAAGACATAACTGTAAATATCTAAAATTCCTCATATAACAGTTTTATGGAACAGTTTCTTACATAGCTTTTTAATCTATTACATTTTTAACACAAAAATGTAAAAAAAAAAAAAAAAAAAAAAAAAAAAAAAAATATGGCCTAAAACTCTAAATGTATTAAAATATTCTATTTTTTTAATAACCAAAACTTTGAATGATTGGCCATTTTTTATTTTCTGTTGAGTTCTAACGTCCTGATTTATGTCAGACGGACTTGAAGGATGATCCAATAATACCTTTCGAAAAAGCAAGATATATGTCAATGATTGTTAACTGCTATCTCAGAATAAATGTCCAGATTTGCTGATTTGGAATTGTTAACAATACCATACTATAATTGCCTAAAATAAAAAAAAAAGGACGAGCCTTCTGGCCCTTATGTACAGTGCGTAAGGAGTCATTGATGACGTGCTACAAAGGAACAAGTGATGACGACCTAACGACTGAGACCACTGAGACCACCAAAATGAGTTAGGCATAATTAAAAAAAATCATACAAAAATGTGTCCCATGATAGAGATATATTATGGTAGGTGGCCCCCAACAGGGGAGACAACCATAATGCACTTACCTATATGAGGCGTGAAAATTAAAAGCACTAAAGAAGGATGCACTCGCTTCGACCATGATGGATGATTTCTGCTCCGTTGTTAAAGAAGAGAAAGATCTGTCTAAATAATCATCTTTCACAAGACCGGCTCCAGCAGTTATGCTTGTTAGAACGTGAGTTCCTAATAGAAATGTTATATTGATACTGGATTATCATAAAGTGTTAATATGTCAGATTATGTATTAAAACCATTCACGAAAAAAAAATGTTTGAATTGTAATTATTATTGGAATTGGAATGATTGTAGGAAGTAGTGTAGGGTAGGGAAGATATTGAAACTAAAAATAACTTTGTTGCAGGCGTGTTTATATTAAATATTAGAAGTGAACTAGTGGGTCACACCGACATAGTCTACATAAATTTATAAAGTTGACAAAAGTTGCTGAATAGTTCAGACGAATGTTTATTGATATGACAATTAACGTAGGCCTACACCACGGAGTACATAAACATTACAATGTAATGCACATCATTAAATTCAACTCATGCTAAATATAAAGTTACTGCAATACTAAATATTTACCTCAATTTATTACCAACATCACATGTCAAATACATCTCATGGAACTTTGAATTTACACTCCACTAAGTCTATAACTCAAACACTGTAAAAAAACTATACATTCATTCGAATACGCTCATTTAGGAGCTTACAAGAATAACAACTTAACATTTTGAGTATCACACACACAGTGCCAGATTTCTGCCTAGGTCTACAATTCCCCGGCCTATGGGCCCATCCAGCCTAGTGGCCCTGGTGGCGGAATCCTTACATAAGCTAAGTAAATTGTTTAACTTTCTTACGAAACTACATCGTTTGGAATCTAAAGACATCCATGAAGGAGCAAGATACGTTATAACATTTTATTCGCGAGATTTGGTAGGACTTTGGAAAACGAGTGTCTGCACCTGCAAGCTCATTTGTCGTCGAATGATGATGTTATGGAGTTATCGTCACTGAAGCTTTACGAATACTTATCGGAAAAAGGTTTTTTGGACATTTATCCAAACGTAGGAATTGCGCTCCGAAAGCTGTTCTGTACACCAGCATCAAATTGCTCAGCAGTACGGTCGTTTTTAGCGCTAAATAGAGTAAAGAATTACTTAAGATCCAACATAGGAGAGAACAGGCTCAATTCATTCTCTGTAATGTACATAGAGTTAAAAATAATGCAGTCAATTGACTATGGTGACTTCATTCGTTCTTTTGCACAGAAGACAGTTCGTCGTATGATTTTATTAATTTTATAGAATAACGTAACTATAGTAATATAGACTATATTGGGATAGTCCCAATACTGCTTGGTTTACACCCTCAGTTCGGGTGGCTAAATTAGCCCGACGCGAGGAAGAGAGGCGTTGGAGACTAAGTGGCCTTGAGGTGGATAAACAGATGTTTAAGTTGGCAAGGAACAAGCTTACAAATGTGATTATACGTGTTATAAGCAAGTTCAGTCTGCTCTGGAGGCTGCGGGCACTGACTATCGAAAACTAATTTCCGTAGTACAGAATCTTCTTGGAAAAATAATGAATTAAGTCCAATTTTGCCTGACATGAGCAGCGAGCAGGCTGCGGAAGCTCTTAATGATTTTTTTAATGAAAAAGTCAAGACGATTAGAAACAGCTTTGATAATCATACTACTCCACCCACTGTGGAGAAGTCATTTTCTGGCATTTCTTTGACAAATTTCCTCCCAGTTACCGAAGAGCAGTTGAGGCGTCTTATCTCTGTCTCTAAGCCTACATCCTCAACTGTTGACCCCATTCCAACGAAGATTGTCTTGGACTGCCTTGAAATTCTGGTTCCAGATTTTGTGCGCATCATAAATGGTAGCCTGGAGTCAGCCACAGTCCCAAAAAGGTTTAAGACTGCTGTCATCAAGCCTTTACTAAAGAAAAAGGGGCTCGATCCTAGTGACTGCAAGAGTTTACGACCAGTATCTAACCTTCCCTATGTATCGAAGCTTCTTGAGAGGGTTGTCTCTCAGCAGCTTTTACAACAACTTACCACACATGGTTTGATTGATAAATGTCAATCTGCCTATCATCCTGGGCATAGCGGTGAGACGGCAAAATTACGTGTCCTGAATGATGTTCTATGTAGTGCTGACCGTGGTGATCTGACTATCTTAGTTCTGTTGGACCTCAGTGCTGCCTTTGATGTTATCAAGACTTCAATACGAGATGGGTATCAATGAGACTGCATTTCATTGGTTTACTTCCTACTTGGCAAACAGGACCCAGAAAGTTTCTATCAATCAGACCTTATCAAAGCCTACTTCTCTCATCTGTGGCGTACCTAAAGGTTCAGTTTTAGGGCCTATCCTTTTTGCCGTTTACATTAGCCAGCTTGGCAGAATAATTGATAGCCAAGGATTATCTCGCAAACTATATGCGGATAATACCCAGCTGTACAAGAGCTTCCATCCTGATCATTATGCTTGTGCTGCCGCTGTTAATGCAGTGGAAGACTGCTGTTTAGCGGTGAAAGCGTGGATGACTGCCAACAAACTCAAACTAACTGACGACAAGACTGAGGCAATTCTGTGCGGTTCAGACTTCAATCGTAGGAAAGTCGATAGTCCATCTATTAAAGTAGGGGTCTCTGTTATCTTTTTGTCCAAAACTGTCAGAGACCTGGGCTTTATCATTGACAATCAATTAACAATGGGTCCAAACATCAGTACTGTGGTTAGGGCCTGCTTCTTCCATCTTCGTGCCCTGGGTCAGCTGCGACCTCTAATTAATAGAAAGACAGCCAATGCTTTTGCTGTTGCTACAATACAGTCAATACTAGACTATTGTAACAGTTGTCTGTGTGGGTTACCCCAGAAACAGCTGGAAAGACTTCAGAAAGTTCAGAATAGTGCAGCACGCATTGTGTCACGAGTAAAGAAGCATGATCATATCAGTCCAGTTCTCAAAGAGCTCCACTGGCTTCCTGTGACGAAACGCATCGATCATAAGATTATGTCCCTTACGTATGGATGCGTGGAAGGCAGAGCACCTGTCTATCTCAAAGAGCTCATACCGAAGCATGTTCCGTTAAGGATGCTGCGCTCTTCAGCACAGTCTATCCTGGAAATTTCATGTTTGGATATTCACAGGAAAAGGACTCTTGGTGTGCGCTCATTTGAATCCGTGGCGCCTTTACTGTGGAACAACTTACCTGAGACACTGAAAAACTCTGCCACAAACGAGTCTTTCAAGAAGAATTTAAAGACATTTCTTTTCAACTAATTTGATCAAGTACACCTCCATCGGCAAAAAACGTGTTTAAAACTATTTGAGAATGTTATTGTTGTTTCGTGCGTCCATCGGTAAAAACCTTGTTTAAAAATTATTTTAGAGTGTTATTTTCGTTTCGTTTTTATGAGCGCACTGAGCATGCTTGCATTAGCATGGAGTGAGGCGCTCTATACATGACTAAAAACTACAAATAATATGTGGTCCGAAGCGTCTGGATGGGACAAAAAGAAGAAACAAGAAGTTGAAGATCGTGCCAGATCGTCATAAAATATGCGGGATGCTTAAATTTTCATTTAAAACGCCATCAGCTGCAACAGCCATAAATGCATATAAGTAATCTTTCTTTCCGAGTGGCATCCGAGCATGGTTTGGGTTGCCTGAACAATCCTAGAAAACCAGTAACTTAACATCATTTCAAACACTAATCGAAATGCTAGACTAGAACCAAAACACGGTTAAGCGAGGACGCAATAATCTTCTGTATAAAAGGAGTCTGTGACACATGACTGCTTAGGAAGTGGAGAATTATTCTACAGAAAATCGGATCCCTTCAACAATCGCTTATGGATGTCGAAGTCATTAACATAGTTATGTAATACCCAAAAGATTCACATGAGCTAGTTGTTAGGTACATCTATATAGTAAAGTATACAACACATATATGATACTATGCAAAACAGTTATAAAGGAAAGTTATATAATGTCATAAAAAGTAAACTCGCATGGGAAGATTTTCCACCTTTTTAAAATAAATTGTCTTTTAAAGATGCTTCTTCAATCCTTAAAATTAGAACTAGTAATAATTATTTCCCTGCTGAAACGGGACGCTACACCGGTCTAGATTATGAATCTAGGTTATGTCCCTTTTGTGCAAATGCAGTAGGTGATGCTTACCATTATTTACTTGAATGTGAACAATTTGATAGCCATCGAAAAAATACCTTAAAAAATAATTCTATACCAGACCAAATATTAGAAAAAATGTCGGAACTGTTAAATTTAAGATCCTTTAAGGTATTAAAAAACCTTAGTATTTTTGCAAAAGAACTCTTGTCTGCATTTAAAAAATAGGTACACGAATTAACCAGCTAAGCATTTTTTTAAAAAGTAATAATAATGTAGGTATGTCTTTGTAAATGAGCAAATATTAAACGGTGCGATATAATAAAATACTTAGTCGAAAGTATTGAAATTATTTATATAAGTGTGTGTATGTATATGCTTCCATTAAATTTACATTCTGTCATTATGTTAATGTGTCCTAGTAATTACTAAGAAGAAAATAATAATAATATTGATCATCTTCTTTAAAATGGATGTTTAATGAATTGTACGCTTTATATCTATTTATGAGATTTTGGGTTACTCGTATAAATGTGGAATACCTATTGTAAAACAAAATGTGTATGAGAGTAGCTGTTGGTAGTTATTTTATCATTTAACGTTTGATGTATGTTAATTAACTAATTGTACTATGTATTTATGAATTATTATCTTTTGACTGCCTTTATTGTACCTATGTACTATGTGGCAAAGTAAACCTTTGTTCATTGTTCATAGTTTTCTAGTCTTCGTTGTTTGTGAGTGTGTTAATGCCGTCACGCTTCAATGTCCCTGTTGTTATTTTATGTCAATTGTACTGTGACAGTCGTCGTCACGCTTCAGCGCATACAAAAGCTAATTATTATTTTTTAACTTGTAATTTCTATAGATTCTGGAACCCTTTGTTTTTTTGTATATGAAGAATAATTTTCATTTATAATGACCTTGAATGTGTTTAGTTCTAAGGGTCTTCTAGAGGGGTCTTTTTCCCGAACTTACCCAAACAGAAGGTAGGGTATATAATAGTTTTGTACTAGTCTCGGGGTTGTATAGCTTCTATCATTGTACAATTTATTTTTGCGATCTTTATTTGTGATTGTACTATTTAAAAAATGCCTTATACATCTTTGTATATCTGTACTATACTTAATAATTGACTCAGGACTGTAATGTAGAATCGGCATTTTTTTATACATTTTTTAATTTTGTATATTGTTATTGTAAATTTTATTTTAAGTTATTTTGTAAAATTTATTTTTAAGTTATTAAACTGTTATTGTACGATATCGTAACATTCGACTTCCTTCATATCTTTTTTGTTCAGTTTTTATTAGTTGATCATTTGCAATACCGAATTTGTTTATATATTTTGTTCAAAAAGATACTACTCGTTTTTATATTGCGTTTTTTATTAAGGAGCCAAGTTAAAAAAAAAAAGAAGAAAAGAAGAGACATGACCTTTTCTTACAAAATTCCACTTGTTTATTGATATGTCTGTCTTAACAACAGAAAGGCAATAGTTAGAAAAGAATGGGGTGGTCTTAAAACATATCGTAGAGACTGTTTTGTAATTGTAACAATAGTAAGTGACATTGTTAAAACACATCTTTTTTTCTCTAGAAATTCTCTATACAATTTTTCTCGCGATCTATCTAGTCTTTCCATATTAAAAGAAGAACGATGCTGTCGTTAAGAAGCATTCGCGTTGAATATAAAAATACTCTGTGATACTAGATGTGCAACCTGGACATAAACAATATCAATGAATTTTGCTGAATTTTCCGACACTAATAGTGAAATGAAAAGTGCACTATTATACTGTGTGTACCCTGAGGCACAGGATATTATTGTACGACTTGATACGTACACATTCTTAGTTCTTCTAATAATCTTTTAAAGTGCTAAAAGTGGGGCCTGTTTCTTAACAGTTCGCCCTTCCCCCCGACCCCCACCCCCGCTACCAGCGTCAAAATTGTCTACGCTACTGCGATATAGTGCCCCCTTTAAGATAGACTGGACATTCCTTCCCCTCCCCCTCCCAAATATAATAATAAATGGTTCGTTCATGATATACGGACTTAGCACAGTGTCACATATTAATAGCACTTACAGCTCTCTTACAACGCAAACTTTGTGGGCAGTACTAAGCCTAGACTATTCTAGGAATCCACTCTTGTGCCGACCTCAAATTCTCGGAATGGCTAGGAATAGTTTAATATTTCTCGTACAGGGGCGCTCATGTTAGAACTGTCGTTTTTATTATGAGTTTTGTAATGATACCATTATTTTCACCCCTCCTAGTAATAGGTCTGTTCCCCGCTCTTTTCCGCGAGTATTTAATGATTCGTGTTGTCTTCAAGGCAGTTAGTTTTGTAGATACTTTCATTTGAGCTTGTTATGGACGCTTGTGTTGGCACTATTCTATTATTGCTGTAAATACTACATTTATTGTACATACTTTATCACTTGAATTAAATTATCAACAACATTTACACTGAAGCTTCCTCGTCAAGTTACTATTCTATTGTTGTTTCATTGTTTACAATACGATAATAAATTTATTTACAACTACAACGTCAAGGAAAGGAACTGTTAGAACGCAAATCCTGAGTTTGTGCCCAGGACAATAAGGATAGTTCGTGTAATACTGAAATATAAATAATAATAACCAAATTCTACCATTTGACTAACAAGAATTATCAACAACATTTACACGGCTCTGACCACAAGGGGATTGTGGTCGTAACAACAGTAAAAATGAACCAAATCCAATGTCTAAAATGATTAATATTTTTTTTATAAACTCACCAAATTCTCTAACAAGCAGTTGACTTAAATATCTTGCTTGCTCTGTTTGATTCAAAGATATGGCAGTGCCAATCACCAACAACCTGTCTTTAAACTGTGGACTCAGTTGTGGATCCAAGTTGAGTTTTACTTCATATCTAATGGGAATAATTAAATAACAAGCTATTGTTTCTTTTGTTATGTTGTCATAGTTAAAAACAAGCATTTATTTGAAAAACAAAGTTGCTAAAAGTTACTTGCAATATGCATGCGCCTTAATCAAATTAGGTAAATTGTCTGAATTATACAATAGACAATACAATAGTTTGACAATAGTGATGATTTAGTTAAAAACAACGGTATGATAATCATCGGATTTCAGCATGATAATAAAATTTTGTACATTAGAAACTAGTAATGGGCTCTATGCTGTATATTAAATGCACACTAAATAGTGATCACTTAATAAATTCAAGAGTTGATGAATGTATGAGTGTGTTGCTATGCAACCAATTTATTAATCCTGCATGTTTCATTTGATGTTTTTATTCGATGCATGATAATTCTATAAACATGTTTAAAATGTTTATGTAATGCTTACGTTTCAAAATTTGCTTTTGAATAATTTCAGAGTCCCTGTTATTTCCATTTGTTTTACATTACAAGATTTCGCACATCCATAATAATAACTTATACGGTCAATCGGCCGTTTTGCCCGCCTTCTAAAACCAACCATGATTATGCGAAACAGGGATTTCCCCAGTACAAAGGAATCTCCTATATCTGTGACGCGATGTCAAATATAATTATAGTATAAGATAATATATTTAGAAAATTTCGAATTAATCTTCTTAATGACCACTTTCGTAATCATTTTATATTAGTTTGAAAGTAAAGGTTTTTCATATTTTATAAATAGGTAATTCAATACAATAGTATATAATACAGTTATTATTTCAATAGATAATACCTCTCATAACGTAGTTGCACTCTGCTTGTCATCGCGTTGTGTTTCATCTGTGTTGATTTCATCTGCTCGTGCTCATAAGAAAATTTACCACTGACTGAGACAAACGAGTATTTCAGTCCCATGCCAACGTTTATAGATTCAGACGTGAGAGACTTGGCATCGTTCCATTGTTCGATTAATTCAGCAAATGTTTGCACTTTACTGTCCTGTAAAAATTTACAATTCACACTAAGTTAATCCTTCATATTGGTATAACTTTGTCGACCTTGAAGTTTTGAAGGTTACTTAGTATGTCTAAGCTCCATGCGATCTAGTATTTAGCACAAAGCCGAACTGTGTGACACATTTACATTATTTCCCGACATTCCTAGGGAAGACTTTTCTAAAAATAAAACATCAACCCTGATTTGGAAATTTTTTTTTTTACATGCATATTGTGATGTAGAAGGTCAGTAAGAGTTTATTCTTATTGCGACGCCCTTTGCATATCTATTACCTCCCTTGTGAACTCGTGTTCACGCTGTTTTATGTTTTGAAATCGACCAATGTCCGGCTGGTCAGAACGGTCACGGGCTTGGAGAAAGTAGTCAGTTGGCAGCCTTGTTTTGAGATAGCTGTGTATGTCGCTGGTACCTGTGAAATTCCGCGTGTTATCTGATTGAAGTTGTTTTTTTTTATAATTACGATTGTTGTTTGAATTCTATAGAGACATTATATTACTTTTGCTATAAAGAACCCATAAAAGACATCCCTAGATGTAACAAAGACTTAAACAAATAAAAATGCCTTTTTGCTGGTTTACACTCAATGGAAAGAGAGTAAGGAACAGAAATGAATAATGTGCTTTGTATAATAAAATGTGCGAAATGACAATCACTGTAACTTTAGATTCTTTCGAAGAACTAAATATAAAGAGGCCATTTTAATTGTTTTAAGCACTGTGGTCTAAAGGCAGTGTGTTGGCTGGCTATTCTGAGTTAAGTGTTTCGAGTTTATACAAAATTTCCTGTTATTATATTCGGGTCAAGAGATTATTCCTGATCCTTTCTATCTCTGATGCTTAGTGGGGTATTCAGACAAGTTCCACATGTTCCTATGAAAAAGGCCCCCCCCCCCCCCACACACAAAAGGAACCCTCACACATCCCAACAAAATATTTTTTTGTCGTGTCTTTTGGCAATTAGAATTGTGCTGTAACATTTATGGCCAACATAGTTCACAAGGCTTCATATATGTTTCATGCATTTCAAGAGTTCCTGCTAGAGCACAGGTCTTTGATATTATTAATTGTCGTGCACAGTCATATGGATTTTTCAATGAGTGCTAAATACAATGGACTTCTTGCTTTGGTTCTGAACCGCAACCCGTTAGCAGTTTGTGTGCCTGGCACCGCACACTCCCCGAACTTAGTTTTTAAAACAGCAACTGAAAGTTGTTCATCAGCTGCATCATCTTTTTACCTCCTGCACTAGATTTATACTTTTGTATAGCCTCTACCCTCCGTTACGACATTTTAACACAGGAACTTCTGATGTACCACTGTGTATTACAAAGAAACTGTAAAAAAAACACACTGGTCTTGTCGGTATGATGAAACAAGAGCATTTGCAGCAAGCTTTATCCTGATACAAGAGGCTTTAGAGTTGACTGCCGATGATGATGTCGAGAAAATCATCATCCGTTCACAGGCTGATGAACTTTGTAACCGAATGTCATCTTTGGAGATGGACAAATTTGCTTTATTTTGGCATGATATTTTAAGAATATTTCAATGCCACACGTAGAGCCTTTCAAGACACACATAATATGATCCTCAATATGGCCGTTGCCTGTCGCAAGTCTCTCTAAACAGTTTTGATGAATATGAACCTCAAGGAAAAGTAGAGTCTGGGACAGCCAGATATGTTAAAATGAATACCAGACAACGTCGATGCAGTGTTCGTGTGACATCACTGGACTATGGACAGGCACAATTAGCATAGTTATCACCAAGAGAGAGTAGTTCCTTTGTGGACATTTTTCTTCCAGTTATAGACCAGATGAAGCAATAACTTGATCGACGTATTAATGCATTCATTATTGTGTGTGAACGATTTGGATTCCATCATGAACTTAACAATATGTCAGCTGATGAAATGCAACATGCAGTGGTGAAATTTGTCCAAAATTATGACAAAGATCTGGACGATTGCTCGGTAATGAACTGGTTTAATTTGCTCAATTATCCTAGCCACATTCTTGCGACGTGCTGAGCTAAGTTGCTGCGTCACTGAGCCTTTAATTAGCATAGAATAGGCTATCAGTGCAGACTTAGTGGATAAATCAACACGGCATACAGGGTAGTGGGACATGTATTTGGTTGGCAGGTGTCTATGGGTATTTTGGTCCCGATGCTGTTGGGATGTCTATGTGGCGTTAAGACAATATTTATATGAAGGTTTCTGTGGCTCGCATAAATACGTAGGCTGAGTTAAAACTGTTGACTAAATGACACTGTCACTAAACATCATACACGAGTATTCTATCAATCAATAAGTAAGATGTATAGTAACACACTGAAGATTATATTCACATTTACTGATGAATGACGTGGGCAGATAAATCAGATAATCCAAAATACAAGTGATGTGAAGTGCATATCTAACCATAGGCCTTAAATGCCTTAAATATACATAATACATAGCCATAAAAAGGACTGAGGGTTGCGTGGTCCAATTGGGGCCTAGAGTGTCCGACTCCATCGATTCCCTGAGTCGGACAGTTGTAAGACTAACTTACATTCTACAAGGATAATTCTGACCACGTGTTGGAAAAGGCATAACTTAACTCTTATGATATGTACAATCTGTATGCGATGGGTTCACCTCGAAATTTGATGGACACGTAGAGTTGGATATAACCTGGCGAGGTGGAGGGGAGGATACATGCGGGGAGTCGGGGGGGGGGGGGATGGCCATCAAACGCGCTTCTTTCTCTGCCGGCGGTATCTTGAGGTTGCACGTCAAAGGGGTTCCTACAGCAAACTGGGCCCTAGGAGGTTCATTTCCGAATACATATTATATCCTTTGTGTTGGACGTGGGGTGGCGGGAGAAAAGGGTGAAAGACAGGGATGGTGGATCTAAGCATGATTGCTTCATGCATGACCTTGACGTGTTCCTCAGGTGTACGTGGTTCCGAGGCGAAAAAATGGGAGGGAAGAGAACACACGCGTGCAACAGCTATTAAAATGGATGCAAGAGTGTAAGCATGATAATGATATCAATAAATGATAACATTAGAATAATCATGTAATAACAACATATAATATCATCAATATAATATTATCAATGATCAATCAAAGTATATGCAAATAGGCTTGAGAGCAATTGCTAAATACGTTTAAATGTTAAATACAGGAGAGAGAAAGGAAACAACACATTCTTACTCCAATCAGACTTTCAAGTGGCATATAATGTCAGAGATTTGTACGTACAGGTGGTTATGATAATATTATCTTATAAGAGAGGATTATATATGGAAAACTTTCTTAATTGCGTGTGACGTTAATCATGTTAATATTGTTAATGAAGGATAAACAAAAACATGACATTGCTACATTTATTTGATTTGTCTTTTTTATATCATCAATTAGCTTTGTCTCCTAGTCCGTGTTCTTAGTTGTATGTTAAATACGCTCTGAGCTTACACTATGTTTGTTGGCAGCGCTATACAAATATTATTATTATTACTTTTATTATTATTATTATTATTATTAACAGTTAATTTACAAACTGATTGTTAATCAACGTCTGGCAGATACTTTATCGAACATTGAAGTTGCCTTAATAATGTAGGCATATCTTGAACATTATGGTTGCCAATGCATCTAGTAAACGATCGTTCTCCAAATTGAATAGGATTTTAAAAAAAACAGGCTGAGAACAATCATGATTAAGTATTAGCTCTTTGCCCTAAGTCTTCTCAGATTTGACTTTAATGACATCAATGAATAACTTGCTGTTCGTGATGCCGGAAAAGTAAATGACTAGTGATATGACCTTGAAATATTTTATTTTAAATTATTTCAAATTGTTTCGTGTCTTTTACTCAATATTTCAAGGACTCAAAAAAAAAAAAAAAATAAAAAAAAAAAAAATTGTATAAATAATTTTAAATAAAAATATAAAATATTATTTTATTCTTTGAACATTTTTAATTTTTATAAACTTTTAAAATAATTGATTCAAATAAAAAAAAATGCCACTTGGGCTAAATATTTATTATTAAAATAAATGTACATAAAAAGGTAGTGGAATAAGCAAATTAGAGTCTTAAGGTGGCTTGTTTTATAAAATGTTCATCTAAATATCAACTGAACCACTAATATGGTGGGAGTAAGTATGCAAATGCATGTCTCGACCGCTATCGAAATAACAATTCCCATTTTATTTATTGTTGCCAGTCACCAGCACAGATCCGTATGTTAATGTGTATACCTTCAAAAGGAACAAGTTAAATGGAAAAATTAATTTATGCATTTCAAAATTTAAAGTTTCCATCAAACTCCGATGAATAGACGATAAAGATGGAAGGAATGAAGAATTTGAAAATAATTGAATTTAACTTATTTTTCCTTTTTAGCTATGGCTTATAAACTATTTTCTTTTAAAAAAATAGTTTGTATTGATTATGTTATGTTAATGCAATGAAAAAGAAATATTACAAAAAATACACACAACATGAAATAAAACACAAATTTTTAATAAACTTATTTTTTACATTATTAAATAAGACAGACTAGAATGAATCATCAAGACTGTAGCGAGCATCTTAATCCCAGAAACAGTCAGATAGAGACTGAACTAGCAAATAATGCAACAAATACTGTGAATATGAGTGTTCAAATGAGCAACTGAAGTTAAATAAAGTGAAATGCTAATATGCTCGCCGAATCGGCAGTCAGAGTCATTCAGCATCAACAGCAGCAATGTCGGAAGGCCGGGGTGAGGCCATGATGGGCCCCACATGGAAACTAGTAAAAATGGATTTAATGGCCCATCGGATGAATAAGTTCTGAAATGTAAATTACTTTTTCATTTCAACATTTAGATCCAAGAATTCTTACCTTGATAGGAATAGTCATGACATCATTGGGAAGCAGGTAGAGTCTGTCATCTGTCAGTTTACATTGGCTGAAATTGTAACTGACAACAGGGCTTGTCTCCTTGTTGATTAAGTTGTCCCACCCAATCCCTGGCAACACCTACATTTTAACAATATGCATATACATATTAAAATACAATCATTTGATAATCTAATATATAGCAATGTAAATATTTTTATGAATATGACTTCCAGCCACTTTTTATTCAAACTATGAATAACTTCGTGTATTACACCTTTATAAGCTTAGTCCTAAACCTACCTCAAATATCTTTGAGTTTAATTTGTTAATATTCTCATTGTCCATACATCGTTTCGGGTCTCCCACTGGCCAGTCAGACTCAAAAGAAGCAAGCTTATTTTCTTCTGATCCTGCAGCCAAAGATTGAATAATGATCCCAATAACCAACACTGTAAGGCTTAAAGTTAAAGCCTTTAACTTTCGAAGCATATTTCGAACTATTGATGAGACGAAATATAACTAGAAAAAAGTGTTCTTTCTACAATGCATCACGAATAAAGCAAGTGATTATATAGGCCTATTCATAAATTTGTTTGTCAGGTGACCCAGTGTCCGCGTGTTTAAGTGTCGTCTGACAATCTTGCACGTGGAGCACCAAAACAATTTTAATAGGTTCATTATAAATAGTTAAGAAGAAAATGGGAAAAACTGATTTCTGAGTAGTCCCTCGTCTATTTTTAGGTCTTTGCAAAACATAGCAGAATGTCCGTATGAGAGACCCGGATTTAAAAAAAAAAAAGATAATTGCTGTAGGTTTAACCCTACATTTTTATTTTAGTTTTTATAATAAATTGTAAGGAACAAACGTTCTGCAAACTACAAATTAGAAAAAGTCAAATGTGCCCATACGGATCTGCTCCCGAAAATGCGGAACATTTTTTCAAACCTGCCCACTGTACCACTCTATCTGTTCAGCCATATGTCCCAGGAACCTTCCTTGAAGAAGAAGAAAATATGAGTTAACAGTAATAACAGTAATAAGTTGAATACTAAAAAATTTGAACATCAGCGATCTAGAGTAGCCTACTGTTAACCCCTTCACCACGTTGAATATAGTGTTCTCGTACCTGTTAGACAAAACTATCAATAGACAGTTACTAATAGTCGTAAGTCTTTTTTCTTGGCATCATAATAGTTTAGGTTATATTTTAATGTGTTTGTATTGATAGCGTCTATCTGCGCCATTCAATTGTAAAAAAATTCAAACAACAAAAAAATGTTTAAAAAAAAGAACAACACTAATTCTCAAGTAGTAAAACGTTTTTTTTAACATTTAAAAGTTAAATATTTTTAACACAAACATTTATATATGAAGTAACCGCTGCAATACCAATGCACAAGTAAATGTAAATGTAGGAAATAAACAAAAATAAGTCACAAAGAAAAAAAAAACGCATTTAAAGAAACGTAGACAAAAAAATTGGGCAGAGTGGACCCACTGGATCTACTGTTGGCTCTATGTAAATCTCTAATGCTATCTAAATAAATGTAATCACTGTGAGGTTTGGCTTATTTTAATAAGGTGGTAAAGGCATGTTGTTTTTTCTTGAAAAGAAGCACATTGCTAAAAAAAACAAATTTACCTTTGCCAAAATTACCTTGCCGAAAATACCCTTACTGAAAATACCCATGCCCAATTTACAGTGATTCGACGGATTCGGGAAATATATAGCAAAGGTAGTAGTAACAATCTTTGGTTATAATAAAAATATATATAAGTGCTAATGAAAGATAGAAAACAACTGTGTAGTTCCAAACCAGTCTACAAGGATTGACCACTTCAGACACTTTCAAACATGTGTGAAGCATAACAGGGAATGCGTCTTTACCTGAATCTTAGCCTACACAAAGATAAATTGTGAAGGGTATTAACAGTTTCATATGTTATATCTGACTGACTCCAAACCAAACACTGTTATAATTTATTTATTTGGTAGGCCTATAGTTCCTTTCTTGTACCAATTAGCAATAGACTTGAGTAATTTATTGTTAATTTTATTATTTTTTAAAGATGTAGTTATATTTGTGGCGTTTTGGGACAAGATTAACGTCACACGAACTAGACAGGTTTTAAATGCAATCCGCTCATATAAGATAATACTATAATCATATCCTCTATGCGTAGAACCCACTGACATTATGTGCCACAATCTTGCATGTCTGATTGGAATAAGAATGTGTCTTTCCTTTCTATCTCCTATATTTAACATTAAAGTATTTAGCTTGCATTGAATTTTATTTACATAAATGTATATGTTCTGCACCCCCATGAGTATATTACTTATATTGACTTGAGTTTCCATTCATGCATATTGTCATTGTTACTAAGTCTACATCATGCCCACCATTCTAAATTGTGTAACATGTTTGCGTCTCGCCCCCCCCCCCCCCGTACCACGGACGATCGAGAAACAGGTCAAGATCATTCCTGAGCCCACCGTCTGTGACCTTCGCCCCCCCCCCGCCCCTCCTCAATTATAACATGTATATGAAAATAGACCTCTAAGAGCTCGTCCCCTGGTCAAAACCCCCTTTGTTGCTTAAACCAAGGCGCCGCCGGAAGATAAGAATTACCTTGGATGGCTGACCGCCTCTTCGCCCCTCCCCCCTCACCGCCACTCGCACCCACCATCCCCCACCCCTCTCCCCATGCTTTCCCTACTCCTGTCAATCAGACTAAGAAAACGTGCACATTTCCCCCTATCCTCCCATTTTATACCACGTGACTATTACTATTAATGCTTTTAGTTATAGATTTAACGAGTAGTTTACGGACAGTCTAGATAGGAGATCGGTCGGAAAAGAGCGTGCACTTCGGGCCGCTCTGGCACCTATGGGCGCCTCGGCCGTTAGTCCATTCTGTATCTTTGCTGTTTATATTGTTGGACTATGTACCTAGAATATTATGTATGATATATGCAACGTGAATAAAGTTCAGAATATAATGTTTTTGATAGTGTTCTCTAGTGACTGTACAATCGATGTTTTGAAGTATATGTGTTTAGTATAGCCAAACCCCTGCATAATTACCTCAGACGAGCCATGGAATTCTACACACATAAATATAAATTTGATAATCAATACGTTAATCTCTAGCACAGTACTCCGGCTCATCACTTAAGACAAAACGCAGCCAACAAGAATAGAAAGAGAATAATTCATCTCTTATCTATTTATGCAGACCACTCTTATAAAAAGGAAATAATACGCATACGAGCCTGCCTGCAACACGATGTGACATGATTCAGTCACTTTTACTTAATCATACAGAAGGCACGACACACATCGGGCTCAGGTGCAAATCTAATCGCAACTTATAAAGTTTACCTGGTGATTAAGTTGTCTAATCAACCCCCGCCACGTGACAATATTCTTTTACTGAAATTAATACTGGGCAATAAAATATTATACTTGAGCATGTTTTAATCCTGCACTCTAGGATAAATTCTTAAACAAAATATGTGTAGTCTAAAGTGATGATTTGACTTCGTCTGCATAGTGTTGCCTGTGGGCAACGAACCCGGTTACATTTCACAATGTCATTTTTTTATTTTCCCAGAAAGTGTTTATTTGAGCCCAAAAGTGATTATAATAAATCACAGAAAGAAATATGTTCTTACATTATTCATGTCTCATGCATTACAGGGTTAAAGAAAAGAAAACTGCGTGTTAATCATTAATCTTCTAAATTGTATTCAGAAAAGCAGCCTAGATATTTTATAACAAAGAAATATAAATGTATCCTATAGTCAGATAGTTCATTGTTTCACAATGTTTATGACGTGGTTTGTAAGTGTAAGTAAGTGGCTTCTTTAGCGTCTTAAACATAACATAAAATGTATAAGTTTCATTTGTGGATATTCCCATTGTCCATACATCATTTCGAGTCTCCCACTGGCCAGTCAGAGTTAAATGAAACACGTATCGTCATCAAAATATTAAAAATGAAATGTGTGTGGGAGGGGGGGGGGGGGTCTGGTTAATGTTCATTCCGTAATGTTGTGAGTAAATGTCAATGCGAATATGACATCATAGGAAGTCATTCAGGCTATAAAAAGAGGCGGATGTAACCGCGTAGGCTTAGTGACAGCTGACTGCTAGATGAGACTGATACTGCTTGTGTAGTCCTACTGATGAGAATACTAACGAGGCTGATGCGAGCTTGTGTAGTCCTACTGATGATATGACTGATAGAGGAGACTGATACGTGTTTCTGTAGTCCTACTGATGATAAGACTACTAGAGCAGACTGTTACGCGCTTGTGTAGTCCTACTAATGATATGACTGCTAGAGGAGACTGATGCGTGTTTCTGTAGTCCTACTGATGAGACTACTAGTTACTAGAGCAGACTGATGCGCGCTTGTGAGGTCCTACTGATGATATGACTGATAGAGGAATTACCTCTTTATGTTAGTGTTTCCTTTCTCAAGTAATAATAAAAGCATTCTTTTGTTTTACAAAGGACTTGCTTTGTTTTATCAAGTATCATTTTATAAGAGCCTGATAAGATCTCTTTTTGGAGGGGAAGACACTACTCCGCTATGGGCCAAAAATGAATCTATCTTTTAAAGTTGAATCTAAAATGAATATTTAGCTAATCAACAATATATTTTAAAGACATTAGGCCTACTAGTGTAACTCAAAGGTAACAAAAATGTTATAATATCTTCAAATGTCTGTATCTATGTCAATGCAATAGAACTCAAACGAACCATTTGTAATAGACTAAGCAGTGTGTACCCAATCGGTGACACTATACCATTGTCTTTAGATCGAGGCCTATATCTATGTACTATAAACGACCATTAATCGTTTCGTAGACGTGCTATTGAAAATCGAAAAAGGAATATTTGGGGGAGGATGGTATACTATAGTCTAATATTGGACTACGCTTTATACAGTCGCCTAAAAGAAAGACTACTACTAGTATTTTTAGTTTGCCAAATACATGGGCGCCCGCAGGGGGGGGGGGGGGTGGCAAGTGCCCCCCTCCCCCGGATTGATAGCTAAAAAAAAATTTTGGACAAAAATAGACAAACACATTTAAATTTTTATTAAAACGTTTATAATTAACTGTAACAACTGCGACTTCTTCCATTGTCATATCGATATCATTATTTTTTGGTATGCATCCCCCCCCCCCACTCCCGATGCTCTACTTTTTACTCCATTCACGTTTCTCTAAACACTATGATGCGTGCATGAATCATTCCAATACGTATCTCTAGCATCAACCCTGGAAATAGCTAACTGGGACTAAATGTGAACTATTTGGACCGTCGATAGCGAGTTCTAGCTTTCGCCTGAAGAGGGGCGTCCTAGCCTATGCTGCACAGTGCTGCACTAGCTATTTGGACTGCCGATAGCACGTCCTAACTTTCGCCTGGAGTTGTGATCCTAGGCTGTGTTGCACTAACTTTTTGGACCGTCGATCGCACATCCTAGCTTACGCTTGTAGATGTGTCTGTTAGCTTCTCCCTGGAGATGTGAGTTTTAGGTTTAGCCTTGTGTTGTGCATCCTAGCCTGTGCTGCACAGGGAAAGTGGACACATGTATAAAGTTGAACTTTTGTTTCCAGTTTTTACTGTTTGCGATACGAGTGCTACGTTGAGTTGATTTCTAATTCGTTTAAAAGTTTCGGAAAACCGTGTTGACTTTTTGTTTTTGTGAAAAGTTTTGGGTACTCATTTCCAATGTTTTAATAATTTAAGCCCGAAAGTGAATAAAATAAAAAAATTGTCTGGCAAAACAATTGATAAAATCTGGCATAATTAGTTTCTGCTGGTGTCGAAAATATTTAAAAAATTAACCGTCAACTTATTATATTTGATCATAGATTCAATTTTCTCTTGGCTCAGAAATTTTAGAAACCATCCAAAACGAATGGAAATTATCTTTGAAGCCGCCGACAGAGTTATAAGGTCTCTTTAGAAAAACCGAACGATAGATAACGATATGCTCCCAAGCTCTGTCCGGGCTCAGCCATCCCGCGTCACGCCGAAGGCGTGGAGTGCCGTGTCACAGGGGAGGGTTCAAATGTGCTCGCATCCAGGGGCAGGCTGGTGCAAAACCTCGGTTTTCTTGGATGAGATAGTTACGCCGAAGTTGGTGCATGCCGCTGAGAACAAATCCATACTGCGCTGCATGTCTGCCTCCGTGGAAGCTATCAGGAAGCAGTCATCTGCAAACAAAAAGTCCCATATTGTCTCAATGTGGGTCATAGATTTGGCCTGCAGTCTCCTCAGATTGAAAAGCTTACCATCAAAGCGGTACCGAAGTTTGATCCCTACATCACTTTCATTGAAGGCATCCAAAAGCATGGCTGACAACATGCGGCTAAAGAGTGTAGGGACCAAGACAAGACACATCCCTGCTTTACGCCGTTTGTAACCTGGAAGGGTTCTGAAAAGCTGCCCTGGTCTTGGAGTCTGGCGAGCATGCCGTCGTGGAGTTGCCTGACCATTTTGATGAAGGTGTCAGGGCATGCCAATTTGGCCATGATTCTCCTGAGTCCCTCGCGGCTGACTATGTCAAATGCTTTAGTCAGGTCTACAAAAATGGCGTAGAGAGATACATGTTGTTCCTGACATTTCTCTTGCATTTGGTGGGCAGGGAAGATCATGTCAATGGTTCCTCTCTCCTTCCTGAAACCGCACTGGCTCTCAGGCACTAGACCCTGGTCGAGGTGAGCTGTAAGTCTGTTTAAGAGTATCCTTGCAAGGATTTTGCCAGCGATGCACAGAAGAGATATCCTTCTATGGTTGTCGCATGCTTGCTGATTGGCCTTGGGCTTGTAGTGCTGGATAATGGTTGCATCTTCGAATTCCCGTGGGACTTTTTTTTTGTTTCTATATCTCGCAGAACATGGCCGCGAGTTTTTCAACCAGTTTGTGTCCACCTGATTTATATATTTCGGAAGGAATTGAGTCAGCTCCAGGAGCCTTGCCGCTAGACAGGAGATCAATGGCCTTTTTTTTGTTTCTATATCTCGCAGAACTTGGCCGCGAGTTTTTCAACCAGTTTGTGTCCACCTGATTTATATATTTCGGAAGGAATTGAGTCAGCTCCAGGAGCCTTGCCGCTAGACAGGAGATCAATGGCCTTTTTTGTTTCTATATCTCGCAGAACATGGCCGCGAGTTTTTCAACCAGTTTGTGTCCACCTGATTTATATATTTCGGAAGGAGTTGAGTCAGCTCCAGGAGCCTTGCCGCTAGACAGGAGATCAATGGCCTTTTTTTGTTTCCAGTTTCCGTCGAAATTGTTTTTTTTTTTGGTATAAAAACTGTAATAACTGTGTATAGTATACACTGTAGTAGAAAAAACTACACTGTATATAGTGTACACTGTAGCTGTATACACTACGCTGTATATAGTGTACAATGAAGCAGAATACACTACGCGTATATAGTGTACACTGAAGAAGTATACACTACGCTGTATATACTATAAACCGTAACGGTATACGCTACGCTGTATATAATGTACACTGTAACGGTATTAACTACACCGTACATAGTGTACACTGTAGAGCTATGCACTAAAGCGTATATAGTGTACTATTGTAGCGGTATTCACTACACCGTATATAGTGTACACTGTAGAGGTATACACTACACCGTATATATTTACACTGTAGCAGTATACAATACACCGTATATAGTGTACACTGTAGCGGTATACACTACACCGTATATAGTGTACACTGTAGCGGTATACACTACACCGTATATAGTGTACACTGTAGCGGTATACACTACAAGTATATAGTGTACACTGTAGCGGTATACACTACACCGTATATAGTGTACATTGTAGCATTGTACACTACAACGTATATAGTGTACACTGTAGCAGTATACACTACTCCGTATATAGTATACAATGTAGCGGTATACACTACACCATATATAGTGTACTTTGACTTACTTGACTTAATCCTGTATATCCCCATAGGAGCATAGGTCAGCAGTATATAGTGTACACTGTAGCGGTATACACTACTCCGTATATAGTGTACACCTTAGTATACACTACACCGTAAATAGTGTACACCCTAGCAGTGTACACTACTCCGTATATAGTGTACATCTTAGCAGTATACACTACACCGTATATAGTGTACACCGTAGCAATATACACTACACCGTAAATAGTGTACACCGTAGCAGTATACACTACACCGTATATAGTGTACACTCTAGCAGTGTACACTACACCGTAAATAGTATACAATGTAGCAGTATACTCTACACTGTAAATAGTATACACTGTATTAGTATCCACTTTGTTTTTATTCAATACACATGTTTACGAATGTTTCATTAAAATATGTATGATTTGCTTACATAGGCCTACCAAAGTAAGATATATTAGAATATGTTAACATTGTCAATTCGAAATCTGGTAAACTAGAAAAGATGTATTTAATTTATTCTTTTTTTCCTTATAACAATAGTCAGAAGTGTAATATACTGTTAGTTTTATTGAAAAAAGGGGGGGGGGATTAAACAAATCATCTAGCCTATATTATAATCTTATCATTTGCAGTCTTTTCAATGAATTGCATAATTTTACCTTTAATTATTTAGTATTTAACTAGTGTAATGCTCAAAATTTAAACCATTTTTTAAAATGTTTATTATACCATTGTTTTAATTAATCGATTTTATATTTGCCGCGATAGTTTATTTTAAAAAGCATAGTAACACACATGGAGGATATTAGATAAGGTTTACACCAAACTATATATTGTTACTTTTTTGTCAAACAATGTTTGGAATAATGCATTGAAAACATTGAAAATAATAAATAAATACTTTTTTGCATAAGATATTTTTGCAAGTGATTTACAAAATAAAACTAATGATTTATGTATGTGCCGAAGTAAGAAATATTAGACCATGTTAAGAAGTCAATATGAAATCTGGCAAACTAATAAAAATGTACGTATTACATTTATTCGTAGACCTTTTTAATTTATATCAAACATACTTGTCGGACGTAACTTATTGTTGGCTTGAATGGGGTGAGGGTAGGAGTTTAAAAAAAAATAAAAAAAATGTATAAGTGGGGTCACTAGAAAGTTTGACAGTTGTTAAAGTAGGGGAAGGGGTAGAAGGACTAAAAATTGTGACGTAATTCACGATATTTTAAATTTAATGCTTTCATTTTCAAACTTTTAAATACATAACATAATGACATAAATGACATATATTTCTGTTGGATTTAAAACTGACCACTCTAGCCTACATGTTTTTTTTTTGTTGTTGTTGTTGTTTTTTGTTGTTGTTGTTTTTTTTTTTGGGGGGGGGGGGTATTGGGCAAAATCTAGATATTAAACTGCACAAATAAAAATCTGCTTTGACTGTTAGAATTTAAAGCCTATGTTATTCATAGTAGAAAAAAGAAAAAGAAAAATACAATTTTTTGGTCTGGTAAAGACGTATTTTTAAAATTTATGCACTGTTGTTTTACTGTAGTTTTACATACACATTATGTTAAGGTACAAGCGCCTGCTCTTTATTACCGATCGAATGATCGGTAACCTGGTACTGTATTGTTAAGAGCCTAATCAACATGGACTCTTCAAACATAAAAACTATCAAACTGTATCTTTCCTTTTTTTTAAATTGATGACACATTTTCACGCTGATTATATTTAATTGCGCGGCGAATCGGAAAATGGTAATGATTTAAATGCTTTAAAACGGGAATTACCGAAACGCTGATAGTAAATAAAAGTCGTCTCGACTATGACGTCAAAAGAGTTGTATTGAACGTGATTGTGCTAGATGGGGAATCCAATGACATTTTTTTTTTTCTTTAAGCCCAATTTAAAAGCTATTTTTAGAAATGGTCAGTGATTTTTCCAAAAATTGAGGGTCAAGCAGGGGTTCAAATGAAATGAGATTGATCTAAAACGCATTTTCTCACCAGAATACATCAATAGGACAGTTTTTGCCCTCTGACACAAACACACAAACCAACAAATATACCCCCAAATTTTTCTCGTTTAATATTATTAGATATATGTATTTGCCGACATTACCGATTCAAAATTTGAGTTTTGTAGTAAAGTGGAAATGGTAAACTTAGTTTACAAAGAAAAGGAGAGGGAGTATAGTAAAAAAACTTTGTTTTTATGGTTTTCTTGTTCAAGTTGAAAGGTAAAGATCATGCAAATATTTTTAAAAGTACAATTTTGTTCGAAAAGCAAAGTTATAATTAAAGTCTATCTATCGTACAATGAAAAAAAAAACAACTTTTTTGTTTTTATAAGACATATACGTATTTAAAAGGATTTTTTTTTTACGAAGTGTCCCATAAGTGGGACGCTAGCAGAAAATGAGTTAAAACATTTCTAAAATATTTTGCCCCCCCCCCCCCTAGAAATTTTTTTTCGGGCGCCCTTGTCAGAAGCTTGAAATCAACAAGTCTTATGCATGTGCCAGGGTCAGGGCGACAAGAAACAATAAAAAAAGAACAAAAACTAAATAATTCAAGAAACTTTATCATTGCAGTCTTTATTGTATTTTAAAAAAATTATCTCTTAATTAATAAAACACATTGTAGTAATTCGTTTCTCCGTCATTTTGACGGGCATAACAACTAGTAGAGAAAAAAAAAGTAAAGATCACCCATACACACGTACACACATCACACACACACAATCATCAACTTCATTACATCAGAAGTTTAAAAAGTAATGAAATTGTGTTTTAATATTTAGTGAGTGGTAGACGCAAACATACTTTTTACATCTTTGTTGTTTTTTTTACTATCTCTTATATAAACAGAAACTTGAAATTGTTTTAATATATAATTATATAATGCATAGGGTAAAAATACATATGATAAGGCTTTGAATATAAATAATATGTACATTATTTACAAGATTATCAATGAAAGACAGTTGACATATTTTATCCTACTATCTCTGTTAATTTTTTTCTACGTTTTTAGGACCGATATAGATCTATAAACATTGTCAAATTAGGTGAAAAAATAATTCTGGGCGCAAAAAAAATAGATATTCTAAATACTTCTATTGGTGATAAACATTTAATTTATTTAACATTTTGTATTCTTTTGGTCCGTTGCAGTTTGTTCTTTATGACGAGTAATGTAAGATTTAATGGTTTGCTGATTCTCCTGTAAAGGCAAGAGGAATCTGGCTAACATATAGCCAGTAAACAAAGATTGGAATCAATGTAATATTTCCTGAGACTAGCATTTGGTAACATAAGCGTTCACAATTGTAAATTTTCTTACCCATTTTAAAAAAAAGTTTTAAGTACACTTTTAAAATAAAATTCGATCATTTAAAAAAAAAAAGTAATCGTTATTTATTTTATTGCTTCAAACTTATTATATTATAAAATTATTCACTTAGCAAACAGAAACATCCTAAACTTACAGATCTAAGATATAGATCCCTTCCCCTACCCACTCAAAATCAGACGGACATTGTGGTTGAATTGTTAAAAAAAAGGTAGGCTAACATACATTATATTTTATAACTGCTTCAAACAATGTTTTTAATATAGGGGTAAACATGTGTTAGCTTTGTATCCCCCTGAATATGAAAGTTCATTTGATTCAACGGTAACTTTTTCTCTATATATTTAAATAAATTAACAACAGGAATGTCTCTATCTCATAGAATGGCTCAGTACAGGGTTAACTTGGAATGGTTTGGTTTATTTGAGTTTTTTCGTTGTTGTCAAAATCCATTTGCTTCGAATAAAGGTACACACAAAAGCAACAACCTAGAGTTGCGCAATGCTACACTGTACTATATTTTGCCTGGAAAAAGGAGCCAGGAGGTCAAAGGTTGAGTTATCCCATTCAAAGTCACCCGCGCTCTCATCGTAGTACACATCACTAAGCTGGCTCTTTGTTCTGTGGTTTCTAAGCAGAATTAGTAAGATGATAACTACGACAGCAATAACGCACAGAGTCACCACCGTAATTGTCATTAGCATCTTGAGATTAAAGCTCGATGGTTGGTTGCTAGATAAGTAATCCAGCGAAGGGTCGTCCTGTAGAGAGTCATGACCGCCGGACAGTTTGTTCACGATCCCTGGGGAGACGTCCGAGACTCCGGTGGGTGTGACGATGGCTTTTGGTGTCACGATTATTTTTACGAAGATGGGTTTGGAGTGATCTCCTAGGCGATTTTTGGCTATCACCCCAAAAAAATAGTCTGTGGCTTCGGAGGCATTCAATGGCATTGTGTTTTGTATGCTTCCCTGTGGCGTGATTCTGAAAGGTAAGTTCGGTGCAAGAATTTCGTAGTCGCAAGTGGAGTTGAAGGCCACAGCCCGCTCAACGTCGGAGGGCAGAATGGTTAATATGTCGTCGACGATCCTACCTTCTTCAACGTACGCCAGGAAGGATTCTTTCACAAAGTTCACGCTGTCATCGGAGCTTACGACTTTGATTAGCACGTGAGCCTTAGCAGACACCAGTGCAGGTGATCCGCAGTCTTTGGCTGTCACAGTGAATTTATAGTAGACTTTCTTCTTGGTACTCAAACTGGCTCCAGCCTTGACCTTGATCTCCGCAAGTCCTATCAGTTTGTCAACGATAACAATAACAAACGGAAATTCATTCGCCTGGCGGGATCGCTTCGTGTTTCTGTGTAGATTGTAGGCACAGATAAACTGACCGTAACCTTGGTCATCCTTGTCGTGAGCCGTGAGCGGTGGGTCAAGATGCACAACAGTTTCATTTTCTCTGATGAGTCCAAATAAAACCGGCCTCCCTTGGAAAAAATATTTTGACCAGATGACCGGTTTGAACCTGTTGCTTGCCAAACAGCATTCAACGATGCAGAGAAATAAAAGCAATTTGAACATTGTTAAACCTGGAAGTAAAAAAAAATAAAGAAATGTAAAAACATATCTAAAGTTGAGAAATGACTAAAGTGCTTTAGAAATCGGTGTAGTATATATTAATTGTAGCGTCGCCAGCGTTTTATTTTTAAAACATCTACACCTTTAAATATTGTACTTCCTGTCAGTGACGTAAAAGGGATTAGCAGCAACGCCCCCCCCCCCCCCCCCCTAGTCTATTTTACTAAAGAGGGACCTTTTCAAGAAAAAAGGATTGTTTTCAAGAAAAATATAGTTCTTTTTATGGAAAAGAGTGGGGCTTTTTAAAGAATCAAGAATGTGGCCTTTTCAAGAAAAAAGGACATTTCTGGTATGGTCTTTTCACAGAGAAAGTGAAAGAAATAGAATAAATGGATGATTGAAAACAGTTTCATAGATGGCGTTTAGTTGTTAAAGTTGAAAAATAGTTTCATAGATGGCGTTTAGTTGTTAAAGTTGAAAAACAGTTTCATAGATGGCGTTTAGTTGTTAAAGTTGAAAAACAGTTTCATAGATGGCGTTTAGTTGTTAAAGTTGAAAAATAGTTTCATAGATGGCGTTTAGTTGTTAAAGTTGAAAAATAGTTTCATAGATGGCGTTTAGTTGTTAAAGTTGAAAAATAGTTTCATAGATGGCGTTTAGTTGTTAAAGTTGAAAAACAGTTTCATAGATGGCGTTTAGTTGTTAAAGTTGAAAAATAGTTTCATAGATGGCGTTTAGTTGTTAAAGTTGAAAAATAGTTTCATAGATGGCGTTTAGTTGTTAAAGTTGAAAAATAGTTTCATAGATGGCGTTTAGTTGTTAAAGTTTAAAAATAGTTTCATAGATGGCGTTTAGTTGTTAAAGTTAGCGGTTGGAATTTATGAACCGTTTGTTCAAAATATATTGTAAAAAAAATGGGTCGGACCAAATTGAACCATAGGGCTTTGACCAGTTTCTTTGGCCACGGCATACTAGGTGCTTGTGTGGCCAGCACTGTGCACGACCGCGTTAATTTTATCCCAGTTAAGGTTAGGTACCCATCAGAGCTGGATAGACTCAGGGACTCCCTTCAAACTCGTGAAAAAAATCTTAGACTACAGCAGGATTCGAACACGGGACCTTTGGTACTTCAGTCGAACGAGCTGCCGCTCGGCTACCGTGATTGATTTGTTCATATCTCAGTCCAGACATACAAAGTTATCTGATTCAATCCATATCAAATGGGATTCTATCAAGAAGTGTAGATTAAATCAATTGATAATTGACTCTAATATTGATATCAGCATTGTCGCTATCTTTGAGAAAGAGAAACAATACAGTGAAACGGTTTATATATTACATACAAATAAGTAGATTAAGTTTGAGTGCTGAAGATGTTTTTACAATTATTCTTTTACCAGTAAAAGACTGCCAATGTGTTGTCGTCAGTCATAAGACGAACTTGTACAATGTCAGGTGAAATATCTGGTCTGCTCAATAGGGAAAGGGAGATTGTTTCCAATGTGCTCTTTGCGCACTGCTGTGCACTTAATGTATTAAATTGACATTAACACTGTAAGTTTCGCTTCGTTGTTTATTTTTTATTATAGTCGTTTGTAATAAAAAGCTGTTTACTGTTTTATATTTTTTAAAGGCTGTCAACAGCTTTATTTACTGTTTTTCCTATGCCCACTAATTTCGTAACCGATGGATTTTTTTTTATAACTTAGGATTAGCTAAGGGGAGCACTCCCCCTCTTGATCTTTGTCAGAACCCCCTTTTTTCCAAAACCGTTGATTTTAAAATAATAACATAGGATTTTTATCAAACCAAAGAGCCACAATCCGCATGCAAAGAAACAGAAGCAGAACTAGCCTCTTAAAATGCGGTGTTCGCCAATGAGGTGTTCTATCTCCCACAATCTTCCTGATTTATATAAATGACATTACAAAAACTTGCTCAGAAAAGTAAAATGCAGCATGTATGCAGATGACCTTGCACTAATCAGACTAACATGGACAAAACAGCTAGCACTAACCCAGAGCAAAGGGATAAAACGTATGACCCTGATGAAAAAGCTGGCTGGCACAGACTGCTTAGTACAAACAAAAGACAAACTCCATTCAAAGATTACAAAGATAACAATTCATAGCAGAAGCTAGAAAATTTAAACACAAGTACAACCTGGACACGGTCACCATTAAAAAAACGAAACCATATAATGTCTCACCCCCATGAGACACAAACTGCGCAGTCACAATGAGAGACTAAGAATACATGAAAAAAAAAGTATGACACAAACATTCTCTCGGAATTGGTAATCAAAGAGATAGATCAGCTCTACCCCAGTGGTCTATGGATAAGAGTATATACAGATGGTTCCTCACAAATAAACTGCCAAAACGGAGGCACTGGGATCTATATTGAGTGGCCAAACGGAAACAAAGTGAAACGAAGCATACCCACTGGGAAAATCTCAGACTCCCTCAAAGCTGAAAAAGAAGCAATAGAAGCAGTAGTTAACATACTCTCAAAATCTGAGTCAAGTCAAACAGCAATATAGTCATACTCATAGATGTTAAAAGTTATAGAGTCTCTAGAGGACACACAAAAAAAAACACTCCGAACAGCCCTTCACACTCTAAACCAAATCACAAAGGAAACAGTTTTGCAGGGGATTCCAGGACATACCAAAATAATTGGAAATGAGATTGGTGACCGACTGGAAAAATTATGGCAGCAAAGAACCACAAAATGATGTCTCCCTAAATGCAGAGAAAATGAAAAATTGCATCAAAAAACAAATACACCAAGAATGGTCAAATAACTAGTAAGAACACGACAAAAATGACTCCTTCTATGGCCTTTCCGGACAAGCACCAAAAAATTATCTTCAGGCTCGGGACCGGGCATAAGAGACTAAGATAACATATGTTCCGGAGGCTACGCATTGGAACCAATGAAGATTGCCCATGTGGGATGTCTCATGAGACGACTGAACATATGCTCCAAGCCTAGCCTGCTCTCTTTATGAAAAGGCTCGCAACAGGTTCTGGCCGCAAAAGAGACAGACTTGGAAACCACCGTGAATTGACTATAGGCCTTGTTCGAATCCCTCCAGTAATAATTAACAATATTGAGAACGAAAAAGAAGAAGAAAAAACAATCACATGATGATACTTAAAAAAAATTCTTATTCTTTACAATTAATGTATATATATATATATATATATATATATATATATATATATATATATATATATATATATATATATATATATATAAGCTGTTGTGAATTGTGATAACTTTAGCTTTTCACATAAATGTTTTTGAATATGCTGCTTCATAGTTTAAACTAGCTGCCTAACATGTCAGTAGTGCTGTGCAATTTTCTTAAATAAATCTTAAAATTAACAATAAGTTAATCTTGGCTGATACATTCTTTTTGGTCATAAAATGATGATTAATTAAGACTGAGAATTATTTATTAGCAAACAAACCGAACCGGGATCTGCTGGTGATCCAACTGAACACGAACTTCCAAGACATTGATTATGTCTCATAATAACGAAAACGGTTGTAATTGTTTCTTATTTTACTAGTCCGCGTGCCACTTACGCCAAATATGCTATTCCTTTTAAAACCCTATAATATAATAATATTATTTTTTACTATCATCCCTCTCCCTACACTTAATTTTTTATAATATATTCACCTTCACCTTCACCTATCCCTTAACCCGTGGGTGGGTCGTTGGGGCACCATCGTTGACTGTCAACAATCTCTTGCCATTTGATCCGGTCCTGTGATGCCCTTTGGGAGTCGAAGAACGACAGGCCGGTCCACTCCTTGATGTTGTCTTCCCATCTCTTCTTTTGCCTGTCTCTTTTTCTTCCTCCCTGGGCTGTGCCTTGCATCATAGTCTTTGAAAGACCTTAGATCTTGCTACGTGTCCATACCATCTCAGTTTTTTTTTCTTAATCGTATGGGCCGACGACAGCAGCTATTTCGTTGCGGACCACTTCGTTTGTTATATGCTCTGTAAAGGAGATGCTCAAAATCTTGTGGTAGCATCTCATTTCTAGCGCACTGATTCTTCTTTGGAGGTCTGCATTGAGTGTCCAAGCCTCGCATCCACACAAGAAGACCGACATCGCCAGAGGGCACATTAATCGAATCTTTGACCTGAGAGAGAGTTTCTTGCTTTGCCAGATGTGTTTAAGTTTGCTCAGCGCTGCGGTTGTCTGGGCCATTCTGGCAAGAATTTCTGGCTTTGAGCCTTCGTCGGATATTAGGCCCCTAGATATTTGAAGGCGGAGACCTCTTCGAGTTTTTGCCCGTTTATCCGAATTTCACTTGTGAATGTTCTATTTGCCATGACATTGGTCTTTTCTGCATTGATTTCCATACCATACGCCTCTGGTGTTTTCTCTAGTTTTGCAGAGAATTCTTTTAATTCATCCTCGCTGCCAGCTAGGCCGTCACTGTCATCGGCGAAGCGCAAGTTGGTTATAATTCGCCCGCCTATGCTGACTGTTCCGACGTCGTCTTCTAGCACATCTGACATAATCCTTTCAAAGAATAGGATGGGGGAAAGTAGAAATCTTTGTCTGACACCACCAGTGGTTTTGAACCAATGTCCCTGATTGCTGTTGAAGAGTACTGCGCTAGTTGCTCTGTTGTACAGGTTCTTGATGACTTCAATGAGGTTTGCATTTATGTTGAATTTGTGCATAGTCACCCACAGTGCCGCATGCCACACTCTGTCAAACGCTTTTTTAAAGTCTATGAAGACATGATAGAGATCGCTCTGGTGTTGGAGATGTTTTTTCACAGAGCACTCGCAGGTTAAAGATTTGCGCCGTTGTGCTTCTTCCTGCTCTGAAGCCTGCCTGCTCTCCTGCAATTATTTGTTCTGCTTGTGGTTTCAATCTGTTTAATATAATCATGAGCATGACTTTACTGGGATGGCTAATCGGGCTGATTGTACGGTAATTCTGACACATCTGTAAGTTACCCTTTTTTGGGAGCGTAATAACCATTCTCCTGTCTGCCATATCCTGTTGCACATGTTGGTTAGGATGTTTATTTATGGTCACCTCCTGTCTGAATCAGTTCGCCTGGCGCATTGTCTGTCCAGCTGATTTCCCTTTTTTTCAATTTTTGTACAGCCAGCTCCACTTCTTCACGGAGAATAGGATGTTTGTCTGTATTAGTTGACATTGGGCAGTCAAGTACTGATGTCTCACCTTTTGAGTCTTTCATTGTACACTTCGGAACATTATTCAGTTCCATCTTTTGAAAATGTCCTGTTCATCAGTAAGACATTTTGCGGCTTTGTCCTGTATCGTTGAGACACGACTCTGCTTGGAGGATGTCAGGTCTTTGACAATTTTATAAGCCTTTTTTTGAGTTGTTCTGTTGTAAATTTTCATCGATGTCTGCGCACTGCCGTTCTATCCATTCTTCTTTTGCCTTCATCATATCTTTTCTTATCTTTTTATTGATGGGGTGTAGATATAACATCCACTGATTTATATTATAATTAATTAAATTCATGACACTATTGCTTTTGACTTCTGCTAATACAAAATCAACTTTTTTTAAAAATATTTCACCACGTTCTAAGGATCAATGGTCCTTTGAATTATATTTTTAGTATAATAAATGCATATTTTTTTTCAAACTATATTTTACTTTGCCCGGGTGCGGAGAGGGAAAACCGAAAATGGATTAAAAAATGTGATATTTAGAGCCAAAAATATGTTTCAAGAAAAAAAAAAGGGTATTAATATCCCTAATGTGAAGTAGAAGACTGAAGATAATAATAACGGATTATTTAATCACTCAAAATAATGGTTTACTCAAACAGAGTGGCCATAAACTAGTTAATATTACACATAAATGTGCAGTCTTTTGAAATCATTTGTTTCGCATTTTCGGTTTATTTTTCGGTTTCGGCCGAAGTTGTAGTTACATTTTTGGTTTCGGCTTCGGTTTCGGCAGAAAGTCAATGTATAATATTCGGTATGTTTTCGTTTTTGGCCGAAACTAAAAATTTGGTTTCGGTCGGTCTCTAGTAGCAAGGACTGTTATATATACGCTGTGACGATAATTTTCTTTTCATCTGCTGCTTTTCAGAGAAAGTCCTGCCGATGTGGTCACTAATTATCAAGGGAATTTATTATCACACGATTCAGTAAACTATCTACCTGGATAAAAACACCATTTGCATCATCAATTGACTGGATGGTGTATGCGAGTCGAGGATTGACTTTTGATAAGCCACAAAGGTGGTAAGGCAGGAGCGACCGTTTTTTATCTAGCCATTGTCCGCGTGGTCTAGTTTCGTGTGATAGTGGGGCCGGCAGTCGCAATGAGATAAAACTACTGCACCAATAAACTGAGGCATTTGACTTACACATATACAGAACATCGTTTGTGGATTATTTTACTTTGTGTACATGTGTTTTATGTACTGTAGATAAAAAGAGGTTTTCCAACAAATATAAATATCGTGCATCAAATCCAATAGCGCTTAAGAATATGTACTGCTATCACGCCTATAGACTAACAAGCCAATTTTGTTTTGATGAGTAGAAAGTGCCCGTAGGGACAGTGCAATTACCTGGGGGCATTCAGGCTTCGATTGGGTGCGCGACAACGAGCACCCTGCTGGTCACCCCATCCCCTGTCACAACATGACACTGCCTATGTTACTTGGGGTTTCATTGTGAGTATTGTAGTCCTCGGCACGAGTTTGTATAACAGTCTATATATGTTACTTGGGGTTTCATTGTGAGTATTGTATTCCTCGACACGAGTTTGTATAAGTCTATATGCATTTATCTGGGGCTGTATCAGTGTATCCCATGGAGCGGCGTTTCAATTTCAATAAATTCGTATTATTGTTCTGTAGGTTATCCCATTTCTTCTACTGACGAGACTAGTATGCAGGACGAAGTTGGCGTACATGTAAATGCGGAACCAACATTTGATATGAAAACTATGTTCTAAGATGCTTTGAATACGTAACTGCAAGAAAAAGCTAATCATCAGCAGAGACAAATACTGTGCTTTTATAGGTGACGTTTAACAGGCTAAAGCAAAGCAGAAAAAAGAAAGTGTTGACTATCGTCGATTAAGAAAGTATGACGTATTGAAGTTGATGGCAAAGAAAAACTTACTGTGCCAGTAACAAAAGACAATACCGTCAAACGGTGTAACTTTGGACCATCGGGGTAACTTTGGACCATCGGGGTAACTTTGGACCATCGGGGTAACTTTATACCAGGAAGAAAAAAGTTTATATTTTTATTTTTTTAATCATTTGTAATTCTTTTAACTAGACCAAACTTTCTAATTTTAAACTTAGATGGAAAAGAAATATTTAATGATCATTTATTGCTTTTATGTTGTTGTTCCCCCTAGTTAGAGCTATTAACATCATAAAAATAAATGTGTAAAATATTATTAAGTGGTAAAAGTGGTACGAACTTCCCCCGTTTTACCTGTAGCGTTATTTTGTACTATGTGCACACATAATAGTAAAAGACGAACATGACTGAATTTTGTAATTTAGTATAAATAAAGATGGATAATTTACTATAATAAACTAATTTGTCTGATTTTTTTATTTATTTAAATTTAAGATTGATAACTAACTTTAATAAACTAATTTGACTGATTTTGTAATTTAGTATAATTAATAATCAATATAGTCATAATGTGATAATCACGATACACAAACACTCAAAATCTGCTCACGACCTTTTTAATCGGACTTTGGCCCATCCCCCTGGTCATTTCGCGAACTGGCCGGCCAAGGTCCGAAATCAAGAAAAGTGCGGGCATTTGCTTGTCAAATGTGAAGTGATGTTGGCCACTTCGCGATCTGGCCGGCCAGATCGCTATCTGGTCTACTTGGGCTTTGGCCGTAACATATATATGTGTAAAGTATCCCGTCGGACCAAATTGATCCACAGGGCCGGTGAGAAGCGTTCACCAGATTCCGTGGCCACGGCATACAAGGTGATTGTGTGGCCAGCACTATGCACAGCCGCCTTTACTTTACCCAACTAAGTTCAGGTACCCATCAGAGCTGGGTAAACTCAGGGACACCCTCCAAACTCGGGAAAAAATCCTAGGACCTGGCCTGATGCACGGCCATCCTGCCCCCAAATATATATATATATATATTTAAAACCTGAAATGTTTTTAAACAATATATACTTCTAATCGTCTAGAATTTCCTAAGTTTTTGGGGCTTATATGTCTACATGGTATCCGCGGATTAGTGTATGGGCTTTCACAAATTGACAGGAAAGCTAGAATAAAGCCAAGACGAACGAGGTTGTTGTAATTGATTAAATCGTTATACTGTTATCACTTATAGATTTCTATAAATATTTTTGTTGTTGTTATTTTGTACCACCTTTTGTGAGTTTATGTAAGTTTTATATTGAACGATACGCAACAAATAAATACGAGAAATCAAAATGAAATAAAAAATTTGAAATTATTTTTGTTTGGTAAGGAAAATAAGCATCGGCGTAAATAGTTTAGGCTAGGACATGGGTATCAAACCAAAGAAATATAAAAAGAATGTTTTGGGTCCGGAAACTATATTCTTGAAGCCAAAAATCACTGGGTTTTCGCCGATCTATAAAATTTAATTTTCTTAACATGTAAATATATTTCAAGTGACTTGAATTTCCTTTTATCGTAGGCTTTAGATTTGTTTTAATTATATGTAGTTTATTCTTATTATTCGCTTATATAGATGAGTGAATAGTGTAAATAGTGTAATCAATAGAGCATTTGCAATCACGTGACAAAAAAGCACGTGTTTTTTGTTTACTTTGTGTAATGGTGAACAATAGCAGCCGTATTACTATATGCTTAAGAAGGTTTTATTTTTAAATATTCAAAGCTATAATTTAAACCATTAAAAATCAATCGATTAGGTTCCGTAAGTGTAGAATATTTAATTGAAGATGTCGATTGTCGAAAGTTAGCCTACTTTTACATTGCCATGCTTATTGAAAATAGGCCTACTCTATACTCTATTCTATCCTCAATTTGCGCATACAAATTTATCATGGAGGCGCGATCCATTTTTTTTTTAGATCAGTGGTATCAAATATATTTATTTGGTGTATTGTTTTAAATGATAATAGTACATACAATATTATTTGCTTAAAAATAAACAAATAGGCCTATATAGTCATAAACATGTATGTAAACGCAGAAATGGTGCCAGAAAAAAAATTGGTCGGACGACCAGAAAGAGTGGACCGAACAACCTATCGCTACGCTTCTGCAAACGGGTTCTGACCGAAACGAATGGTGAAATTTGGTTACACACACCGTCGTAGCACCCCGACGACCAAAGTCACGGGTCTGAAGTAGATGACGAAATATAGGCCTACAGACGTTATGGTCAGTATCTGTTCTGGCAAATTAGAGTTGTCAGCGTCAAAAATAACTTTAGTATTAGGCCTATACTGGCATTAGAAGAAGAAACTAATCTCAATGTTGCTTTCAAACGTTAAGAAACGAGTCATGAACTTAACACAGATGTGTAAATCTTCATGGATTAAAAAAAACAAACAGTGTCAATGAATGACATTTGCAGAATCATGGAAACCACACGTTTGTGTATTTTTGCTGAAGTTACGCCCATTCCGTTTGTAAATTAATTTTTTACGTTGTTAATTGTTACAGCAAAAAAGGTTTTGAAAAATAAAAAGCTAAAATTGTGCCCCCAAAAACCTTAAAGTCGCGAAAGACAACATTAAGTTGATGTTAGATAGAAAAGAAATCAAGCATTTCGGTTTTCATTTTACATTCAAACTTCGTCGAAAAAATGACCAAATGGCCCACACCCATTTAACTCATCTGTTATAAACGTAGTTTAACTTTCAAATGTTTCACATTGTCATACATATATTATTCGATTTCTTTTTGTACCTTGAAGTTTTAAGCTCAAGACATTCAACTGATTCTTAATATCAAAGCGGGCTGTATAAAAAATATACAGATTCCCTTTTCAGCGTTTTCATTAACAACTCTAGTGACATTTTGCTTGAAATTAAAAGCTAAACGCCCGTGGTATAAAACGTTAATTAAAATATTGGTATCTATTCGGTAGGCTAGAGATTATATTAGGATAATCTACCACTATATGTAAGGTTGGCCTATTTATTTATTTATACAAAAAACAGGGGATGCAATTTATTCAAAGCTGTAACATAATCAATATTATGGTAACACTAGAAGGAATTTTAGTTTTGACAAAACGACAATAAAAACATGGCTAAATAAATACTTGAATAAATAAAGAAAAACACCTACCTTGTTTTTATTTCTGACACTAAATCCAAAGTGTAAAGTAAGTAGCCAACACCAAGTAAGCTCTAATTCTAGAATGAACAAATATTAGCTTGCTTGTATCAATATATGAACGACATTGCGTTAAACACCTGGGATTCGGTCAATGGACAGGTCACAATAATAGCCCCCAGGTGCTGAGAACAAAAGTCAATGTTTAAGCCAAAGTGATAAAGGCAGGCGTAATTGCAGGTCTTTGGTGACGGACCCGGGGTGGGGAAGTGCCCTTATACTGACACGAATAAAATGACTGGCCAAAGTTTCTTTTGTTCCGCTGGACAGTAGGCAAACAGGTAGATGGATTCAATGTAAACGAGAGACTAACTCTACAATGGACTGGAACAAAGAACGAAAGTGAAAATAAAAGATTAATTCACACACTTGTAATTATATACACATGTACATTCGTACACACGTACAGATTAAATACATACATACACATTTACATACATATACACACAAACGTACACATTACATACATACACACATGTATAGACATACACACGTACATATTATATACATACACACATGTATATATATATATATATACATATACACAATTAGATATAACATACATACACATTAATGTACAGAAATACAAACACATACACACACATACACACTAAAGTACATATAACATACGTATTCATTATTGTACCGACATACACTCACACACGTAGATTTTACACACATACACACATAAGTACATACACATATACACACACATTACATACATATATACACTCGTACATATAAATATATACACACATGTTCATACATACACACACGAATATATTACATACATACACAAATAGGTTCATACATCTATAAACAAACATGTACATAAATATATATACACACGTACATATTACATGCATACTCACATTAACATTCAAACACACACGCGTACATATTACATACATACACACATATATACATTAACAATACACATACACGTACATATTATATACATACATACATACACATTAACATACATACACACATACTTAAATATTACATACACACACATGAAACATAATTGTACACACAAACGTACATATTCCCTACAAACACACAAATGTACATACACACACGTACTTATTATATACACACACATATGTATATATACAAATGCATACATATTACATAGACCTACATACACACATATGTACATACATACAAACACTCGTAAATATTACATGTTTACACACAAATATACATACATATACACACGTACATACATACACAAGTATATATTATATACATGCACACATGTACATACATATATACACATGTACATATACATACATACACATTAATGTACAGAAATTCAAAGGTATGTCTTAAATACACACTCGTACATATTATATACATACACACACACGTAGATTTTACATACATACACACAAGTACATACATACACACACGTACATATGTTACATACATACACACGTATATGTTGCTTACATACAGAGACACGTACATACATATATACACACATGTACTTATTACATACATACACACACATTAACATACATACACACGTACATATTACATACATACACACAAATGTACATATTTCCTACATACGCACACATGTACATTAATATACGCACATACGTGCATCTTACATGCTTACACACACACGTACATACACAAATACGTGCATCTTACATGCATACACACACACGTACATACACACAAGTACATATTACATACATTTACACACAGGCACATACAAAAATATGTACATAAATTTATACACAAGTAAATATTATATATATTTATTAAATTATGCATGTACATACACACACACGTACATTATACATACATACACACACAGCTACATACATACACAAAAACGTACATATTACATATATAAACACATGTACATACATAAACACTAGAATATATTACATATATACATACATGTACAAACATATTCACACGTACATATTACATAAATACTCGACATGTACATACATACAAAAAAACTTAAATATTACATACATACACACACATGTACATTCATACACAAACTTACAAATTACATACATACACACTTACGTACATAGGCCAACATATATAATCACACGTACATATTACATACGTACACATATGTACACACGTACATACATATACAAACACACAAACGTACATGTTATATACATACACATCAATTTTCATACATAAAAAACACTGACTCCAATAGAACGACTGGTTGCAAACACTGACTCCAATACAACGACTGGTTGCAAACACTGACTCCAATACAACGACTGGTCGCAAACACTGACTCCAATACAACGACTGGTTGCAAACACTGACTCCAATACAAACACTGGTTGCAAACACTGGCTCCGAATACTGACTCCAATACAAACACTGGCTCTAAACACTGACTCCAATACAACGACTGGTTGCAAACACTGACTCCAATACAAACCCTGGTTGCAAACACTGACTCCAATACAACGACTGGTCGTTAACACTGACTCCAATACAACAACTGGTTGCAAACACTGACTCCAATACAAACACTGGTTGCAAACACTGGCTCCGAATACTGACTCCAATACAAACACTGGCTCTAAACACTGACTCCAATACAACGACTGGTTGCAAACACTGACTCCAATACAAACCCTGGTTGCAAACACTGACTCCAATACAACGACTGGTCGCAAACACTGACTCCAATACAACGACTGGTTGCAAAAACTGACTCCAATACAACGACTGGTTGCAAACACTGACTCCAATACAACCACTGGCTCGAAAAAATCGTTAATCCTATTAAAAAAAACTTCCATATTTTTTTTGTGATACATGTTTCTTTTTGTAATATAATAATAATAATAATATTTGTATGGCGCTACCAACAAACATACTGTAAGCTCAGAGCGCATTCGCATTTAACACACAACTAAGAACACGGATATAATCTATAGGCTAAGAAATATAAAACTAAATGATGATTTAAAACTTTACAAACATAGGAAAAATCTAATAAATGAAGCCATAACCGAACCTAACATATATGTAAGACAGTAGGGGTCTAAAGCATACTATCTAAGGTATATTTTGAAATAATGAGTTTTTAAGTTATTTTTGATGTATAAATGGAGCTTGTTCGCCTGAGTTGAATGGGAAGAAGATTCCACACCTTCGGACCAGATATTGAGAAGGCTCTAATGCCAACGGTAGTCAAAGAGAAACGGACACTTCCAGAAGCAAGGAGTCGACAGAACAAATTGTTCTTTGCAATACATAAGATTTAATTAGTTCCTTGAGATAGGGGATACGGTGGCCGTATGGCAGCGCGTTCGGCTGGCGTACAGAAATTCCCGGGTTCGAATCCTGGTGCTTGGATTTTTTCCCGTGTCTGGAGGGTGTCCCTGAGTCTACCCAGCTCTGATGGATACCTGACCTTAGTTGGGGTAAAGTAAAGGCGGCAGTGCATAGTGCTGGCCACACAATCACCTAGTACGCCGTGGCCACAGAAACTGCTGAACGCTGCTTCATCGGTCCTATGGATCTCTTTAGTCCGACGGGTTACTTTGTTTAGATAGGATGGCACAGTATTGTCATATAGACACTGATGGAGCGCCACTTTATATTCAATTCTGGTTTTCACAGGGAGCCAAAGGAGCCGACGAGAACTGTCATAGAATAGTGCTTGTACTTACGCATTACCACGTGGGGCGGCACTGTTTTGAATACACTTTAATTTGACGACCTTATCGTCAGGTATCCCGATTAGTAGAGCATTACAGACAGGAGTCAAGGCGCGAGAGTACAAAGGCAGCAGACAGTTTCTTTGCTGAGTCAAATAAGGTCTTATCTGACCGATGGGCGCCCGTAGGGTAGGGGAAAAGGAAGGGCACTTGCACCCCCCCCCTGGATCTTGCCCCTCCCCCCGGATTGATTGATAAAAAAAAAATTTTAAAACAAAAATAACAAATAAACAAACACATGTTTATTGAAACATTTATAATTAATTAATTGTAACAACTGCGACTCCTTCCATTGTCATATCGATATCATTATCTTTGGGGATGCATCTCCCCCCCCCCCCCGATGCTCTACTTTTTCTCCATTCACGTTTCTCTAAACACTATGATGCGTGCATGAATCATTCCAATACGTATCTCTAGCATCTCCCTGAAGATAGCTAACTCGGACTAAATGTGAACTATTTGGACCGACGATAGCGCGTCCTAGCTTTGCCTAAAGTGATTCGTCCTAGCCTTTGCTGCACAGTGCTGCACTAGCTATTTGGACTGTCGATAGCACGTCCTAACTTTCGCCTGGAGTGACGATCCTAGCTTGTGCTGCACTAACTTTTTGGACCGTCGATCGCACATCATAGCTTACGCTTGTAGATGTGTGTTTTAGCTTCTCCCTGGAGATGTGAGTTCTAGGTTTAGCCTAGAGCCATCCTAGCCTGTGCTGCACAGGGAAAGTGGACACATGTATAAAGCTGAACTTTTGTTTCCAGTTTTTACTGTTTGCGATACGAATGAGCTAGTGTTTAGCAGGGTAAAGTTCCCGTAGAGAGAGTTTCATTGCCAGGAGTACTTAGCCTACGCTACGAGTGGACGCGCAGTAATTTGTTATACCCTGCTGGCCACACCATCCTCTGTCACCACATCTACCAAACCGCTTCGGATATAATAAAAAAAAATTGCTATAAGATGAGAAAAAGGGTTAAAATAAAATAAAAACTTTCGCGAATTTTCGCGAGATAAATTTATTTTTGCATCATAGACAATTGTATATCATCACGATTGTGTCTGAAACAATAATAATGTTTATTTTTTTAAGTATACATAATTTCAAAAAAATCTTTAAAATTTTGGAAGCCTGGGTAATTTGGAAGTATTAAAAATTCTAAAAGTCTTGAAATCGTGAAGATCTTAATATCTTGGAAGAGTTGGAAGTTAGAGACCGACCGAAACCAAATTTTTAGATTCGGCCGAAAAGGAAACCATACCGAATATTATACATTGAATTTCGACCGAAACCGAAGCCGAAACCAAAAAAAAAAACGAAAATGCGAAACCAAATGATTTCAAAAGACTGCACATTTATGTGTAATATTAACTAGTTTATGGGCACTCTATTTGATTAAACTATTCTTTGGAGTGATTAAATAATCCGTTATTATTAACTTCAGTCTTCTACTTCACATTAGGGATGTTAATATCCTTGTTTTTCAACAACTATTTTCGGTTCTAAATATCCGATTTTTTACCCATTTTCTGTTCCCTCTCTCCGCCCACGGGCAAAGCAAGTTATAGTTTGGAAAAGACAAATTTGCATTGATTATATTAAAAAAATAATACGAAGGACCATTGATCCTTATAGCGTGGTGAAATCTTTGTAAAAAAAACATAGTTAATTTTGGATTAGCAGAAGTCAAAAGCTGTAGTGTCATGAATTTAGACCTTTATAATTATAATATAAATCAGAGGATGTTCTATATGTTACACACATTAAAAAAATGTTTGTAGAATATGAATAAAACCCAGAAACATCTATCTAGTGTTGACAGACATCCGGCAAGAAAATTTACCGTTTTTGAAAAGAACCTCATATGCTCTGCAAAGTTTTTTTTGTTAATTGCCCAAGTTGCTTTTCAGTCTACATCAAATAAAGTGTTGGGTCAGTTTCACTAATATACAATTATTGGCAGCTAATGTAATAAAACTGAACTGATCGTGGATTGTGAAACACTAAATATGTCATTCTTTTTGTCTCTCTATGTCCTCCTTTTGAAGTCCAAGTATCTCGCAACCTTACGTCTATAGGTCTGTTTGTCTGTTAAAGGAGCGTCAAGCATCTGTGGGGAAATTCCAGTTTTTTGTTTGTTTTCGAATATGTAGATCAAATGTATGTACCGACAACTAACGTTAACATCTGTATTTGCTGTTGTATGTGCTTGTATCGCAAATTCACAAGCAATATTCGGAATTCGAAAAAAACAAAAAAACAACTACAAGTCACCTCTGACAAACTAGTGTTTGCAAGGAAAATAATGTTAAGGAATTGTTTAGTGCTAATAAAACAGGGTTTACAAATATTTCTTCAGATAAAAAGATACACAGTTATGAATGATTTCCTCCCGAAATCCAGTTTTCGTTTAACAACCCTACTTCACACAGATTAATTCACAACAGTTTAACTAAATGAAAGTAACAATAAGCAGAGAAATAGATGCAGCATAATAGCATAGCATTTTAAATTTTGAAAGTTAAAATAGATATTCAGCTGATGACCGAAAGTCAATATCAGTTTCAGCCGAAACCGTAAACAAACCGAAAACTAACTAAAAAAGGCTTTTTGCATTTTTTCGGCGCCGAAACCGAAGCCGAAAGCGAATATCGGTCGGTTTCTATTGGAAGTCTCAAAAGTCTTGGAAATCTAGGGTCTTAAAATCTTGCAAATGTAATAAACGAGACCAATGTGAGATTCTTTATAAATTTCTATAGCAGAATTTAAGAACTGGCAGACTATTAGACCTTTAATAGTAGTAGAAAGGGAGGGTAAAGTCGTCTAATGCGTACTTTAAGTACAATGAGTTTGGGGAACATATTTTTAATGGTTAAATATATGATTCATTAATAGAGCGTCACCAGATTTTCTTGATTCTGTTGCGCGATAAATGCTATATTTTTGTAAAAGGCATTCTTCTTATTCTGGCAATAATTTTATATCATACTATTTCAAGAAGAACACTTTAGGTAGGCCTAAGACGTGAAATTATTTGCTGTTGATTATTATATAAGTAAGCATGTTTCCTTTAAAGGGAATTTCGTTGATATATAGGTCATGAAGCGTTCACAAGTTTCTGTTGTTACAGTACACAAACGAATATGTGGCTAGCACAGTGGCCTTAACTCCAGCTACTGTCTGGTAGTCAGGCACACGTTCCAGGCCTAGGAACGACCAGCCAGACCAGCGCGCTGGCGCTAAGCAACCGTTTCACATATTATTAAAGGCCTATAGCGATGGTACAAAAAAGCATCGTAATATTTTATAACATGTTATTTGTTGTCATTAACTATATTATTTTAAATTATTTGAAAACAAATTGAGATCCTAATACAAATGCATTACCATACGTGTATTTAAATTAAAACGTTAATAAGTTATAATAACGTACCAAAGTTAGTTTCATGCCAGTTAAATAATTGCATAGAAAAAAATCAGGATCGTAGTTTACAAGCGATTTCCAGCAAAGTCAATTCAGACTATTACATTCTAACTCTTTCGTTCGTCTTGGCTTTCAAGATTCCTTAAGCCTGACGTGGCTAGTCGTGGGTTCTGCTTTGGCACAATAGACCCTACTAATGTTAACATAGAGAAGCGAGTGAGTTCGGATTTTCAAGGGTAAAATCTACTCGTAAATATAGATGTTATATATTTTTGTTAAAAGAGCTAAATGACATTCCAATTTCAATTGATAACTTTATTTAACTGACGCCCTGACTGGAACTTTTGTTTAAAGGTCGGGATTTTCAATCGTGATAAGTCAAGAATATATTTTCGAATCTTAAATACTATTTACTTTAATCTATTCTATTTTTCATCAATAATAATTAGAGCTACCAATCTTCAGGGCCGGATTTTCCTAAGGGCCTAATTTCGCCTAGGGCCTCAAGATCAAGAGGGGCCTACATTCAAATTGTTAGTAAAATTAAAATTACACAAAAGAAAAGTTTATTTACTTCCCTCTCTTCCGATAGAGGCAGCCATGTTTTATATAAAATATTTTTTTCGATTCGCAAATTGGTCGAGGGTATTAGTGACTATTCCAAAGGATATGATGCTGAAAATTTGATAGAATGTATTGTTAGTCGGGACAAGTCTGCTGCCCAAGTATCAGCTCGATTGGTCGACAGGAAGTGGTCGTAAAATCGATGCAAAGATTTCCAAGCAAGCAACCAACCAAGCAAGCAGACAAGCAGACAGTACGAGTTAATAGAAAGGAAGTAAAAACATGCTTTTTAACCAATCTACTCCTTGTGGCATACTTCTCTGTAAGTTTTACACCAGACTATAAACATTTTAACTATTTCCATTCATATTATAGCAGTTACTATTTTTATAGATCTATGCACGTTTAAATGTATCTACATTAGGCGACTTTTTCTTTTCGTTGCAGTGTCGTTCCTAAAACATGATGTTTTAATCTTGGTAAAATCGTACAGCTTCTTAGATATGGGCAATAGTTAACTTTTAGAGTAACATTAGCCACTTGCGGTAACAATAAAAATGGTTAGTTCTCAAAACCAACTTTATAAGTTGCATTTGTGTATTAACACATTTTTTTTTTGCACTCACTAGTTTAATAATGGCAAAGAATAATCCTATCAGCAGCAGCCAATTGAAAAAGGGTACGAGAAAATCAGGATTATACTAATATAAAAACTGTAGTGAATAGATCATTTGCAATAGGCGTGGCTTAAGTTTCTAGGTCACGTAAATATGTAAAAAGAAGCCATGATGGAGACATGGTGAAATAAAATTTTTCTTTACCATGTCTATTTTACACCCAAAATATAAGGACTTTGTTTCTATAAATCTTGATATTTAAGTGTGATACTAGTCCTTAGTACGAAGTAAATAAGATTTCAGGCTTTTATAGTTTTCAATAGCTATTTTGAAACATTTAACAGCCTGCCTTAAGCTTTACTTTTATATAGTAAGTTAAGCTAACTTTCGACAAGCGACATCTTCAATTAAATATTCTGCACTTACGGAACCTATTCCATTGCTTTTTAATGGTTTAAATTTTACCTTTGAATGTTAATTTTCATCGCATGACACTAATGACAATGATTTATATATTTTTTTTCATATTGTTGAAATGATATTTAAAAAAAAAATCTTCTTAAGCCTATATTAATACGGCTGCCATTGTTTACCACTATAACCAGTATACACATATCACGTGCTTTTTGTCACGTGATTGATAATGCTCTATATTTTTTTAGTTTTCTAAGATAAGCCTTTTCTAATAAAAGCAAATAATATCTAACTCAGGCCATTTAAGACATAAATCTCAGAACTAGTTATGTATGCAGTCCCCACGAATCTACTCATGTCAGATGGGCTCTTGACATCTATTTGGCCATTACGGGCAGAAATAAGATTTCAAAAAGGACTTCGGCGAACCCATGATGCAGCTGTATCTTCGTCAGACCATGAAAAGCAAAGAGTACGTTTATTTTTGGTTCTAGTACGGTTCTACCAAAGACTATAATGAGCTTGATCTATTTTTAGAGCTTAACACGTGTTTTTTTTCATGCGCAAACTATCTTTTATGACTCCTAAACTTCCGCTGTATACAACTTTCGATTTCAATCTTACTTTTCCTTTGAGAAAATGTTATCGATTTACTAGACCGGAAGTCTATCGGACTTGGTACGATCGGAAATTACGAAAAGAAGATATTCGTTGTATCAGATAGCAGAAATATTTAAGCAAGCGATCCATCTTATTATAGTCTTTGAATTTTCACATTTATTTAAGCTAGTGGGTAAACATTTTTAGTAGCGGCATTCTTTTATAGGCCTATATTAATAGATCTTTTCTTATAAGTTTACAGACGTTCCTTCTAGATAGAAGATTAATACGTCCACTTGGCCCAAAACTCCTGCAGGGCGGCAGGGATCGGTCGGTGGCAGTGATAGAACCCGCGACGTGGTAGTTGGTTTTTGGTTGACAGTCCGTTAACTAACCGCAGGACCAGCCTGCCTTTCAGGACCTGCAGGCTTTATAACATTTTAGTGATTTAACACACATTAAAACATAGCCTATAATAACACCAGCACAAATATTAGAAGGATTAAATAATTAGTTTATTACGTGTGAATATTCGCATACAATAAGTTTAAAAGCGTTAGTAAAGTTGTAAAATTCATAAACAGTCCTGGTAAGAAATTGTACATGCAAAGTTGTACTTATTTACATATAGAAAAACAATCACATTGAATGAGACACATAATAATGGGTTTATATCTTTGACAACTTTCGACAAAAAATGTTCGTATTTCTTAGCCAAGACAAGTTCCTGTATGTCTCAGTAACTTTTTTTTGAAGAGTTGGATTCTGGCATAGAATGAATTTCCTTAACTATTAACACCCATTAAACGGGAGATATATTTGCACCCAAATTATGCATTCTATTTTACAAGTTTTCTAGAATATGCCAGCGAATCTGAACTACGTAATGGCAGCTTTATTAAACGTATTTCGTAAATAAGACATGAGATTACTGTAAATATTGTATTTATCGTTCGAGTCCTACATGAGATTACTGTAAATATTGTATGCATCGTTCGAGTCCTACATGAGATTACTGTAAATATTGTATGCATCGTTCGAGTCCTACATGAGATTACTGTAAATATTGTATTTATCGTTCGAGTCCTACATGAGATTACTGTAAATATTGTATTTATCGTTCCAGTCCTACATGAGATTACTGTAAATATTGTATGCATCGTTCGAGTCCTACATGAGATTACTGTAAATATTGTATTTATCGTTCAAAACTCATTTCTTAAAAGCGCTTTATCTCGAACAATAATTTATTAAAGAATTTCTAAAATTCATAAATGTTCTCATGACACAATGACAATGTTTTTGCCTCAAATGTATATGTATAAAAAAAGTAATTAATGTATTCGTTTAATTTGGGGGTTTGGTGACATTTGAGACCGCGACATTTGATACCACTACAGTTAATCCCTGACACTTAGTCCCGCGACAGATAGTCCCGTTGACACTTCATCCCGCGACACTTACTCCCTCCCTTCCCGACAGATAGTCCTATTAACACTTACTCCCTCCCTCGGACATGTACACTAAGAAGAAATAAAACAAATGTATTTAAGCAGTACATTTAGATTGTGTTCAGCATCATAACCGCGTATAATTTCATCGTTCTTGGTAGTATTACGTGCACGGCATCTGGTTTTCAGGTGAAGTTTGCAACGCCAATGAATTGTCCCATTCGTACACTCCCTATGTTTGAGGATTTCATATTGCTTGTGTAGCAAAGACTGCTTGCCTTTCGACGTTGTACCAAAAGTGATATTATCAGCCATATTCACAAGTAAAAATCTAAGATATCCGTAGTACAGAGCTAAAAGTTTAAGAAAACATCTGAAACTAAAATTGTTTTTATGAACATTTAGGGTCCTAAAGTGGGCGGTACAGTGAGCGACGCCATTTAGTCATATCGAAACTCATTGCCCAATGAAAGCAAAGGCCACGCCCCTTCCAACCATGTCACCTGTCATTTAGTCTTCAACTAAATTGAAAACAATTACTACAGGAGAGTTTACAATGACCCAATTCATTATCTAAATAGTCGTTGGGGTCATAAGGAGCGGTCACTACAAATAAGCCAAGCCGACATATCTCGCTGACAATCTCTTTGTATACCAATCAAAGCAAGTCTCGCTCGACCTCAGACCAACACTCGCGGGTCATTCTTTGACAACCATCTGGGGAAGGATTGTCCGCAGATAACAAATGGAGGTGATCGGACCGAGTCACAGGGCCTAGTCACTTGAACATTACACAAAATGGTTTCCCTTAAGTGGCTAAAATAAGAAAACAAATGTTATTAGTAATTATTATTCCTACCAATCAGTAAGTACTTTGTGACAACTAGTTCTTTAAATACATTTGTTTTATTTCTTCTTAGTGTACATGTCCGAGGGAGGGAGTAAGTGTTAATGGGACGATCTGTCGAGAAGAGAGGGAGTAAGTGTCGCGGGATGAAGTGTCAACGGGACTATCTGTCGTGTGACTAAGTGTCAGGGATTAATTGTAGTGGTATCAAGTGTCGCGGTATCAAATGTCCGTACACCAATTTGGGCTATGTCTATGTGTTCTGTAAAATAGGTAGGCCCCTAATGTTGTATTTATTCATCAAACTATTTTTCGAATATAAAGTATATTGATATTTTGAACGACAATGCAAAGAAAGGTATGCCTATTAATAAAAGAAAAGCAAATAAAAATTAATTTAGATTAAATATTGTTTGTAAGACAATAAAGAATTATGAAATTTTTATAGCTTTTAAATATTATAAAAGCAAATATTAGAATTCCTTAAAAATGAAAATAGGAGCACATTTCAGATTGGACCACATGGATGAGGGGACCTTAGATGTACAGGTCCTTTGTTCGCGAAGTCATTCTGTAGATCTGAACTTACAACATTTTGCGACAATGCTACTCGCGTTTTACCAGGTACTGGCACAATGCTGACAAAGCAGTTTTTCATGTCTTGGAAAGCCAGTATATTTAAGGTCCATAAGACACTGCTGTCTAATATATAAGTGCAATTATCTACATGTGTGGTGCAAATGTAATATGAATCAGTAAATGTGATCTCAGTACTATCAACTAGACAAGCCAGTACACTGTAGCCGTCATTCATCTATGCCTATGCTGTCGTTTCTGTGCCGTAATAAACATTGCTCTCCCCCAGTAGCTTTCTATGCAGAGTCGATTGTCGGGAGCGTCGTTTGAACACAACTACAGCTATCAAAATGATTAGCCCAACACATCCAACGACTGTTCCGATGGCTACTCCTTAAAAAAAACACAATGGTATAACTAAAAGTGACTTAATATAATTAAAGCATAACATTATTATTCAATACTGGTGCGTTTTATTAGATGCATGGACAAATATAATATTACCTATATAATATGCAATTTCATTGAGTTGTTTGTTTGATGTTTCCTGTAGACACACTGTCATTTCGTTTTGTTACAAACTAGTCCACAAGGCTCTTGTAATGCATGCAACTATACTTTTCGGTTTAATAGATCATTTCATCATCATTATCATAATCATCGTCATTATACCGGTGACTTTCGTCGTGGGGGTGCTACGACGGTGCGTGTAACAAGATTTCTCCATTCGTCCCGGATTGAAGAAGCGTATCAAGAGGTAGTTCGGTCCACTCTTTGAGGTTGTCCAACACTTCTTTTTCTGTCGACCTTTTCTGCGTGCTCCTTCCTCTGTACTTAGTAGGATGGTTTTGGCCTAGGCGTCATGCCTTACAGTATAGATCATTTACATGAACATAAGAAATAATTATTGGTAGACCTCTTAATTTATTTTCATATTTGAAATATAATATTCAGTTTATTGAGTTCCTTCTCGAGGATTGCGATTTTAATTGTTTCTATCATTAAATTGTTCACACTAATCCGAGTGCAATTAATAGGTCATGAAAGCCATGGCGAAACATCACAATACTCGAAGGCTTGGAAAGACCAGATAAGTAAGAGAAGGAGAAGAAGCTACGTTGGCGATGTGTTGAATGCCAGCTATTGCTGAGGCAGCAGACCTTTACAATCTCCACCCGATCGTTGATCCACGGGAACAGTTTTGTTTCCAGAGCAGATTTTTCTATGTCATGTCAATATAACTTTTTTGTGGAAATAATTTGTGTCCACGGGTCAGTTACTTAAAGTAATTATGGAATTAGGTTATTGAGTTCACTTTTATCAAGTATGTTTAGGAAATACTGCTTGTATTATATTTTAAATAATCAAATATATACATCATATTTGCTTACCTATAATTGTAGAAATCGACATTTTGGAAGATGGCGCAGAGCTTTGGTAAATGTTCTTTTTTCCCAGCAGATTTTCCGTTATCTGGATTGCATAATTGTATAATACACAACAATGTTATTTGATGAAGTGTTGAAATATCAAGAATCAATCATATTCATAAATTATTACTACCTTCTTTTTAAATATAAGAAAAAAATATAACAATACAGCAAGGATCTCTTTATGCTGTAAATATTAAACAAGATTTTACAGTTGTCTGTAATACTTAAGAAAACCATTTTTTTAAATCTTTCCTCTGCAAGTTCTTGATTCAACAAGATTCAAATTTAAAGATGTTCTAGTGTTGAGAGAATATGTCATTAGCCATTTTGGTTGCCGTCCCCACCCGATCCTTGCCATTGATCTTTTTCTCTGCAGGTATTTCAGTTTTTATCATAATATTTACTTGTTGGTGTATTCATGTCTTCTCATCTCATCTTCATAATATTATTGTGGAGACCCCGTTGGGATCGAGGAAAGAGTCCACAATTTAACTACATATACAATTTGAAAAAAAATCACAAACAAGAATTACAAACAGATGACAAAGTTTCACTTGAGGTATATAGTCCAGCCCTTCAGTGAAGATTTAAAAGCCGGCACATGCTAATGAGTTCTTTCTGTTACAGTTTGTCATGTTTCGATAGTTTATAAATCAACCAATAACAAATTGCCTACACTTTTAAAAAATGTATTTATTTTTAGTTTGAGATTTCTTTATTGTAGTTTTCTTTATTGGCAAAGTATTTTGGCGGTCTTACCTTTCCCTTAAAGACGGAGACTTTCAGGCTGCTGTTTGTTTTTGGTTTAGTCATGAATGGTGGCCTATTCACAGAAGTGGTGTTCGGTGAGTTTAACGAGCCAGTCCTTACACAATAGTAAATAGAACAGCCCTGGTGAATGAAATATTTAGTTCATAATTATTTTTCACTACTTTGAAATCGGTTTCATTAATTCAACAGTTAAATAGTGACAAGTCTTTTCCAATAGCATTTCACGATCTAGTGATATCTACATCTAGAGTTAATTTTAATGACCGTTTATTAATTATTCTTTCTGAAGCTAACAGTTGAACGGCTTTTTATCAATTCAAACATCTTGTTGAAGAATTTATTGTACGTTTAGAAAGGCATTCAAAAGTTTTTGGCTTGAAAAGCGTAAATTTAAAAAGGGTTTATTAAGCGTTTTAAGGACTAAATTTTCAATGATGAAATATATTAAAATATACATGTTTAAGCCAGATTAAAATAGTCATAAATATCATTTTCGATCACAATCTTATGTGTGCGCATTTTTCAACGAACTAAAAAATAATAATAATAATAACGGTGCTTATATAGCGCATATCCCGTTGGTGACAGTTCTATGCGCAGACGACAGTTACGGAATACAGACAGACAACGAAATATGTAGTAATACGCTAATTCTGCTGACGAAATAGGTGAGTCTTCAGCCGGCTCCTGAAGGTGTCATAGCTAGAGCTAATTATACATAGGATTACACAATATGTGGATGTAATTTAAGTATGTATGCATATGTATAAGCTACAAATAGCAAGCGTCTTTCGTTCTTACAACGTACATATCAGGCATATGTAGATAGTGAATAAATCAGTATGATGTAAGTATGGTGTTTTTAGCAAATGTTTCTAATATTTCAATAAATTTTTGGAAGTGGGAGGGAAACTCATTAAAGCACATTGCCCAGAAACGTTTTGACCAAGTTACAATCTTAAGATGTATACACACTAGAGCATTATCACTATTTAAAAATATATTTTAAAACTTCCCATTGGCGTTATAAAGTGTAGAATAAAACAAACTATTTCTTGTATTTTACTTTAAAAAGGCCTTTATTTTACTTACTTGTTTAATACCAACCAAGTGCTGACTAAATCCTTCCGGACATCTTTTTGCATAAGCGCTCGCTCCACTTTTGACTAAGAACAATTTTAAGGAGTTGCCGGAAGTGGCTTTTAAACCTCCACTCCTCGAGGGGATAGTACCCACAGCCAATGGGTTACCTGTAATAGTTTTCATAAGTTTGGTCCTGTATAATAGAGCTTATGAATGATAACGTGAAGAAAAGATTGGGAAATAAAGAGTGTGGTCAAGTTGGTCAAAATTTCCGGATCAGATCTTGGAAAACACTGTTAATTTTTTTCATGGTTCTAGGAAGCATGACAGAGTAAAACCCTATTTACGTGTATGCAATGCTCTTAAAAATTATTGCATTTGTTTCACTTGCTCTTTGATGTAGCGTGTAAATTAGACCAGTAATAAAACTCGCCCCCAAAAATACAAAGATTTTCTTACAAATCCTTTCTATCCATTTTCCTTTAGCATTATATTTCCAAAGACTTTGCTATTCACTGCTCACATAAATTATAAGAAAGTGTGTTTGGGAAATCGCTTAGCTAAATATATAGCACATGGAGGGGAATACGTGTGTAGATTATGTCAGACATCAGCGTTTATTTAAAGTTATAAAGTTTTAAAAAAAGTTTCTTTTTGTGGGCTGGGGACGAGAAATATGGCTAAAAATTTGAAAGAATAAGTTGTTCAATAAAACAAGTCTATGTTCCTAGTTCAGCTCAATAGCATGACGAAAAAAAGGGTCAATTATCCGTCCAAAAATCAGGTCGTATACAACGTTTTGCGAAGATAAGATAAAAAGTTAAAAAAAATGACTGAATTTAACCAAAAGTTATATAGTAAATCGGCGTTGAAAACTTTAATTGGACCCATCAATCAAGGGGATTTGGTGGCGAGTACAATTCTCATCGAAATTTCGGCTAGGCTTATCAATAAAAATTTCGCTGACAAGACTCAAAGATAATAAACAAACCTGCAATTATTTCAATCATAAACCATTTTTGAAATGGTTCCATGTGGTAAAAGGTGCTTTATAGTCAAATTGTTAGTATAATATCTAAATATAGAATGGCGAGAAAAAATATGTGTTTCATTACCTGTATTACATGTGAAGAAGCCACCAAAAGGTACAGAATACCGGGAATAGAGTTCAAAGTCATCACTAATACAAACACGCCAATTGAAAAACACATATCTTGAATAAAACCCAGGAGGACAATTCTAGTAGAAAAAAAAACAACATAAAAATGTAACCAATAGAAAAATCTAGAGACGAACTCTGTAAAAAACAAAAACGTTTCCTGAGTGGTTTTTCGCTATTAATATTTTACCTTTTTGTTCATTTTAGAAAAAAAAAACTTTACCTTACTTGTGTTAAAAATTAATATTGTTTTAATATGTCGCAAAACATCTTACGATTCAGCAAACTTTATTAGTTGGATAAATTTGTTTTTTTCATTAACATCATATGAATGTAAAAATTAATTGTAACTGATTTATTTAAAGGGAGCAAAATAATTACTATTTTATCTTATATTTATATTTTTACAAAAGGTTGTTGCGTTCTATACTTGTATCTATAGTTTGACTCTTATATTATATTTTACAAGGACACTAAACTTATCTTACCATAGCGCCAGTCAAAAGATTTGCCATAGTGTCTGTGTAAATTCCACCAAATAGATAACCAGAGTTGGGTTCAGCTTTACCGTCTCGAGCACACCAATAACTCTTGATTGTTTTAAAATAACTTTACCCCAAAAAGAAAAAATCTATTTCAACAAAATATGTTGGCATAATGTGGATGTGTAGGTTTGTGTGTATGCATGTTAGTAGTAGATTTAATTATTTTTGCTTATGTTATTGACATTCATTTTCTTAAGAAAATGTGTCAACAGCTTACGTTGTCTTTTGTATCCATGGGGGCCTCAAAGCGGGCGAAGAGTGTATATCACAGTCCCTGTGTCACTTTACAATCAAACCGGTGAAGTACCACATTAGGGAACGACCCCCGTTGTGCCTTCACTTCTGATGGTGCAAGCGTACTCGTAGCAGTCGAAGCCTGAAACGTTGCGGCATATTCGAGGGTTCACAGTCATTTCATCCTCAGTCAATTCATCCCAGTCACCTCACCCGGTCACTTCATCCTCGAGTCAATTCATTCTCAATCACTTTATCCCCAGACTTTGTCGGACTAAACACGCAATATTTATATGCACGTACAGTCAAATAAAACACAAAGATGCACTGATTTTCAAAGGCGAAACAACTTGTAGAATAATGTCCAATAAATTAGTCCACATAACGCGAAAATGGAAAATCCAAAAGTGTATAGGCCTACCTAAAGAGGTAAAAAGCCCCGTGTATAAGCCTATATTCAGCAGGTAAAATCTGGACTTGTCTGTCTGTCTGCCGTCCGAACCAATCACATAATTTAGGAGGGATTTAATCGTTAGTCACAAATTGTCGATCCATATTGTCTGTCTAATTTAATCGACAACATTGCCGCTTCAAAAACATAGATCCGTTTGATATCTTGAGTCTGAGTAAGAGTGGTGTTTTATTTCTATCCACCGTCCTATTTATCCGTCGTGCTTTTTATTATCAAAGCGAACCCGGCGCACGGCCGTATCAAACAAAGGTAGAGACGACCGCGAGTTACCGGTACCACCGGTGGCCAAGTTAAATAAACCTTGTCAAGCAATCAAGCCAGGGGCAATACTGAGATAAACCTTGTCGAGCAATCAAGCCAGGGGGCAATACTGAGATAAACGACGACGAAATTTTATCCCCTTGACCTCTTAATAACAAAAAAAAAATTGAATGTCGGACTATTAGCTTTTATTTGTGTTTGTTATGATTTATATTTCGATTTGATTTAATTATTCTATACCTAAAATTGCATTTTTAGGATTAATTGTCTGGGGATGAAGTGACTGTTGATGAAGTGACTCGAGGATGAAATGACCTGTCACCATATTCGAGACCGTAATGTTGTATCTTGGTGTGAGGGCGCTGCCGTCCGCTATATTTGAAGGGGTGCAAGGAAGGACCCCAATAAACGTACACACATATGGTTCAGATTTAGGCCTAGAGGCCATGTACTAGCGCAAGTACATGGCAGTATGTCTAGCTACTTGGCCAAGACGACGCGGCCTAAAAGGAATACGAGCACCCAGAAGCAGTCGTTACAACATTGTAAGGGTGACACATATATTACCCTATAATGGGGAAAAGGAGGTAGGCTACTCTGTTGACACAACACACAACGCAACCCAGGGCCAAAATGACACTAGCTAAAAATTTATTTTAGTTCTATATAAGCAAGAAGAATTTGGACAAAAGAGTTGAAATGTTCAAACCTGCTAGGACGTTAGGACGTATTCTTCAAAATTGTTATGACACAAGATGCTGCATCTAAATAGTGTACATACAGAAGTTCAATCGGCACATTGTATTTTTATGAGTAAATATTTATTGTTATAATTATCAATGGCGTCCAGATGGTTTTTAAAGTGGTTTGAATGAGCCTGCTTTGTGTGTTCAGACAGCTGTTTTAAGATGAATCCAAGTGATTTTGTAACTGTGTTTCTAGCTGTTGAAGCGCGGCAGAACAGAGCTATTTACCGACAAAGGTACACCATATTGACAAGGTTTTGTCTGATAATAGAAAGTCTATTTCGTAGCATTGTTAAATTAATAGCAGTGTATTATTTGTGTTAGAGTTGTGATTTCTTAAAAAAACAACTTTAAAATGTGTGATATTAGTATATACTTTACAATAATAATATAACAGTATTTATGTAAAATGTCTTACGCAGGATAGTCACTGGAGAAGTAGTTTGTAGATGACTTCACTTCGACTGGTGTGTAAGAATCTGGGCAAGAGTATTTACCAGTTTTGGGATTCACTTCTGCCAAGTCGCTACATGACTCACCGTAATATTCTTGTGTACACGTCTGATAAACACCTATAAAACATGAAGTAATGACTTGAGAAATATTGTGGTGAGAAAAAGAAGCACCTATTTCTATTCAAAATGTACATTTTCAAAAATTCCTTCTGTAGAGTGCACAAATATCTACCCTAACGGTGTTAAAAACTATTAATAGATATTTGTTACGCATTTATGTTTTTGAAAGAAAAATAAAACTATTGCCTATTGCTGTTTACTAAGTTAAAGTCAGGTTTAAGATTACAAGTTTAAGTCACTGAGAAAAGTGTACAGGAAGGCGATTTGGTCGACTCGTAGACCTGTCATTGTCCAATTGTTAGTCTAGTAAGATGGATTTAACTTAACTGTTATACTAGTGGGACGAAACACTATATTGGCCCTATAGCGGTCCAATATCCTGCCAATACTTTAATCTTGTCCTAATGTTCGACCAATATTGGGCCAATATGGTATGCTGTTAGGGTAGTTGTTGAACGAACGTTTCATGCGCATCCACCTCTACATCGTCTAACTCAACCTTTCTCCTTTTTTACCCTCTTTAAGTATTTAATGAATCAAAAGTTCGTTTCACCAATGATGTTCCTGCTTATATAAATATTTTCTTTTCAATAGTTTAGGCGTGGTAATGTACCTCAAATACGAATTGGCCTGTGTAATGTTAGGGTGGCGGGATAGGGTAAACCCTATCAATAGGAGATGTAAGGCACCTCCTTCCCTCCGCTAGCATGCGGGACACCTCATGGGCAGGGGTGGAGTACCCGCTTAGCCCCCCGATCAGAGTCACGTGACATCATGGAAGGCAGATGATGGATAGAAGTGGTGAGCAGCTGATAAAGATTTCAGGAACTGGTCACCGCTTCACCTGTGCTAGGCAGAGGATGCCACCTGAGGCACAATGGCTAGGACAACCCGCCCAGTATGGGAGCTGCCCTCACAGAAAGCAATTGCAACCTACTGTGAGTAATGATTGCAAAGAAAAAATCATGACTCAAAAGAAATCAAGGAATCAAGTTAACAGTGTGAATGGGGTTCTGAAGAACACCTCGCTCGGTATGGACATCCATGTGCGACAGGTGGAACCAAACCGTCATCTGGCAACTGTCAGCACCCGCAAACTGCAAAAAATAGCAACGTGGAATATCAGGACAATGTTGCAAAAGGGAAAATTGGAAAACATAAAAGCAGAAATGAAAAGACTCCATATTAATATACTTGGATTGTCAGAAGTAAGATGGAAGGGAGCTGGAATGTTTTCAACCGATGGCTATTCCATGATATACTCTGGAGGGGAACAGCACCAAAAAGGGGTCGGCATCATTCTTGATCCCGAAACAGCGAAATCTGTGAAAAATTACTGGCCAGTGTCAGACAGAGTCATAGCGATTAAAATACAGGGAAAGCCCTTCGACGTAGGTATTGTCCAAGCTTATGCTCCAACATCAGACTATGAAGACCAAAAAGTGGATAAATTCTACGAAGATTTAGATAATGTCATGAAACAACTAAAATCGCAGGATATCAAGATTGTAATGGGGGATTTTAATGCAAAGGCTGGCAAAGAGAAAATAGAAAACATCGTTGGTCCTTTTGGCCTGGGAGAGATAAATAGCCGTGGTGAAAGATTAGTAGAATGGTGCAAAGAACATAACCTCTTCATATCAAATACATGGTTCCAGAACCACCCAAGAAGACGATGGCAGGAATTCAATAGATGCATTGAGGTGGCGATTGAAGAAAATTTACCAAAACAAAACAAAACAGAAAAGAACACAAGAAATGGATCACGACAGAAATTCTAGAACTCATGAAACATAGAAGACTGACAAAAAAGGACGATAAGAAATATCAAGTACTAAATAAAGAAATAAAGAAAAAATGCAACGAAGCCAAAGAAAACTGGCTTAATGAACAATGCGCAGAACTGGAAAACAGCAAGATTGAAAATAATAAGTTAGTACATGAGAAAATACGAGAAATATCTGGGAAAAGAAAAGGTACACAATCAAGCTGCATTAAATCAAAAGAAGGAAATATTCTGTTAGACAAAGAAGACATACTATGCAGATGGGCAGAATATATTGAGGAACTATTTGATGATGACAGGAAAGAAAAACCAAGCTTAACCAAAAATATTGAAGGCCCACCAATATTGAAAGACGAGGTTGAAAATGCTATCAAGAAAATGAAACATGGTAGGGCCCCAGGGCCGGACAACATTCCAGTGGAAATATATGACGCATTGGGAGAAATAGGTATAAATGAAATAACTCAACTTGTTAACAAAATATATGATACTGGTAAGATCCCCTCAAGCTTAAGCAGATCAATTTTCATCACAATACACAAGAAACCTGGAGCAACAGAGTGTGAATCACACAGAACAATGAGCTTAATGAATCATGTCACAAAAATACTCCTCAGAATAATCATGGAAAGAAAAAGAAGTAAAATCCGTCCTGAAATTTCAGAAACCCAGTTTGGATTCGTTGCAGATAAAAGCACAAGAAATGCTATTTTCACCTTATCTACGTTAATTGAAAGATGCATCCAGATGCAAAAAGACCTGTATCTATGCTTTATAGATTATTCTAAGGCATTTGACAAAGTCAAACATCAAGATCTATTTAATATATTACAAGATCTGGACATAGATGGTAAAGACCTCAGAATAATAAGAAATCTATACTGGGAGCAAGAAGCTGCCATAAGATATGAAGGGGAGTTAAGTGCATTCAAACCAATAAAGAGAGGAGTAAGACAGGGATGTGTTTTATCAGCAGACCTCTTCAACATCTATAGTGAAATAATACTTTGGAATATTGAACACCTAGATGGTATTAAAGTTGGAGGAAAGAATATAAATAACCTGAGATATGCAGACGACACAGTACTAATAGCAGAATCAGAAAGTGCCCTGCAAACTATTCTAAAAAAGGTGGTAGAAGAGAGCCGACTTAAAGGATTAACACTCAATCTCAGTAAGACCGAAGTAATGGTAATCTCTAAGAAAACACAACCTCCAAGATGCTCTTTATCCAGTGAAGATGAAAACATCAATTAAATCAGTTCTTTCCAGTATCTAGGCTATACAATAACACAGGAAGGCAAATGCAATAAAGAAATAAAGAGAAGAATCGCAATAGCTAAAAACAGCTTCATGAGCTTAAGCAGTATCATGAAAAACAGGAATATCAGAATATGTACCAAAATGCGCATACTGAAGGGGTATGTTTGGTCTGTTCTTCTATATGGATGTGAATGTTGGACTATTGATAATGAAACAAGGAAAAGATTGGAGGCAGTAGAAATGTGGTTTCTAAGAAGGATGATGAGAATATCATGGACTGAAAAGAAATCTAATGCAGAGGTGTTGAAAACAGCATGTACCTCAAGAGAACTCATTAACACCATTAGGAGTAGAGAAGATGAAATTTCTAGGACACATCTATAGGAAAAATGGTATAGAAAGACTGGTTTTGTGTGGGAAAATATCTGGAAAGAGAGACAGGGGAAGACAAAGGCTAACATATTAACATATGTAGAAAGCCTGAACGAATGGGCCACGAACAACAACATAAGTAATAATAACTTTCTGCAAAAAGCTAACAACAGGAAAGAATGGAGAGTCATGACCGCCGATGTCTGTTCCAGACCTGGCACGTAAAGAAGAAGAAGAAGAATTTTAGATACTTTTCCGAAACAATGACACACAGGTGTGGGTCTGATTGAATATATGTAAAATATTTTTTTAAATTATATCATATACACAACCCTTAATTATCTGAAGGAACGATTTATACTTGTCGTCATATGACAAAGAACCCCTAAATAAAATAGCATACAAAACATACACACCCCGACATGAGAATAAGATTACTTTAGGTTTAAAAGCTAGTACGGAAATCTGTATTCATCTGTACACTAAATGGTGGTAACTTTATCAATATAAGAATGGATGCTGTATGAATGTGTTGCTTTTCAACCATTAAATTCATACTGCATGTTCTCATTTAATGTTTTCTTTTGGTGCGAGATAAATATATAAATATCCATATATATTATTAAAGTATTGTAAAAAAAAGTTATAATCTGAATGAATTACAAACTTAATTTTTAAATTGTATTAAATAAAATATTTACCTCCAAACATTATATCGGTGGGAACATCTTTACAGGTTCCGTCGTCAAAATTTGCCGAGAAACTGAAGTTTGGTTCGCCAAGTTTTGTACATCCTCTAATGGTGTTCATCTCATAGTAGTTCTCTATTGACTCTTTTACAGTCTTTGGAAAATGAAATCGCTTTCTTTAAAAGTGTTTTCTACAGTCATGGTATTTGAAGTATTAATACATTTATGAAACATTTTTTCTAGTGTAATTGCTAGTAAGAGCGACTAAGGAAATAAATGAAAACAAATTACTTTTGCAATGCTTTCAACAATATTTTCGGGAAACTCCTGTACTGTGTTTGGAGTTATGAAGAAATAAAGTGGATTTCCGAATCTGTCCATTGCAACCAAATTGTTATCAACTCCGTCCGTCCATTCGTCAACGCTCATATTTGATTTAAACTTAGGTCCGCCCAATGTATGGATGTAGGATTGTTGTTTACTCTTGTCATAACCATGGCTGGTTGAGCTTTCAGTCTTGTAACTAGTGGAGGATAATGTTCATTGTTATTGCGATAAATATTTTATTTTAAAACGAGCTTAATATTCAAAGTCATGCAGTTTTATTTAGAATTTTAAATGGAGACAGACAAACTAGCTGACACATCTCTGTAGAATTAAACTTGTAATGCTAATAAAACTGAATTAACATTACAAAAGGTGTTTGAAATTAAGCTTAACAGTACAGTATGCATTGTCCAAATGTAACATTCAATGCTTAGTTAAGTCAGAACAGAAAGGTTTATTTAATAGTTGAATTTAAGCATGTAGATTTGTGGGTATGTAGTCAATTAGATAGGTGTTCAAATTAATGTATATGCAAGCAAGTTGGTAGGTTGTTAGATAGGTAAAAGGTAGTTGAAAAATTGTGTAAGTAGTTTTAATATGGAGACATTCTTAACCCTTACAAGCTCATTGGTAATTTAATTCAATTTTCATATTTGAACATAATTTACTTTGAAAAATTACAGGGTTTGATTGATTACTTTTTCGTTATAGTGAACAAATGAAACTAATGTTTCAGAGCTGGTCTAATCTTTTTGAAGTACATTTTGTACATGTTTTTAGTTTGCGTTTTTATGATAAACATTTACTTGAGAGTAAAAGCCAGAGTATCGTACTATTATATTTTATTGTATGTCATCTACTGTCTCGTTTAGTAAATGTGAATAAATCGATATGCCCTAAATAAAACTCATTGATAGACCAGAAATGAAGACGTCTCAATATATCCACAATAAACAATGCTAAATAACTTTCGTTAATGATCTATATATCACTTACCTATATGAGGCGTGAAAATTAAAAATACTAAAGAAGGATGCACTCGCTTCGACCATGATGGATGATTTCTGCTCGATTGTTAAAGAAGAGAAGGATCTGTTTAAATAATCATCTTTCACAATACCAGCTCCAGCTGTTATACTTGTTAAAACGTGAGTTCCTGTTAAGAGTATTGATTCTGAATGACATTTATGACTTCAAATGTTTGGCTAGTTGCAATGCATTGACACTGTAAACCTTAGTATTTTTCAAATGGTCATGAGACTTAATTTTACAATAAGTAATTATTTTATTGTTTTTTAACTATATTTTCAACAAAGGCTAAAGGAAAAAGAAGGGGAAGTAATTCAATAAATCAACTTTATCAATCTTGCTAACAAACTTTATTTAAGGAACAATAACTCTTAAGATGTAGAAAAAAGAAGATGACGTCAGCAGAGATGCTGGTTCGACAACATAAAATATTGGACAGGGCTGCAGTTGACTTAACTATTGACCACCACTCAAGGCAGGCAAATTGGAGGTTTACTGCTGAGATGTCCCCCTCCCTCCCAACGACCACAACGGTAAAGGGGTTGATGATGATGCTAATTTTATATTTAAAAAAAAATATATATCTAATAAAAAAAACATTGTTTTTAAAATAAATGTGATTGTTTTAATACTAAATACCAATTTCATCTTTTGAAATATAGCTTTTAGTAGACCATCCTCACTTGGGGGCATTTTAAACTCGATGAGCCTACTGCCACCGCCATCCTCTCCAAACAGACAGAATGGCCCTTCCCTGCTGAGTAACCCACATCGCTGGTTCAATACTCCCTCAACCCATGGCTGAGACCAAAATAGTTTTAAAACATTTTTTTTTATTTTAACTTACCGAATTCTCTAACAAGTAATTGGCTTAAGTATCTTGCTAGCTCTGTCTGATTCATAGATATGGCCGTGCCAATCTCCAACAACCTATTTTTAAATTGTGGACTTAGTTGTGGATCCAAGTTGAGTTTTACTTCATATCTAAAAAAAAATACACAAATGCAAACATGTCAATTATAACAATTAAACATTTAATTTGACGTAATGTTGTCTTAAATAAATAAAATACGGGTTAGAAGAAATCATTTAAGTAATTTCTCCTACAGTACACACAATTCAATGGTATAACAGTTATCATTTCAATAGATCCTACCTCTCATAACGAAGCTGCGCTCTGCTTGTCATCGCGTTGTGTTTCATCTGTGTAGATTTCATCTCCTCGTACTCACTCGAAAATTTACCACTGATGGAGAAACTTGATTCTATACCCGCGCCCACATTTATAGAATCAGCTGTGAGAGACTTGGCATTGTTCCATTGTTCGATTATTTCAACGAGCGTTTGCACTTTGCTGTACTGTAAAAGAATGGAAATTTGTGTAAGTCCATTCACTTAAATGAGTAAGTAATAATATTTTACATTGAAAGTTAATATAAAACTCAAGCGTTTGGGACTCAAGGGATTTGGCGTTCTGCACAACGCCTTGCAACTTTATTTTCGAGAAAGGATGTAGAATGCCCAACTGTGTTGGTAATGCTGCACGGATCAGTGAATCTAAGATCCCCGGAATCGAAATCAAGCACTTTGGCTTTATAACTCAGCGTATATTATCAAAGTTTAACCTTGAAATATATATTATGTAAAGGAGACAACACCTCATATATCAAACCATAGACTATAATAAGATGGACCGCTTGCTCTATTTTTAGAGCATATATGTACTTTTTTTTCGTGCGCAACCAATAAGGCTGTCTTAAATTACTTCTAAGCACCTCCTTGTTTCTTAAATGTTTCCGCTGTACAGAACTTTCGATTTTAATTTAAATTTTTCATTGAGAAAATCAAAGCGATTCAATAAAACGGAAGTGCAAAGTATTATACGAATCGGGAATTCCGAAAAGCAGTCTTTCGAGTCATCATATATCAGAAATACTAAAGCAAGCGGTCCATGTGTATTATAGTCTATGCTCAAACTATTGCTAAGATTCACCGGAATTATTACGATTCAGGAAAATTAAATTCCTTTAATCTCTACGGAGACTTGAATGCAATACTGACAACTTTAAAAGTTAAGAGCCAGTGCTTCAATGGATGAATAGATGAAGTTCGATATTCTATTCTTCGAATATTTCAACGAACGTTTTTACTTGGCTGTCCTGTCAACTATTTCTAATGTTCACGCAGGATTGGGACGAATCGAAAAACTTACATTACATTGATTACTTCGGAGATTTGTACGCATTACTCGCTACTTCAAAGTTTATAACAGTGTCTCCAATGGATGGTAAGTCTCGGCACTTGCCTAGGGATTAAAACAAATGATACGTCATGCACACCACCGAACGCTTTCGTTTTGATTCCCCGATGGGCTGGGAACTACTCTTTCTAATGTTGTAAGAAAAAAGTCCGCTTAATCTATTCCCTAAATTGCGGACTAAGGCTGTTACGGTAGTCTCATTGTAATATTTTCCATAATATTTTGATTATATTTTTGCATGCACTTACGACGCATAACCCTCACTTTTTATGTCGACTGGCGCCGACCTTTAAGTTGGCGTCAAGGGTTCTCAAGAGAGAATAACACTGTTCTATTAAATACGGGTTTTATATGTGCATGGTACCAGTAATAGTAAATGTATGTGCTTTTGTGTGTGTGCAAGCATGCATTTTTATAAGAAAACGCTGTATTGTTTTTAAATTGTTTATTAAATAAATATATTGTTTACATACAATATTTTCATCAAGTAAATATCATCATTTTTATTATATTAGCATACAGATTACCGATGTCAATGAAATCTACGTCATCGAATTGCAAGCATACTATATAATATTATTTATACACTTCTATACCCATGGTAAACCTGCAAAGTCCAAACCTTCATCAACAGCTGCATCAGAAGGATACTTCAGACCTAATGGCCTAACACCATAAACAACATGGACCTCTGACAAAGAACCTGCCAACGTCTTATAAAAGAAGATATCAGAAGTAGAAGATGGAGTCGAATTGGGCACACCCTGCGCAAGCCGCAATCAAACGTCACCAGACAAGCACTGAAGTGGAACCCCGAAGGCAAGAGGAAAAGAGGCCGCCCAAGAAGTACCTGGCGACGCGACCTGAGACAGACACCGAAAAGATGGAGTACAGCTGGACCTTATTAGAGATAATGGTTAGAGTACTCTGGAGATCTGTGGTCTGCGGCCCAGCTGGGGTGACGAGCAATGACGATGATACCCATGGGCTGGAGTAAACGACCGAAACACTCCCACTAACAGTAAACCGATGGGCAAATGCATGGGAGACAACTCCTGTTGCTCTTCATTGCACAAGTCTGAGAGCCACCAAGACTCGGCGGGGAGGAAGAAATTGGCGCAGCAATCCGTCTCGCCAAGCTCGGTGCCTGGATGACCTTGCCTATGGTCTGCTTGAACAATGCCGCCTCGTTAATGATCGAAGGGGAATTCCGCTTGGGGGGGGGGGGGGGGAGCAAACAAGTGTAATGCATGTGTCTCGTTATCAATGCCCTATTGCATGTGGCATGAACTGTTGGCAGGCCGCCTGGCAGCATGTTCTTGGTCTTCCCCCCTTGACCCATACTTTTCAACATTAAGCCCTCAATGTAAGAGCCGACAGGCTAGTCCGGTATAATTTGAGACGTTAAAACAATAATTATTATAAGTAAAGCGTCTCTTTGGACCAAACTGGCCATAGGGCTGGCGAAGCAGCGTTCACCTGTTTCTGTGGCCACCGCATACGATGCCAGCACAACGCCAAGCCGCCTTTACTTTGCCCAAACTAGTGCCCGGTACCCATCAGAGCTGGATAGAATTAGCAACACCTTCAAATCCTGGTTTTAAAAAATCCTAGCCTCCACCAGAATTCGAACCCAGGACCTTTGGTTCGCCGGTCAAACACACTGCCGCTCGGCTACCTTTCAACGTTAAGCCCTCGACATATGATCCGAAAGGCTAGTCCGGTATATTTTTGGACATTAAAACAATACTTATTATAAGCATTAGACTATTTTTCCTATGCGAGCCATTATTTTTAAAATGTGGCATTTATAAATATTCTCTATAAACCTTAGAAGGTCTAATGAAGACCGATAACAACAACGGGGTTTAAATCAGTCGGTAATAATTCTCGGGTTTAAAAGATTTCACTGGTTTAATTCACACAAGGGCCACAAAAACTCGTGAGCTTGGTTTCATCTGCTAGGTAACGGGAAGCCATTTCAAAATCGAAACTAACATATTTAGCTTTTTATCTTACCTTGATAGGGATTATCATGACATCATTCGGTAGAATATAGCGTCTGTCATCTGACAGTTTGCACTGGCTAAAATTGTAGCTGACAACAGGGTTTGTCTCCTTGTTGATTAAGTTGTCCCATCCAATGCCTGGCAACACCTAAACTCAAACGAGGTAAGAAGTTACATTTGATACAAAATTGATTTGGTACATCGATTTTAATGGTATAATAAATAAATATTTTAAAACTAAGGCGTTGTGAACCGGAAGCCTGAGAACCAGTAAGCGGGAATTTATCAAGATCCTGAAATTTGACCCCGAAACCTGGTTTAGATTCCAATTATAAGATTACGATTTTCGTTTAAATGTTTTAAAAAGATTTTAAAACATTACATATGTGTATCCTTAGACTACGGCTTGTTAATAAAATGTTTAACTGTAAAATGTAAAGAATCTCGGCGGACCAAACTGATCTTTAGGGCCACTTAATAATTGTTCACCATTTCTGAGGCATGGCATACTAGGGGATTGTGGGGCCAGCACACCGCCCAGCCGCCTTTACTTTACCTCAATCAAAGTCAGCTACCAATCAGAGCTGGCTAGACTCAGGGACACCCTCCAGACATGGAAATAATTACTAGCATTTACCAGGATTCAAACTGTAAGTCGTTACAAAAGTAAGTTTTAAAATTTTTTTTAGAAAGGGGGATGAAAATTAGAAACTAGATACATAATGTTTCTATTGAAAAACATATTTCAACTTATGTATTGCAGAAAAATAACAAAATTGTAGACCTACAAGGATAAAACAATTTAAAAAACAAATGAATAAATGACAACACTTTCTCTATATGATATAGTGTAACTTAAATGCTATAAATCTTTAATTCTTATATTTGCGAATCTGAAAATAAAATCAAACTACAGACCTCTATATTGCTTAAACGTTTATCTTACATAATAGGCAGAAGATTTATTGGGATACCTCCAAAAAAAAATTTCTTATAAACCTACCTGAAATGTATCTAGGTTTAATTTATTGATATTCTCATGGTCCATACATCTTTTTGGGTCTCCCACTGGCCACTCAGACTCAAATAAAACTCGTTTGATGTCCTCTGAGCCTTCAACAAAATTTCCCAAAATAATAACAAAAACAAAAGCTTTCAGACCAAAAGTTTTTGAGTTTAAATGAAACATGTCTCAAACTTTGCTTCACTTAGACTAGAACTAGAAAACTGTGGAGCATTCAACAATGTTCCATCCAGAAACTTCAGGTTCTTATATCAAGGCGGCAACTTGTACAAGGAAGTATAAAAACCTACTTATGTAATGTTGGAAAATATTTGCTGTTTTTATCTTTTAAGGTGGGGCACGTGGCTGAGCGGCAGCGCGATCGACTAGCGATCCGAAGGTTCTCGGTTTGAATCCTGGTACAGGCTAGGATTTTTTCCCAGGGACTTGATGGTGCCCCTGAATCTACCCAGTACCTGACGACACTAGTTGGGGTAAAGTAAAGTCGGCTGGGCATTGTGCTGGCCACATATCCCCTCGTATGCCGTGGCCACAGAAACTGGTGAAGCCATATGATCAGTCTGGTCCGAAGGGTACTTTACTATAATTTACTTTTATCACTTAATTGCTTTATTTTTTTGTTTCTTTGTTGTTGTTAGTGTTTTTTTTGTTAGTGTTGTTGTTTTTATAATAATCAATTTTCTTTGTATTCGTAGAAGGTTTAAATTGAGTACTGCATGCTTTAATTCACGCTCGAACTGACATTAAATATTTTAATTATAAAACTATCCTGGACGTACAATGCATTTAATTGTCTTACTACGCCTATGCTCGTTAGTTATAAACGTATGGATTTATCTAGTTTGACCTGCTCGCAGAGCGGCGGATGATTGCGTTAATTAAGTCAACAAACGGTACTAGAAAGTATGAAAGAGACAATTTAGTTTAACTCGATAGAATTGTAGGCTCAATATTAGACATACATTCATCTGTAAATGCCCCCCCCCCCTTTTAGATGACACTATTACCGCTTCCCTTCTCCTCTCATTTTTTGGTTTACGTCTCCCAATCCTTAATCGTTTCCCGTGTGCAACAAAATTAGAGCATATACTCACAGAAAAACGGAAGCTTTCGGTACTTGAGTTGGGGCGTAACAATTATTTGATAAAAGGAAGCTTCCTGTCCAATACATACTTTGTGGCATGCCATGCTCCAAGCGCTAAGATACCGTAAGTACTCTCAAAACTATTATCCTAGTGCAGAGGTTCCCAACCCTGTGCCCGCGGAACGATTCGTATGTGCCCGCCTCTCATTATTCGACAGAGACAGAATTTTTTTCAAAAACATTATTTTAAAATTTGATTTATTTGTATTCATTTGTTAGAGTTTTAATTTTTTTTTACTGCCTAGGTTTATTAAATATGTTTGATACTTGTCCCAACTTGTCTAGCGGCGAGCCAGACTGCACTATTTACGCTAGCCTGGAACGGCTAGTGCCATTTGCACATCACACCTTGTACACGCAGAAAACCCGAAGTGAACGAATGGAACGAAAGCCACGAACTGATCCGATAAACGCCGAAGGCGCCAAATCTCAAGGCATATAGCTCTGATTGCTTCTGCGATCATCTGCTCACTTCGGGTTTTCCGCGTGTACATGGAGTGATGCGCAAAAGGCAAAAAGCATTCCCCGCCTGGAACCGCATTGTTGTCATTGTGATTGCTGCCCTGTTCGGGTCGCGACAGTTAAGAGACATGTTTGTCAGACGAAACACGAATTAGAAGTTTTCTATAAAAAAAAAATTAACAGGCTAAAAGCGAGGTGCGTAATGTAATTTATCGTATTCATAAGCAATGATCATCATCATCATCATCATCAACATATATAATTACCGTGAGTTTGTTTATATGTTTGTTTATATATTTATTTATATATATGTTTGTTCGCTATAGGCTCCTAAGCCGTTTGACTATTTGGGCCAAAAATTAAATGTATAAATTGGAAACGTCCTCCAAAAGATAATTTTATTTTATCACTTATAATCATAATTGTGTTGATTTAAAAAATCTAAAATGTCATATCCATCTATGCAAATAAATATAACGGTACATAGCAAATGGTCACTTCCGTTCAATTACTATGTTGAACGCGACATTCACTATGTTGAACGCGAGGGTCTTTCCGGATTTTCCCAATTCTAATTTTTTTTTTTAATGTGGCGAGACCTTTTTTAAAAGTTACGCACCGCAATTTGGCTTGGAGAGTTTCAATGGTTTACATTTAAAAAAATACTAGCGTATGACGTAATGTCTATCAAATTATTTCTTTTTTCATTATTGATGTTTGCATTATCCTAAGTAATAGTAACCAAATGTTTTAATTATTTAATGGATTTACGTCGCTATTGAGAATATCCTTTAATAGGCGACTGTATACACTTTATAAATTAAATGATTCGAATTATAAAAAAAACAAGTTAGGCCTATAAATGATTACTTTCAAATACCGGGTACCATAAGCTTGACAGCAACAATATAAAATAAAAAATAAATACCGAAAGAAACATTCTCAATACTGTTTTATTGATACAGTAAGCAAGAACATATATTAAATACCGAAAAATCTTTCTCAATTTAGTTTTTTATTGCATTGATATATTATTTTCTATATTTTTTTAAATATTATTTATCTTTTTTATTGTTTTGTATTTATGTTTTTTTTTCTTTTAGGTAGTATATTATTGTTAATTTAATATTATAAATAACAAGTCAAGTCACACAACTGTTTGCTACATTTTCATATCGAATTAAAACATATCTTAAAAAAACCTGAACGAGCCTTTCGGCTCTTGTGTCCAGGGCGTAACGCTTAGGATTGAGCAATCTCTGTCCAGGCTCCAGCCACCCAATGACACGCCGAAGGCTCCAGCCACCCAATGACACGCCGAAGGCGCGGCGTGCCGTGTAACGGGGAAGGTTTCCGCAGCGCAGCGATCGTTCACTGCGGTTCCCCTAAGGATCATTATCGTGGTGGCTCGCCAGAATATCTTGACTGTCACCCGGTAGCACAAATCCTATAGGCCTACTATAGGTACATGCATCCAGGCACCGGTTGGTTCTCGAGACGGGATTGCAGCGTCCATTGCTTCCTCCCCACCGAGACCAGTGGCCTCTCGGCAGTGTAATGGACCTCGGACCCGTTGCGGGGGCTGTGCCCCATGCGTTCGACCGCCAGTGTATTCTTAATGGGAATGTATCGGCGGTTTACACACACGCCAGTCCTTGAGGCCACAATTCTTATGCATATATGCTAGGGTCAGGTCGACCAGAAACAATTCAAAATAACAAAATCTAAATACCGAAAGAAACATTCTCAACACTGTTTTGTTAATACAATAAGCAAGAACAAAAATTAAATACCGAAATAAATCGTTCTCACTTTAGTTTTTATGGTATTGAAATATATTATTTTTCTACGCTTTTTTTTAATTATTTACATTTTCATTGTTTGGTATTGTGTTTTTTTCCCTTTTAGATAGTATATTATTGTTTATTTAATAGTCTATTATTAATAACAAGTCAAGTCAACACAACTGTTTGCTACGTTTTAATACCAGAAGCTTGACAGTAACAATTATTATGCATATGACCGGGCGACCAGAAACAATTAAAAAGAACAAAACCTAAATACCGAAAAGAGACGTTCATTGTCTTTATTGTAATAGTCTCTTTTCTTTCACTGTTAACAAAACACATTGTAGTCATTCGTTTCTCCGTCATTTTGACGGGCATAACCACTAGTCTATTAATAATTAATAAACGATTATTATTGTGGAGATAGTTATAGTTCTTGTTATAATATATTTATGCATATAATGCAGAATACATTTGCGCTATAACATTGATATTATATAGTAGTTCAATTATTATTTTATTTTTTTATTTATTTTAGCCTTAAAATGAGTGGAGAAAGTAAAAGACAACGAACCTATAATTTTAACACTGACTGGGAGGAATCATATTGTTTCGTTAATTTGAAAAATAAATGCGTTTGTTTGTTGTGTGGTAGTAGCATTGCAGTGCCTAAAAAACCTAACGTTGAACGACACTTTCAGATAAATCATGGCACTTTTAATGTGAATTATCCTCTTAAATCTGAAGTAAGAAAGAAAAAAATTTGTAATCTAAAATCAAGTCTAACAGCACAACAGACTGCTTTCACTAGACATGTGGAAAATTCTAAAAAGGCCACCATTGCTTCTTTCAAAATATCTCACATGTTCGCAAAAAAGAAGAAACCTTTCATTGATGGTGAGTTGTTTAAGGAACTATTTTTGACTGGTGCCGATTGTTTGTTTGATGGATTTTCTAACAAACGTGAGATTGTCTCAGCAATACAAGACTTACAGTTGTCAAATAACACAGTCACAAGAAGAATACATGCAATTTCAACAGACATACAAACTCAGTTAAAAACTGACTTGGAAATATGTGACTGGTTCTCGCTACAATTTGACGAGTCAACAGATATATCAGACACCGCACAGTTAGCAGTTATGGTGAGAATGGTGTTTAGTAACTTCACAGTAAAAGAGGATATGTTGCAAATATTACCTATGAAAGGACAGACAAGAATGAGGATAGGTATAATACATTCAAAACATACGCCAAGTCAATAAATATGCCTTTGCACAAGCTGTCTGCAATGAATAACCACTGATGGGGCGCCAGCAATGATAGGTAAAAACAAAGGATTTATTGCCCTCTGCATGAAGGATGATTCATTTTCAAACTTCGTCCTACCATTGTATTATCCACCAGGAAGCTCTGTGTTGTAAAATTTTGCCATTTGAACACGTCATGAAAATAGTTACAAAAATAATCAATTCTATTCGAGCAGCTCCTTTGCAACACCGACTTTTCAAGGCCCTGTTAGAAGATACTGAAGATAAAGAACATGATCTTATTCTGCATACTGAAGTACGTTGGCTCAGTAAAGGAAAGGTTCTTACAAGATTTATGAGTTTAATTGAAGAAATAAAAACATTTATAAACCATAGAAAGGAAAATTATGATGACTCTGACTCTGGCTGGCTGATTGATTTGGGATTTCTCACAGACATCATGGAAAAATTTAATTCTTTAAATTTGGAGTAATAATAATAATAATTGGTCATTTATATCGCTCCTCACTCCATATGCTCAGCGCGCTCACAAAAACGAAACGACAATAACACTCTAAAATAGTTTTAAACAAGGTTTCGGCCGATGGAGGCACGAAACGACAATAACATTTTAAAATAGTTTTAAACAAGTATTTTGCTGATGGATGTGTACCTCATCAACTTAGTTGAAAAGAAAAGTCTTCAAATTCTTCTTGAATGCTTTTTTTGACACAGAGTTTTTCAGTGTCTCGGGTAAGCCATTCCACAGTGTAGGCGCCACAGATTCAAACGAACGTATACCAAGAGTCTTCCAAACCTGGAATGTCCAGGAGAGATTGTGTTGAAGATCGCAGCATCCTTAACGGGACATGCTTCGGTATAAGCTCTTTGAGATATGCAGGTGCTGTGCCTTCCACGCATCCATAGGTAAGGGACATAACCTTATGATCGATGCGCTTCGTCACAGGGAGCCAGTGGAGCTCTTTGAGAATTGGAGTGATATGGTCATGCTTCTTTACTCGTGACACAATGCGTGCTGCAGTATTTTGAACTTTCTGAAGTCTATCCAGGTGTTTCTGGGGTAAACCCCACAGGCAACTGTTACAATAGTCTAGTCTTGACTGTATTGTTGCAACAGCAAAAGCATTGGCTGTTTTTTTTATTAATCAGAGGTCGCAGCTGACCCAGGGCACGAAGATGGAAGGAGCAGGCCCTAACCACAGTACTGATGTGTGGACCCATTGTTAATTTACTGTCAATGATAAAGCCCAGGTCTCTGACAGTGTTGGACAAAAAGATATCAGAGGCCCCTACTTTAATAGATGGAATATCGACTTTCCTAAGATTGAAGTTTGAACCGCACAGAATTGCCTCAGTCTTGTCGTCATTTAGTTTGAGTTTGTTGGCAGTCATCCACGCTTTCACCGCTAGACAGCATTCTTCCACTGCATTAACAGCGGCAGCACAAGCATTATGATCAGGATGGAAGCTTTTGTACAGCTGGGTATCATCCGCATATAGTTTGCGAGATAATCCTTGGCTATCAATTATTCTGCCAAGCTGGCTAGTGTAAACAGCAAAAAGGATAGGCCCTAAAACTGAACCTTGAGGTACGTCACAGATGAGAGAAGTGGCTTTTGATAAGGTCTGATTGATAGAAACTCTCTGAGTCCTGTCTGCCAAGTAGGAAGTAAACCAATGAAGTGCAGTATCAGTGATGCCCATCTCGTATTGAAGTCTTGATAAAAGTAAGTCCTGGTTGATAACATCAAAGGCAGCACTGAGGTCCAACAGAACTAAGATAGTCAGATCACCACAGTCACCACTACATAGAACATCATTCATAACACGTAATATTGCCGTCTCACAGCTATGCCCAGGACGATAGGCAGATTGAAATTTATCAATCATGCCATGTGTGGTTAGATGTTGTAAAAGTTGCTGAGAGACAACCCTCTCAAGAAGCTTCGATACATAGGGAAGGTTAGATACTGGGCGAAAACTCTTGCAGTCACTAGGATCGAGCCCCTTTTTCTTTAATAAAGGCTTGATGACAGCAGTCTTAAACATTTGTGGGACTGTGGCTGACTCCAGGCTACCATTTATGATACGCACTAAAACTGGAAGCAGAATTTCAAGGCAGTCCAACACAATCTTCGTTGGAATGTGGTCAACAATTGAGGATGTAGGTTTAGATACAGAAATAAGACGCCTCAACTGCTCTTCGGAAACTGGGAGGAAATTTGACAAAGAAATTCCAGAAAATGACTTCTCCACAGTGGGTGGAGTAGTATGATTATCAAAGCTGTTTCTAATCGCCTCGACTTTTTCATTAAAAAATTCATTAAGAGCCTCCGCCGGAGTTGCCAGGTAAAGACAAAAGCATAGCTGAAATGATAAGCTCTGTAAAGTCATTTAAAGCTAAATTGGATTTGTTGATATCATATCTGCAGATCAATTCTCTCGTGCATTTCCCACATATGAAGAAAATGCTAGGTGACAATGAATTAAATGGGACATTATTTATTAAGCATCTTCAAGAGTTAAAAAAACAACTTGAAGAGAGATTTTTGCAGTTTAAACATATTGAGACAATAGTTTCCTTCTGTATCAATCCTTTTACTTGCCAAATAAATGTTATGGAAATAGCTGCATGTATTGCAGATTTTGTTCAAGGTATGACAGAAGAACTAGAGTTAGAAATTTTGGACCTTAAGAATGATATTTTGCTAAAATTCTTAATGTCAGAGGACTTTTGGAATACAGTGGATAGAGAAAAGTTCCCATTGTTGAAAAAAGCGGCATATAAAATTGAATCATTTTTCGGTTCGACATATTTATGCGAATCATTGTTTTCAAACATGAACTTAATAAAATCAAGATATAGATCCCGACTCACCGATGAGCATCTTTATGATTGTCTGCTAACAGGATTATCGTCATACGCTCCTAATTATGAAGGTCTGGCCAATGAAATGCAATGACAAAGATCACATTGACTTTATTATATTTTTTAATTAAATGTTTTCTTTGTATGCGTGTGTTTTGTTTACTTTCTTTACGTTTTGTAAATACATTTCTCTGTGTGTATGCAATTTGAAAAAAATGCCAAATAATTTTATTATTTTGAAACATTTTTGTTTATTATTTATTAATACATTATGACTATAAGAAAATAAGAAAATAATATATGGGAAAATGACAAGTTATGGAAGCAGTTTGTCGATTTAAAATAGGTGGTGCCCGCCACCCTACCGATATTTTAGAATGTGCTCTAGAGTAAAAAAAAGGTTGGGAACCCCTGTCCTAGTGGAATTCCCCCCCCCCCCACCGAATAATTAACAATGTGATACTCTTCATAAATCCTAAAATATTTCCGAACTTCAACTCCCACTTGATGATCCACAAAGCGCCCGTCTAAAGCACTTGGTCTTTTTTTTTACAAGCAGAATTTTGATGCATTTTTGTCACGAAACAAAATGTTTTGGGGTGTCGCGATAACTAGTCTGCATACTTTTCGTTTACGACAATTCGTCTATAGAAAGTAGGTCTACCGACACTACGTCGACCGCGACAGTTCGTCTAGTCTAAGGGTACGTTTATAGAGGCGGTGGGTAGGCGGGTTGCCGCGAGCTGGTTACTCGCGCTAGAAAACCGCGCCTAATGACTCGCGCGGTTGGTGTTTATAGCAAAAGCGGGAAAAAAGCCAGACGAGACAACAAACACGTCACACTTCATCGCCAGACAGACCAGGGTCATTCTGGGGTCACCTTAAAGACAGTGCACAGCCAATACAGTCCGGTGCGGCAACGCGCAACAAGAACTAAAAACTTGTTCTGGTAATTACCCGCGCCGGTCGGCAAATCTGTCGCCTCGAGAGACCCGCGTCCTCTATGAACAACTGCAAAGCAAAAAATTAAATAGTAACATTCCTCGCACGAGTTCGCTCGGGTCGACTCGCGCGTGCGATTTTCCGAAACCCGCCGCCTCTATAAACGCTAGCTCATGTTACTTTATCTACCGACACTTGGTCTAATGCGACAGTTCTCTTCCGACACTTCGTCTAATGCCACATTTGGTATACCAGATGATTCGTCTTCAACGACAGTTCGTCTACCGACACTTTGTCTACAGGACAGTTCGTCTACCGACACTTCGTCCTCTGCGACAGTTCGTCTACCGGACCATTCGACGCGTCAGTTCGTCTACCGACACTCGGCTACCGCGACAGTATTACCACAACAGACTACGTCTACTGAATTTTTGTCTGCCGACTCTTCATCAACCGACATTTCGCCAAACGACATTTAGATCTAATGTTTGTCTAACGAGAATTAAAATTGGAATTCTATCACTTCGTCTCTCCAAATTTGGTCTATCAATTGACAAGTCTTAACGTATATGCATGCATAAAAGGTCGACAAATAAAAAACATTTCCGGTCGAATTCAATCATTTGTTTCGAAACATGTCTGTGTGCTACTTTACTGGTTGTACTCAAATTCGTTAGGGATTAAAATGTATTTCATTTCCAAAAGATGTTTACAAAACAAAACAATGTATTGTAAAAGTCAGAAGTGAAAAATCACCTTTTAAAATATCAAACTTATTGCTAAATGCAAAGTAATTTTTGTTATTCGTTTTTATGAATTTACTCATTTTGTTTTTCAATAACCAAGAAAACGCAACTCTTGACTCATTTATTTTGTAAAAAAATAAATATTTAACTTCACGCGACTAACACTTGAGTATTAGTTATCGCCTACTCACTTTTGATGTTAAAAACGGATTCCTCATAACTAATATTGTATCCTTTGAATAATTCTAAAAGACTAGAACTGGCCGTCGAGGTTGAAATCAATTGTCAAACACCGGCAAAAGTACGCTTTTTTTTTGTTTATTAGTTTAAAAATAGAACAGGAAGTTCACGAACATATGGGTTCAAAAGTTCACGCCTCATTAAGACTTGTCAATAGCTGGAACATAATTCAACTTATTTGCTGTCTATTGCTAGTACACCGACACTATTTATATAATTTTATAATTTGGTCTACAGAAGTTGTGTTGTTTTATGTTTGGTTTATTGACACATTTTTAACATGTGGGTTTTTATCTATTGTGACTATTGTCTATTCTAGATCAACGAAAAAATACGATGTGATTTTTAGTATTTTGGTGTAGTCCATATGGCTTATGTCTTGTGATTTCGTTATGACTTGAGTGTTTTACCTATTATAAGTTTATTGATGTCTGATTTAGTTGCAGGCCTACATCGGTATAGACTTATAAAAGGCCTCCACCACTATTACTGAGTGGTTTCACAATAAAACTAGAGATATATTTTGTCGTAAAAAAAAGTAGACCTACTTGAGCCATTGCATTTTTTGTATATTGAAATATTTCTTGCAATCAGAGAGTAGATTATCTCACCAAATGTTCAAACCCTTACAATTTTCAAATTTTGTTATAATTTATGTTTTGTACGCCAACGGTTTTAAAAACCCTTAGTGTAGCCTATATTGTTTTTCTTTCCCCACCCCATCGCTCTTACACACTTACTCTCAAATTAATCTATTGTCGCAATTTTATTGTTACAAGAGATAACCTGGCATATAGCAGCTCCAGTTGGGTTGAGCTATACCGTCTCGGCCACACCAATAGCTCTTGAACTGTGCATTGCTTTATTAAATAATACATGCAGTTTTCAATAATCACCGTTTAGATTTATTGTATTAAAGAGCTTTGTCCTATTAAAGATGTATAAAAAAAAAGACTTTGATATTTCTAAAGGATTGTGTAAAATATCATAAACAGTAAATTCATTTTATAATTTATAATATGACATCCGCTTATGAAAGATACGATAGCCACTTGTGAGAATTAAACGAATTAGTATTTACCCTATATCAAATAAACTTTATGCATAATAGTCATTGTGTCAATTATTGTCAACCGGCCTATCATACAGTGGTTCTCTTACGTTGTATTATTTCTTTTCTGAAAGTCATATTGTATTTTTTTTTATGGTCGTATAATCTTTTAAAAATGTATATTAATTAAATACAATAAACATAGCTTTAACATCATATTCAAAGGTTAGATTATTCTATACATTATAGTATAAGCCTACACTGTGTCACTGTATGAGTTCTATTATTAGTTAAATTAAATGAGATATTTTAACTTTTCATCATTTAATTTATTGGCTCCTTTGTCACGGAAGAAAATGTAGGTTTCGTGCGCCCGCTGGCTTTGCAACGTTTGCTGCAGCTCTGGGGTTCTATCTGCGAGCCATATATTCTGTTGCATCTCTGGCATGACAATGCAGGGTATCCAGAATCGGGCTACGTCAAACTTTGGTGATGAGTCTAAGATTTTTCTTTCCAGCGCTCAGACCGTTGTGTAAAATCCTCCTCCACCTACTTCTGTTCTGTGCTAGTATTTCCCATTGTCCATCATCCAGATCTACGGAATTGTGATCAGGTTTGCAGGTGTCTTTGAACCTGAGATGTAGACGAACTGCAGATCTATTTCCATCGGCAAGTTCTATGTAGAGGTAATCCTTTGGGATTAGCCTAGGGTTGTCATCCGTCCCGATATATCGGGACTGTCACCGTTATGGACCTTCTTGTCCCGACATCCCGACAAGACCCAGTTTTGTCCCGATTTGGCAAAATACTGTTAAGAGCTTGGCTCAGGTACTGAACTAACGCCATCTGTTAGCGCAACATGTAAATGCAGCCTCAGTTTTATTTATGTCAACAAGATCATGTTAACAAGGTCGTCTCACATATGGCGTTGCATTTTGCGTATCCTGTATCGACATGCAAGTACCTTATAGATCTAGACCTAGCGTCAACAATTGGAGAAAATACCAGACTGACTTGCATGTAGTTTCATAAATACGTAAAAGGGAAAAACGACTTGCTGAAAAGGGTTACATTTTCCGGAAAATATGATGTAACAACTACTACTGTCGCAACAAGTTCCATGTAATAGTATTCTAAATAAAAAGTAATTATATTAAATACATTTTTTTACTTCATTTCTACACCCCAAGCTCAGAGTGTCCCGATGAGGTCCCAGCTAGATATGGCAATCCTAGATTAGTCCCATCCTTTACCCTGTAGACATGGCCTAACCGTCTGAGAGGGCATTGGCCAAACTGGGTAGGGTTGACTGTTTCAAGACCTTACTGTATAATGTTTTTATGCCAAGTATACGTCAGCGCACGTGATAAAAGCTTTCTTTTTCCTTGCAAGGCGTTCAGAAAATTGTCAAACATACATGCGTGGTGAACAGCAATTTTTGTGTTGACGATCAGTAATATGTTGTCTCATTAAAAAAAAGTTTTCATTATACTGCCTTTCTTTGTAAACTTCCTTGTAAACTAAGTTTATATTTAATTTATATTTTGATCGATTAAAATAAATATAAGTGATATCATAGTCATACCTTATGAATTTCCACACAAAAATTTTGCGCATCCTTTTTTTTTTCTAGCTTTGGCCCGCAAAAACCACAAAAAGATAACTCGCTTTGTTTCGGCTACATTGTGTCGTTTTCATTATATTTATTTCGTAAAAACGAACATATCCGAAAAGTTTATTTACTTCCGTCTCTTCTGGTAGAGGCAGCCATGTTTTACGTAAAATATTTTCTTCGATTTGCAAATTGGTCGAAGGAATTCGTGACTATTCCAAAGGCTATGATGCTGAAAATTTGTTAGAATGTATTGTTAGTCGGGACAAGTCTGCTGCCCAAGTTTCAACTCAATTGGACGACGGGAAGTGGTCGAAAAATCGATGCAAAATTTTGCTGGCAAACAACCAACAAACCAGCAACCAAGCCGACAGACAGACAGACAGACAGTACTAGTTAAAAGAAAGGGAGTGAAAAACAACATTAAAATGTTCATAACTTTTAAACGGCTGGAGACTAATAATTTCATCAAATTTTCCCTGTTTCTTTTTTAATTTATGTACTTAATGTTTATTATGTTTATTTGTTTTAAATTATGAAAAACATTTTTTGGTATTAGCAAACTAACAAGGTCACACAGATGATGAAAAACAATTTGCGTATAACTAAAACATTAACATTTTATTTACATTACTAATGCATTTATATATTTTTTATAAATATTTACAAACACTAGGTAACCTACATATTTTCAAATGATAAATATGAATAAATATTGTTTTTGTTTTATAATTTAATAATTAAAATTATTAAAATAAAATAAAAAATTTAAAAATAATGCAAAGCAGTGTAACAAAAAACTTTCTTAGAAAGTAGCCTATATATACAGTATTTCATACATTTTAATTTTTATAAAAGATCTAGAAAAAATTCAGTGCACCTTTTTTACTAAAAAAATGTAGTTTTCTTTCCAGAAATTGTCGCGGCGTTATGCGGCACTAGCCGACCTTTAATTCTACTAGGCCAGGGGTCGGCAACCGTTTGAGACTAAAGAGCCAAAAGTTACAATTTACAAAATTTCCCAGTTTTTAAAGAGCCACTAACATTTAAGTATATAAATTTGATTTTTGATTAAAAATCAATAGCTTTAAATATGAAATCATATTTATTCATACAAAAAAAAAAAATGTTTGGCACAAAACATATTAAAGTATTTTAGATATCTCTGCTAGCATAATAAGAATAGTAATCAAATAATATAATATATAATATAAAAACTATAATTATTATTGAATAATAGTTGGTTACAATAGTTACATCAATGGAAGCATTGGCCTTGCATGCCTTTTGAATGTTTGGTTAAATCTGGTTCATAACTTGTTATTGTCTGTTTCAAGCACGCCTCTAGATTTTATTTGTTAGTTTGCTTCTTACTTTACTTTTTATTATATTCATGCAAGTGAACGTTTGCTCGCACGAATATGTTGACCCGAAGATCGTTAGCATTCCAAATGCCAACTTCTTCGCATCACTGTAGCATTCTGGAAGACTATTCCATGCGTCGAATATGTGCCTCAGCTCGCGACATTTCTTTTAGAGCTGTTGAGTTGTGCAGCATGACGTGCATGCTTCTAACTTGCTCTTGAGTTCTGTGAACTCCACAAGTGTTTGGTTTTCAATCCAGCAATTGCATTTGAAGCTAACCAATATCTTATTTGTGTTGAGAGGATTTACTATGAACACCAGAGTATTTGCGTTTGTTTTGATTTGCTCAAATCTCTCAGCGAATCCATCCTTCATTTTGTTTATAGCCATGCTGAAGTAATTCGTGTCAATAGATGCATTGGTTTCATTGCGATATTGCTTCAGATTTTCGAAATGAAGTAATTTACTTCTCTTCATGTCTTCGACAAAAAGAAATAATTTATTTTTGAAACAAACCACTTCTTCAAGCAAGGCATAGGCTGGGTTTCCATTTCCTTGCAGTTTTACATTTAGTTTTAGTTTCTTTGTGATATCCACCATAAAGTTGATTTTTTGCAGCCATTTGTTTTCTTTCATTTCGGGATGGACAATGCCTTTTTCATTGAAGAATGTTTTTATTTCACTCAAGAAATGAGCAAAACGTTTCAATACGTTACCCCTGGCAAGACATCGCACCTTATTGTGCAGAAGTAGGTCAGAATACTGTCTTTCTATTTCTTCAAGAAATTCCTTAAACTGGTGATGGTAGTGTGCTTTTTCCAAATGCTGTTAATGATCTTAATTACCAAGTTCATGACCTCAACTATTTCGGCCGGAAATGTTTGGGCGCAAGCGCCTCTTGGTGAATTATGCAGTGAAACGTTAAAATTTCGTGGTTTATTTTTTGCCGAAGAATCCTGTCTTACTTCTGGCTGCATTAGTAGCTATGTAAACGATTTTATTTATATCGATTTCAAAGTCTTTCAGGCATTTTCGCACTGCATTTTGCTATATCTTCTCCAGGAGTTTGCCATGAGAGCGTCAGCAATCCTAGCAGTTCTTCTTTTGGGCCTTGGGACGACACATAAACATATTACATTATTTGAAGATTGTGCCAAGTTAGCCTACTTAGCATAGAACTCGACTGTTGTTTTTGTTTTATGAAGTTCTTTAACAGATTTTTTATTCGTGCGTCACCGGTTGGATATTTAGCAGCGAATCGGGTATGTTTTGTAGTGAAGTGTCTCTCAAAATTTCACTTCTTATTGTGTGCAAGTTTTTCTTGGCAAACGAGACAAGTCGGAAGGCCATCTGTGTTGGATATGAATGCAAACGACTCCAACTGAACAATACCATCCGCTGAGCTGCTGGTTGGGTGGCTGTAGTAACTATACGGCTGTCAGCTGTCCATCTACTCTCTACTCCATCTATTATCACTGTTCTCTGTTTTGTGTTTTTATTATGTTTGCAGTATTTATTTATTTTTTAAAGTTTAATATTTTTTTAGGAGTTTCGAAAATATAATATTATAATTATTAATATTTGTGTATGGATCTGGAGAGCCGCATCTTGTCATCGAAAGAGCCGCATGCGGCTCGCGAGCCGCAGGTTGCCGACCCCTGTACTAGGCCTACGTTGAAAATTCCCAGATTATTCTCGCGTTTGTAGTAGATAAAACAATTAAGAAATCAAAAGAACAGATATTTGAATAGGCCTATGTCGGATTAGACCTAATTTTTGGATTATTTTTCACATTTGCAACTTGGTGTCGCTTTGTCAAGATAAAGACGTCCCAATTGAAACGTATAAAAGTGATACCGGTACGTTAGCCTAACCCTAGCCCCCAACTAGGCTCACTGCAGAAAAAACACTAAATATCTCGCCATAGATGTAGGCCTATATAGATATAGGTCAGTGAGATGTGTTTTTTTTTTTTTTCATTTTTAAAGGGAACCAACTCTTTATTTTTTCTGTGACGTAATTTCCGGCCTAGAGAACGTTTTTCTTCTTCCGTGTATCATCATGGTGGGTGTTGTCTGTTAAATTGTAAACTTAAATTTTAAATATTTCGATAAGATGGTCTTAACATTTTCATTGCATTAATGCTCAAAAACTTTTAATATCTGCTTATGTATCTGTTTTTCATCAAACTTTCATCATAATCCTATAAATATTTACGACCGGTGTTTAACTTTGCGTCATTTTTTTTTAACAAAAGTTTTGAAGTGGACGCGGAAATAAATTGTAAACATTATTTTATTTATATTATAATGTAAATGTAAAATGATGTGAAGGATGAATACGAATTTCTTTATAGAACTTTCCATATCCTATATTTATATTAGCTAGGATACTAAGTGTTGATAATATTAAAATAGAAATTGAATATTGACACACCAAAATCATTCAAAACTATAAAAATGGACCAAAACTACTTTTTCAAATTCAAATTCTTAGCTTACTAAACTTTTTTTTAAAAACAATTATCTTTTTTATGATATATATGTGCTCGCCAATGATTTAAGATTAGCTTATCTTTTGCTTGTTATTTTAATATTAAAATATATTGTTATTAAAAGTAAAAGGCTGCGGCTATTCGGACCCAGTACAGTCGGAATTCTTATAAGTTTACAGACGTTCCTTCTAGATAGAAGTTTATTACGTCCACTAGGCCCAAAACTCCTGCATGGCAACAGGGATCCGTCGGTGGCAGGGCTTTTTTTCATTAGAGCTCTTAAAAAAAAAACATTAAAAAAGAGGGGGAAAGCACAAAATATATAAGTAGGTACTTCGATAAAACCCATTTCCGACATTTTTTTTTGTTTACATAAAATCATGAAAAATTTGAATCGCACTTTTTCAGCCCTAATCTGATAGTTATTGGAGTTAAGAATTTTCGACAAGCTTTCATTCAATTTTAGCCAAGAAAAGTCATTAATTTTCGTATATGAGATATTTAACATTATTAATTTTGATTTTTCACTACTTGTAATTAAGTTGGAAACGTTTTTGATTTAGCGGGAAAATCGGTAAGTTTGACGAATTTACAACTTTTTTATTTGTGTATACAAAACTTTTTAATAAAGCTTTTCGTTTTTATCATGTAAAAATAAGTATAATTACGAAATTTCATAACAATCGGCTACTTCGATCGATTCTTTTTTTTTAATCCAAAATTACGAATAACATATAGCAAAAAAAGTTTTTTTATTTTTTGTTCTCGTTATATTTAGCTGTCGAAAACTTTTTGATGTATTTTTGTATTTAATCTGTATAAATGTATAAAATAGTGTCAATTTTAACATATACAATTACAGCACTTTTTATTAATAAATATTATAAACTTTGTTTGTGAAATCTATTTTTAGAAACTACACGCCTTTGTTTTTAGGTCATATTAAAATCATATTTATTTTTAGAACATTAAAAAAAAAACACGTTGCATTTTTTAAAAAAGTAGGATTGGATTTTACAAAATAAATAAATGGAAAAATGCTAGAAACCAACTTTATCCGCGTAATTTTTTACTCAGTATTGTATAGGTCTATTAGAAAAGCCATGGTTAGGTCTAGTATTTTAGGGCACATGGTTATAGGGCACAACTAAGCCTTTATTAAAGACTTTACATAGGTAGCGCCGCACATGGGCTAGGCTAGGGCTATAACTATAGCCAGGATATATAGAATATATAGGAATATAGGTCATGACTAGGAGTAGGCCTAGTCATTTTATAGTCATATATAAGCCTTATGATAAGGCATAGACATAGCCTAGGGCTATTTACGTAGTCCATGATAAAGCTTGGTTGTGTACAATATTAGCATAGGACTAATAATATATTTAGCCAACTATAGTCTATAGAGCCAAGAATTCCAACAAGCTCAACAAAATTGTATGAAGGGTCATGATTAAATATGATTAGGCCTAGCCTAGTTACTATAGTCTCTAGTCTATAATAACAAGTAGTCCCATTAATAAGTATACTATAGGGCCTACTGTACTGTATTAGGCTATATATTGTCTATAGCAGCCATGATTATGTCTATTATATTATCTAGGCTCCAGAGTCCTAGACTCTAAAACAAAGGCCAATTACTTTCATAAAGAGTCTATAGTAACACTATAATAATAATAATTAATTTTTTTTAAAAATATGTAGGCCTAGGCCTCCTGCACCTACACAGGACAGCCAAAAAAAGATTGCAATGACCATAGCATATTATACATTTAAAAAAAAAAACAACTTTTACTTATAGGCCTAGATAATTTTTTAAAATATTTAAAATGCTATAGGCCTACATTTATAAAACTTGTTTTGTTTTTTTATTATTCATTATAGCTTCTCATATGGATCTAGCATTCAAGTTGAAAATATAGAAATGAAAAGGGAATGGAAGAAACAATTTTAATATAAAAAGTTAAAAAAGACCTACTGTGTCACTATGTGTTTTTTTTCAAGATAGTATAAAAAAATTAAATCACATGGTCCCTGTGACAAAAATGACTAAGATATAAGGATTATACGCAGCCTATAAATATGTAATCACAAATTGCTTATTGTCCGTGTGGAAAAAAAAAGATGAGCTCTAAGCTGTCCATTAATTAAATAAAATAATAGACATTCTAATAATGCTGTATTTATATTTAATGAAATACAACATTAAAAAAATTGTGGAAAAGAAATCATTAAAAAGGCAAATTGCATGCTGCTTTCACTATTGGGTACATAACATCAAAGTTTTTAATATAATAGCTTTTATCAAAAAGAATACTCTTCTGATGAAACACATAGTTTAAAATATTTTACATTGCACATAGGTATCATTGTTCATGGTACTTATGGGCAAGACTGTTATGTGGTGCAGCTGAACCCTGATTCTTATTGATTCTGATGGTAAAGGTATATTTTTGAACTACACGCCCAAATATATATTAAAAAGAGGGGGTGGGGGAGAGCGAGGTGTTTCTGGTGCACTAATTACCGTAATCCATTCATGCCTAAAAAAATTGTCTATTAATTATAATTTTAATTTTCAGTGGCATATATTTTTCTTTACATTTACGAGCTCAACTCACCCACCATACCCGACAATTAGCACAGACTGCTTTTCTTTATTCAAATAAATACCTGCACTGTTGCTTTTAATAGAATTGTAATAATTATGTAAAATTTACTTATGTATTAAATTATAATGGTAATTTATCAGTATGTTCTTGTTTTCTCAACATGGAAAAAAGTATATTTTATATGTAACAAGTATTATCTTGGTTATTCATACTATAATTTTGAGTGTTTACAAATGATAAATCTGCAATAAAAATAACAGTAGCACAAAATGTAATTAAATTTTAATTTAGCTTGAAGTAATATTATAATCATTACAAAAAATACATTAATATTATTAGACATTGTACTTTGCCAGCAGCATGCTCAAATTGTTCTTGAGTAAACTCCAAGAAAATTACAACTATTTAGGCTTTTTATAATTAATTATGTATATGAATTTACCCTGATCTGGCACTATTTTAATATTTAGGTAAAAGTAAATGCAGATGGTTGATGTAATTGTAATGGTCACAAAATATTTTGTATATTGTTGACACAGAACATTGTCATTTAAATTCTCCTTCAATTTCCCCATTATGTGACACTCTGATAGGGTATTTTTATCATAAATATTAAGTAAATTGTTATGAATAAAGTAAAATGATATATAAATAAATATATTTAATTTCATATTGTACTCCTTATTATAATTATGTGGCACGGTGGCCTAGCTGCAGCGCATTCAACTGGCAATCCAAAGTTTCTGGGTACAAATCCTGGTGCAGGCTAGGATTTTTTCCGGGACTTAAGGATGCACCTGAGTCTATCCAGCTATGATGGGTACCTGACACTAGTTGGGGTAAAGTAATGGTGGATGGGCATTATGCCACAGAAACTGGTGAACGCTGCTTCACTGTGCCTAGACTTGGGATGACGTTAGAATGTTTGAGGAGTGGTTTTGACATGTCATGTTACAAACATTATTTAAATACATTTTACCCAAAATATGGGGAAAAATGTAAATACTGTAAAAAAAATATATTTTCAAATACATTACAAGTCTCTAACCCCCCCCCCTCCTCCCTCCCCCATGTGGCTACGCCCCTTGTCTAGAAAAGTATTTGTATACAGTTGGGGATCGGGGGTGAAGAGGCTTTCTAATGGGTAAAAAACCTCAGATCTATGTTTATGTTATATATAGGTCAGTGAGGTGAAATTGTGTTTAATAGTAAAATACTAAATTCTGGGGAAAACGGGGTTCTGGGCCCCCTCCCCAATCGACACCTATGTAAATACCTATTTTAAAATTAAAATAATATATAGTAGAATAAGTGTTTCAAATTTCATAGATTTATCTTTTACGGTTTTTAAGTTATAGCAATTTAAACAGCTCAGTTCATGTTTTTGGGTCACACTTTTTTTTTATATTTAGATGGGTCAAATAGGCTTAATTTTCGGACACTTAAAAAATTCATAACTTCGTTAATATTTCATGTAGAAACAAAAATGAGGTGTCATTGGAAAGCCAATACCAAACTACATTTAACTAAATAGGTTTTGTTTCAATGTTATTAATTTTAACAATTTTAGAAATTTTATCGAAGTACCTAATATAAGGCTTAACATATTTTATAAAAGAAATAGCAAAAAAAACACCAAATCTATCCCTTTCCTTTTAACCTAAAATTGATACTAACTATTACCAAAATTACTACCAAGCCATCCCTAACCTATATAAACTAACAATACTAACTATTTATTACTAAATATATTGGGTCCGAATAGCCACTTCGTTATTAAAATTACTATTAGACCAAACTATTTTACGTAGTCCTAAAAACCTAAATCTATGTAGGATTTGTAGGCTAGGCTACTTTCTTTAGTCTAAGCTGTAACAAGTTTTTTCATTGTTAGCTTAATATTTATTTGTGTATTTTCTATTTTAGGCGGCTACTCTAAAGCCTTATCTAAATGCCATTAGAGAGACCCTCAATGCAGCAATTTGTCTTCAGAATTTTGATTCTCAAAATGTTGAAAGACACAACAAACCAGAAGTGGAAGTGAAGTAAGGCCTAATTTTTAGTAGCGTCAGTGTGTAGGACCTATGCCTGTACACTGTATATTATATATATGTATTATCTAGCTGTCTCCCTAGGCCTACTGGATGCCAAATTGCTGGCTATGGTCGGCTAAAATTTTGTGTCATCAATTGCTGGCCTGTTGACAATAATTGTAATCCAGAACAATAGCCACAATCTGGTTCCAGAACAATAGCCACAATCTGGTTCCAGAACAATAGCCACAATCTGGTTCAAATGTTTTCTTTTTTGCATGCTGATAATTGTTCTTTTTGCTTGAGTAGATTATTATCATTAGAAATCTTTCACATCTTAAAATTTACTTATTGGGTGGTAATTTTTAGCATTTGCATTAGTCTCATATATTTGTAGCTTTACTGGAAACAATTTTTAAACATTGGAGGGCAGGGTTCCCGCGGCCTCCTGAAATTTCAGGATGTCCTGAAATCCTCCTGAAATTGCAAAAAAGTGCAAAAACTCCTGAAAACCTCCTGAAATTTGAAATAATCTCCTGAAATGTCCTGAAAAATTGAGCTGACCCCTATTTTTTCCTTCTCCAACACGTGTCCCTTTTTCAACAGCCCCACCTCCCGCTTTGTTCGCTTATAATGCTTGCTACGCCAAGCCTATCCATTCTCGCTTTGTGACGGTAAAGATGGTATACATACAGCTCTTCCTCCTCTTTCGCTCCCTCTCCCACAGTTTGTTGTCTGCTAGATTAGATGATGATAAGGACTAAGCTAGCGTTTATAGAGGCGGCGGGTTTCGGAAAATCGCACTCGCGAGTCGACCCGAGCGAACTCGTGCGAGGAATGTTATTTTGTTTGCTTTACAGTTGTTCATAGAGGACGCGGGTCTCTCGAGGCGACAAATTTGCCGACCGGCGCGGGTAATTACCTTGTAAAAAGTCTCAAAACCCGGACGAGCCGAAGCTCTTAAGCCGGGGCGTAACGCTTTAGAAGTGGGTTATTTAAAACCCTGTCCGGGATCCAACCACCCCACGGCACGCCGAAGGCGTGGCGTGCCATGTAAAAGGGAAGGATTCCGCAGGCCAGCGACCGTTCACTGCGGTTCCCCTAAGGATCATTATCGTGGTGGCTCTCCCGTATATCTGCATTGTCACCCGGTAGCACAAATCCTGTACTATAGGCACAGGCATCAAGGCACCGGGTGGGTCGTGAGACGGGGTTGCAGCATCCATTGCTTCCTCCCCACCGAGACCCGGTGGCCTCTCGGCAGTGCAATGGATCTCGGACATGCTGCGGGGGCTGTCCCTCATGCGTTAGCCCGCCGGTGTTTCAAAGAAATTACTGGCGGTTTACACACTACGCCGCTTTGAGGCCCATGGGTACAGTAGTGCGGGTAATTACCAGAACTAGTTAGGTGCCTATTTTCGCGATCAATGTTGAGAATGCCTGATTACGCTACGCGCGGCGCCTACTAGTCTACTTGGGGTCAGCGAACCGACATATTTTGCCAAATTGATTTATTTTGAAATATATTTATATTAAAATACACAGAAAAAGGTCTATTTATTAGTTAAAAAGAAAACGATGACGTTTATTCCTCTATCTTATATCATATTATGGTAAAAATTCCAGTAGGCCTATTTAGCTAGCCCTACTAGAGGAGTTGTTCGCGATGTAGGCCTACGCCGATTGGCGCCGATATCATTATCAACTTTTTAAAGGTGTAGGCCCTACATAGTTTTACTAATTATTATATCGTATGGGTAGGCCTACAATGTTTTTGTTTTTTTTATCAATGTGGGAAATGTAGGCAGACGATTTTGGGTCTAGGCATAGGCCTAGCCGGTGTGGCCCTAGCCCTAGGTCTATCAGTTTATCAGTCTAAAGACTATGGGCCTAATCTAGAAGTCTAGATCTAAGTCATTTTATTCACCAATACATTGATGAAATGCACTCAATGCTAAATATATCTGACTAGAAATCATTACAAACAATGTTAATGGTAATTAGGTTAGGGCACTTGTATAGCGCGTCACCAAAACCCTGTCATCAAAAAACCGGCGCCGTTCTGTCTAGAAAGCATAGGCAGGCCTACTTCAAAAGACTTTTTTTGTGTGTCTACCCACTATATAGTGTTAGTCTACTATAGGGATAGGAACGTGAGTATGGACAGTGACTTAGATGTAGAAACAAATACATTACTTTGCCTTATGACTAATGGCTGTATTGATCCGTTGTTTTAAATAAGTGAAGTGCTGTGTTTGCCTTTTATGCATGATTGAAACCATTTTTTTTTTAAGGAAAGTTTCCAAATTAGGGTGAATATTTAGTAACTTTTATGTTTAAATGGTATGAATTATGAACTTTTGAGAAGTTAAAAGGCAGTATAACCCCCCCCCCCCCCAAGTCAGGATGCAACTTATCCACAGGTGTTGTGTTTTTTTTTTAAATACGGTAGTTTAGGGAGATATTATATGCACCAGTTCAGAATCAGCTACTCCCACCACCCCCCCCCACTGTTGACTATTTCCCCACTGCACTATTTGCCCATGACCATGTAAGTATTTGCCCCTCCTTACCTAACTACACATGGCTGTTGTAAGGTTTTATTTTTGTAGCAGGATTTTAATAGGCTTAATGATCCTAATGATTTGAAAGTAATCAAATTGGATTATCTACATGTCCTTTACAATAGCAGATTTTTTCTTGTCATAGTGATAGTTTTTTTTAAACTTGTAAATCTGTAAGCTTTCTATACACTTTTCAATGTAGGCCCATATAAATATTTTCTCTATACTTGTTAATGTAACACTCTATATGTTACAGATGCCCCTATACAGGACACTATATTTCCATTCTCCCCCCCCCCCCCCCCCGACTTATTTTCATAAACAAAATTTCTTTTATTTGCACTTTTTAAATAAAAAATTATAAGATTTCTAAAGACAGTTAAAGGACTCTATATAATGAACATAGCTTAATGGTACATATTTAGCTTCCACATTGTAATGCCCTTAAAAATATTTTATTTACTTTTATTTGTATCCGAGTCATTGTTTAGTGATGTAGTGAATTCGGTTTTGCCGCGCCTCCTGAAATTTTAGATTTTCTCCTGAAAAACTCCTGAAAACCTCCTGAAATTTTGATTTGAGTTTGGTGCAGGAACCCTGGGAGGGGAATATTTTACATTTATTGTTATGCCCATGGTAAAACTATTTTAATTGAAATGTTGGAAGATCTGGGGTAAAGAGCAAGAGGAGCTTTTTTGACTTTTATAAAATATAGTAGGCCTATAGGCTTATATTTATATATAAAATTATAGGCATAAATAATATATATATATGAGTTTGAACACAAATGCCAAAAGTATGGTTGTTGTTGGAAACTTGCATGCTTTTTGGAATAATCAACTCTTGCTTGTAGGCCTGTCAGGTGCTAGCACCCATGAATATTATTACAAGGCAATTTATTCACCATAATAAATTATGGATGAGACCTTCTATTTAGATCACACAAGTATAATTATGATTTATAATGTTATTACGGCTAGAGCCCCCATTCAATTTATGAAAATGATAGTTATAGTATTGTTATTGTTCGTGTGAGTATCCTTGTATTAGTGAAGATCTTATTATAACATTCTGAAGTTTATTTGTAGTTGTCTAGAGTATTCCTAGTTCTTATAATCCCCTGGCAATTCACATAGCGTAGTTTTAGAGTTTTCAGTTGATTCACTTCATGTATAATTATTTATGTGGCTCATATTATACAGCAAGAACCTCGATGTCGAGTGGTAGTGTAGATTATTAATATAGTTGAATAAATATTACACATACACACATGTAGATAACTTTGAAATATTGACGTTAACCAAGTTGTGTAGAAAGCAACGATAAATTTGGTTTAATTTACAAAATCAATCCAGTAGGAATCCAAATAATATTATATACACAATCAAGAACTACACATATTCCAATTAGTAATGAATATCCTCAATGAACATATAGCATTGTAGTTAATAGTAGAATAATAAATTTTCCATAATACAACTCAAATAGAAACGATACTCAGAGCGGAGAATATTTGATGTTACTAGATCGAATGTACGCCAAGAACTGACTAAAAGTGTCGAATCGCGTAGAAATATATTACGGGTCAATCGTTGGAAAAAACAGACAGCCTAGTGACACGAATATTTTAATCAAGCCTGCATGTTGACTGCGTGATCAGGTACTTTTTATTAAGAACAAGCAATAATGCTCTAACAAAATAAGGAGAGACCGGACGACCTTGACACGCTGTGTTTGCATGAACAGTTCATGTTTTTATCGAGGTTAATAAAAAAACAATAATGCTCTAATTAAGTTAGGAAAAACCCGGGGGAAACTTTGAGCTGAGAAATATTTTATATCGTTTAAACGCAATTCGCTTAAATGATTTAGTTAGTTTATTAACATTACAATGTAGGGAATTTACGTTTCGTAACAGTCGCCCGTACCAAAAGGAAAAGAACATTGCATACTAAACAATAGAAGTGTGCAATTTCTTTTAGAACCGCCTGCACTTAACTTTAGTTCTAAACAATATACAAAAAAAAAACTGACTCCACCTGGGTAGTCCGTTAAATAAGACAAGTAAGGGAAATAATTTATTCTATTAAACCCTCATCATATAGGATCTCAAGTTATCCTTAGACCATAACACATGTTCGCGTTATTCTAAAAAATTATACTCTCTGAGATATCATTCCTTATAAACATCATCATCTTATTTATAAGGTAAAAATCAACATAACTAATGTTATCATATTAAACAATTCAATCATTAATTAATTCAACTTAAATGAAATTAATATTTAAATAAATTTTAAAGTAAGAGTTTAATCTTAAGTGTGTAAGCATGTGAAGTGTATGCACATTACTCTATCTTGGTTTTTACATAATCACAACTATAGTTTGATTGTTTCAAAATAAGGATGTACATTTCTGTTCATTCATTATCTTACTAATAAAGAAAATTATGTCCATAAATCAATAATACTTAAAAGTAACTTATTAGGTTTTTTTCTTTTTTCCTACAACAATAATAATATTTGTTTTAGCAAATGGAAATATTCATGGCATAAAATAAGGCATAAGATATTGCATAAAATAATCACAACATATTCATATATTCATGCATTTATATTTTAAATGATCCAATTCTCTTAGTTAGGATTATCAGAATATATACATGAAGTTATCCCTTTATACATTGGTTACATGCGCGATAGGGTGTCCGCGACGATGTGATCTTTTACCAATACGTAAGTTATTCTTAAGTTGTATGGGATTAACCCTATACGGATGTTGTTTGACAGGTTTAACATTATCATCTTTTAAAACCACATCATGGGTAACCAAAGTTGTTTTGTTAGGAACATCACTAAACAAATTTACATGATCATAGATTAAACCCTTGATAGAAGTCTGTTCACCTAAGTCTAGATGTGCCAGTTTATCATTGAGGTTTTTAAGTGCTTCAGTGTTTTGAAGTTTACTTTCTATGATTGTCTTTTTAAATTTAGGCGGGGGTGTTTCAACAGTTTTGATAGCACTCACTGGCCTAATGTCAGTTTGTTCTTCCCTAACAACATAAGGTTTTAGCATGTTTATATGGCACAGTCTCTGTGTTTTCCTTCTATCAGAGGTTTTTACAAGGTATGTTACATCACTGATTTTATCTAAAACCTGATATGGTCCTGTATATTTTGCACTCAGGGGTTGTCCAGACAATTGGGTCAACATGAGGACTTTATCACCAGGATGGAAACATCGGGATCTGGCCTTGACATCATATTACCCTTTCATTCTTTTCTGAGCCTGCAAAAGATTATCTTTAACATGATTAAAAGCATGATAGATTCTATTGCTAAATTGTTCCACATAAGCTACGAGTCCAGTCTCTTCATCAGAATTTAACAAGGTTTCCTGCAACAGTTTTAGAGGTCCTCGAACTGAATGTCCAAACACTAACTCGAACGGACTGAATCCAAGAGATTCCTGCACAGTTTCTCTAGTCGCGAAAAGAGCGAATGGAATACCGCGATCCCAGTCTTCAGTGTTCTCAAAACAGTATGTGCGGAGCATGGTTTTCAGAGTCTGATGATATCTTTCTAGGGCACCTTGGCTTTGCGGATGGTACGCAGTTGAAGTTGCATGTTGGATGCCTAGTTTCTTTAAGACCTGGTTAAACAGCTTTGATGTAAAGTTAGATCCTCGGCCTGACTGTATAGTCTTTGGAAGACCGTATCTTGAACAAAATGCAATCAGTGCGTCAGATATCTTATCTGCGTTAATGGTGCGTAGCGGAATAGCTTCAGGATATCTCGTGGCAGTGCACATTATAGTGAATAAGTACTGGTGTCCTGTCTTTGTTTTAGGCAAAGGACCTACACAGTCTATTAGCAAGTGGCTAAATGGTTCTGCAAAGGCGGGTATTGGCTTTAGAGGTGCTACCGGTATAGTCTGGTTAGGTTTACCAACTATCTGGCATGTATTGCATGACTTGCAGTATTTTGTGACGTCACGATGTAGTCCAGGCCAATAGAAGTACGGAAGAATTCGGCGGTAAGTCTTGTTCACTCCTAGATGACCAGCATATGGTGTGTCATGAGCCATGTGTAAGATGTCATTACGATATATGGCTGGTACCACAATCTGACTTCCTTCTCTGCAATTGTCATTATCACATTTCACATCTCTCCATTTTTGCATTAATATTCCCTCCTTCAGAAAAAGTCCATTTCCGTTCATTTCTGCCTCCTGTTCAGTTATCACCTTTTTCTTCAGGTGTTTAATTCCTGAATCTCTATTCTGTTCTAATAGGAGTAATTGTCGAGGTGACAAATTACTTTCAGTAGTCTTGACTGAGGGACCACTCAAGATGTCAGCCAGGAAAGTTGCCTGTAGGTCAATTTCTGGTTCTATTTTTGACTTTGACATGGTTTCGACAGACTTTTGTTGTTGGGCCATACCTCTCGTGACGATGCATATAGGTTTGATAAAGCTCTCACCTTTATTGAGGTATTGTTTTTTCTTGGATATGGAATGCACCACATCTCCAGCAATATCATTTCCCAGTATTAAAGAAACGCCTTTAAACGGAAGTGATTTGTACACACCCACAACTACATTTCCAGTGAAGTACGCACTCTTCAGCTGTATTTGATGCAAAGGAACTTGTACATTTTTCCTTGATACACCTTGAATAGTAAGATCCTGTCCTGTATATGTCGATTGTGACGTAGGAACAGTATTCTCTAAAAGTAGTGAAACCTCAGCCCCTGTATCACGGAGTATTCTGATGTTCTTTTCACTAGTGACACCATTTATTATGGATGACACGGTACCTTCTTCAATGAATGGTAAACAATTGCTTGGTATCTCAGTATCGATGAGATCTGTATCCAAGTTATTTTTGTAAGAGGTATGTTTAGTACTCATGGTGGTTCTATCTGATATAGACTCCTTGGAGCTCAGATTAGAATTAGAATTATTGAAAACCATTGTCTCTATTTCAGGAACTATTTCTGGTTTCAAGTTTCCTAGATACGTGTGTTTTGTCAGGTTATCTGCATTAGCACTAGGTATCTCTGTTTGAGTTCTAATATCCTTCTTTACATTTTCATGAGTTCTTTGTTTTGGCATTGCTACATACGATAAGACAACATTCTTTTTATTCGGGTTCCCATTCAATATCCAGCACTTTTCCTTAGTATGTCCAATTCGTTTACAATGGCTACAGGTTGGCTTGGAATTAGTTGGACCTTCATTGCTCTGCTGATGTCTCTTTGATTGATAGGATTCATTTGGATTCATGGTTTTCTTTTCTACCTTCATATCTCGATTCTGGAATTTAGATTTATCAACTGTTGTAAATTTATTGCTGGAATGGATAATAACATATTCGTCTGCCATCACTGCTGCTGTTTCTACTTGTTCTACACCTTTGTCTGCTAAATGTATTCTTACATCACCTCTGATGTTATTGTTAAAGTCTTCCATTAGCATAAGATTAGCTAATTTATCAAAGTCTTTGTTTACACCTTTGGATCGAATCCATCTTTCAAAATATTTCTTTTTCTGTCTTAGAAAATCAACATGGGATTGTTCCTGTTCTTTCTTAGACTCACGAAACACTTTTCTATATTTTTCAGGTGTTAATGCATAACTTAGCAGTACTCTATTCTTGATCAGTTCATAATCATACAATTCCTCTTCAGTAAGACTTAATACAACATCAAGTGCCTTTCCTTTGTTCAGAGCTGAGCGTAGAAGTATAGCTTTCTTGCCCTCGGGAAATTGATAGTCTTTAGCGTTTCTCTCGAAAATCATGAAGAACTCTTCCACCGAATTATCTTCAAAAACTGGAATATGTTTCTTAAACTTATACAGTTCTGCATCTGCTTCAGAGCTTGCATTCGAATGATTTGACGTACGAGACCTTGCTATCTCAATTCTTTCTTGGCTTGCTATTTTCTCTCTTGCTATTTCTCTTTCCATCTCAATTCTCTGGCTTTCTCTTTCTCTTTCCATCTCAATTCTCTTGTTTTCTCTTTCCATCTCTAATTCCATCTTTCTTAACTCAAGTTTAAATTTCAATTCTTCACTTAATTCACCAGTTGTATGCTTCACTCTTTGTTTTATAGGAAAAGGTAATTCATCATCTGATTCATCATTAATGTTATCATTAGCAGTAGTTTCTTCAATAATTAGTGTACCTTGTTTTCTTAAACACTCAGTTACCTCTTGAAGTAATTTAGTTTTTGATGGCCTAGTTTCTGTGATAGAAATGCCCAATGATTTAGCCAATTCTTTTAATTGTATCATTGACATTTTATTAAGCTGTTCTGAGGTTAGATCAAATATCTCTGGATCCAATGTAAGATTATTTGTGGCCTCCATTTTATATTATTAAAAGTTACTGTAAATCTTGTTAATAATACAATAAAAGTGTCCAACTTACTTTCTGTCCTTTGAATAATTCACTACACCACACAGTTCAGATTTTTCACAACAAGGTCATAAAAATAATACCTTCTTAGAGTTACTTTGTTCGATAAGGTAATACACCAGATAATTTTCCAGGCTGAATAGTTAAGTTTTCCGATTCTCAATAGCAATGTTCAATTCAATCACAATCTTTAGTATATTGTATATTGTTCATATTTTCCAACACAATCCATCCAAGTTACGAGTATGTATTACGGCAGTTGTAAATAGTTTGTGTAAATAGTATAACGATTCTTGAAGTTGAAGTAAATCCTCTAAACGTTTGTTAGTAAATCACTGACGAGCAAAACCCATTTTATTACAAGGCAATTTATTCACCATAATAAATTATGGATGAGACCTTCTATTTAGATCACACAAGTATAATTATGATTTATAATGTTATTACGGCTAGAGCCCCCATTCAATTTATGAAAATGATAGTTATAGTATTGTTATTGTTCGTGTGAGTATCCTTGTATTAGTGAAGATCTTATTATAACATTCTGAAGTTTATTTGTAGTTGTCTAGAGTATTCCTAGTTCTTATAATCCCCTGGCAATTCACATAGCGTAGTTTTAGAGTTTTCAGTTGATTCACTTCATGTATAATTATTTATGTGGCTCATATTATACAGCAAGAACCTCGATGTCGAGTGGTAGTGTAGATTATTAATATAGTTGAATAAATATTACACATACACACATGTAGATAACTTTGAAATATTGACGTTAACCAAGTTGTGTAGAAAGCAACGATAAATTTGGTTTAATTTACAAAATCAATCCAGTAGGAATCCAAATAATATTATATACACAATCAAGAACTACACATATTCCAATTAGTAATGAATATCCTCAATGAACATATAGCATTGTAGTTAATAGTAGAATAATAAATTTTCCATAATACAACTCAAATAGAAACGATACTCAGAGCGGAGAATATTTGATGTTACTAGATCGAATGTACGCCAAGAACTGACTAAAAGTGTCGAATCGCGTAGAAATATATTACGGGTCAATCGTTGGAAAAACCAGACAGCCTAGTGACACGAATATTTTAATCAAGCCTGCATGTTGACTGCGTGATCAGGTACTTTTTATTAAGAACAAGCAATAATGCTCTAACAAAATAAGGAGAGACCGGACGACCTTGACACGCTGTGTTTGCATGAACAGTTCATGTTTTTATCGAGGTTAATAAAAAAACAATAATGCTCTAATTAAGTTAGGAAAAACCCGGGGGAAACTTTGAGCTGAGAAATATTTTATATCGTTTAAACGCAATTCGCTTAAATGATTTAGTTGGTTTATTAACATTACAATGTAGGGAATTTACGTTTCGTAACAATATATTTTGTCTGTAGCATGTTTAACCATTTTCTTTTCCATTTTTTTCTGTATATATTTTTTAAGAAGTCATTAATAAACTAATAGTCCAAAAACCTACATGTAATATTTCAAGTATTCAATAAGTTATGGTTAAACCTGATTGTGTTAAGTTATTTCAAGTATTCAATAAGTTATGGTTAAACCTGTGTTAAGATTTTCATTTTATTTTTTATATTTCCTTTGCTATACAGAAGCAATAAAGAACTGCTATTGACTCCAATTGTTATCAGTCGAAATGAGAGAGAAAAGGTATTAATAGAAGGAAGTGTCAATTCTTTGCGAATAAGCATAGCTATTAAACAGGTTTGTGTACATTACATTAGATATTTCTGTTGCATAAGTAAGTTAAATACAAATATGATTTTTATTATGTTAATTACTACATGGTGCAGCGTTTCCCATTGTTTTCATTTTCCTGACCTGATTATTTATATAGGCTACTTCTATTTCACAGGTTTTTTTCCATACACTAGTCCATAAAACAGATTGAATTTCCACATAATTTTATAGACTAGTGTAGTTTATACTTCAGGACTGTAGTTAAAATCTGGATCAAATATCTCAAAATGTCCATATGGGGCAAAATATATTGCTTGGGTTTATTGCTAGTATAAACATTGTGATCATCTGACCTACTTTTTAAAAATTTTCTTTTTGTTTTTTCATGGCCCAGTACTGGGGCATGCAGTGACATTTTGGGAAATAATGATCTAGTGTTGTACATTTATATTATTTGAATCGATGTGCTATTTTTGGTTTCATAGACATGCTTTCTATGGGGAAGATTATAGTGTGATCAAGGCTATTCAAGTCTTGCATCTAGATAAGGGTTTAAACTCGTGTTAATTTTTTTTTTTTACTAGTTCTTGCCACTCATTGAATTCTTGTGTCTATTTTATGATTTTATTGGTCATTTAAAGTTGAAGTTAATGGATACATTTTCATTGTAGGGATACATAGGTCAATTTTGAGGGCCCATCTTTTTTGGTGATTTAAGCATTTTTTTTAAATATTGAAACTGAATTATCAATATTTTTTATTTGTTTTTGACTTCATATTAACTAAGGGAGTACACTTTTTGTGACTGAAGTTAAATAATAAACAATGAAATCATTTGTTTCCAGGCAGATGAAATTGAGAAAATTTTGTGTCACAAGTTTACAAGATTTATGATGATGAGGGCAGAGAATTTTGCCATTTTAAGAAGGAAGCAAGTAGAGGTGAGTTGAGATTAGAGATATGTTCATGGGTGAATCATGGGTCATATAAAATTACTGCAAAGGTACCTCAAGTTGATCATGATTTTATTAGTTTTTAACCAAATGATTTCTTATGAATCACATTGTATTTACAAGAATATAGACATGAAATGTCTAGCAAATGCTAATTAGATTTCATAAAATGTTTTTTTTATTAACTCTTTAAAACTAAGTTTTTTTTGTTGTTCTGTCAGAATTATTTTATTCACTTCACTTTTTGTATATACCGGGTATGTGTTTGTTTAAAATTGATTTATCTAGCTTATTACTAATCTAAACATTTATATAATTTAAATTGTAGATGAACATTTTGGAAAAAGAATAAACTAAATAAGGAAATTGAAATAATTTGATAATTTATTATTTCCTAATAATTAATCATATTCTAGCAGCGAGGATTTTTTGAGAAAACAATAGTTTTATAAAATATTTTACTTATTTACTTTTATTAATTAAAATAATCCATATGTCGAATTTTTGATGCAGAATAAAGAAATATCCACTTAGAAACACAAATAACGTATTAAAAATACTTTAGAGCATTATTAGGCCTTACTATTATATTTTTAGTATCGCAGGGTCACTTAAGCTTACTTGGGTAATGCCCACATTTTAGATACATCAATCCTTCTTCTAAATCTATTATACTTTAAATGACTAAAGTATTCTTTTGAAAATGAAAACAATTTATCTACTTTCCTTTCAACAATTATAATCTGAATAACTCACATATATTTACAAATATTGATCATGCTTAGTACTTACTTCAACGATACAGCTGTCCTACACATACCTTATGGGAAGGAAATGTAATTAAAAAAACTTTATAGTATTTTCTTCTACGTCAAAAAAATCTGTAATGTTTTGAAAATGGCCGCTCTAGCTATCCCATGAGTTTAGGCAAATAAAAACTAGTAATTCAAGATATAACAAATCAAACTTTAATAATACGATAAAGCGCTGGAGGCGTCATTTTGGTTAAACAGACCAGGCTGTTGACCGTAGCTAGCGTCATTGCGGTCTTAAAGAGTTAAGCTAGGTTATGCTTTCATTTTCAAAAAAAGTATAAACATTTGTATTTTGACTTTTCCACCATCTTGATGTTATAGTGAGAGTAGAGTGGGTGTTCTTTGATCAGCCTTTGTTGTAGAATGAAGTGAAACAAATAGGTTTCATATTAGATTTCTACAGCAAGGATGAATAGGTTTTGAGAATATCTTGCCTGTCCTAATTTATGTGCTGTTTCATTCTGGATTATTGTATTGAGTCTTATCATATTTTTTATAGATAATAATAAAGTTGGTAATCCTAATGTGCCAAATGTATTATTAAAACCAGATCACTTATTTCAGGACACTGCCAATCTAATTGAAATGTAACCATAATCCTTTGTTTAGTCCAATTGGTGATTTTTTTTTTATTTGTAGTGTAAAAAATGTACTGGTTTAAAGCTTTTGCTGGATAAGAAAACAAGGTTGTCAAAAGTTTGAAGTAATTTTTTAACACTAACTCTTCTTTAAAACAGATACTAAGTCAAATCATTGTTCTTTTTTATGATTATTTTGTTACATACATTCCTTTTTTTTTATTTCCTCCAACCTTCTCTCGCTCCAATGCTAATACATATTTATTATAAATCCTCTTATAATATAAGTTATAATGACATAGTATTGATCAAACATTTTTCCTGTTTTATAGGGTTATGACATAAGTTTCTTGATCACCAACTTTCACACGGAACAGATGTACAAGCATAAGCTTGTGGATTTTATCATTCACTTCATGGAAGAGATTGACAAAGAAATTAACTTTCTAAAGCTGGCAGTCAACTCTAGGGCAAGAATTAGTGCTGAAGAGTTTCTGAAAAATTTCTAACACATTCCAAACATTTAGTCTCTTCAAATTAGGATGAAGGTAATTGATTTTGAAGTTGCACATTATTTTTACTTCTATTCCCATACTACAAGCCTGGGTTGAAAAAAAAAATTCTCGAAATTATATTTAACATTTTTTTTACATTTATAAATAATTTTTTTATTTTATTTAAAGTATTCATTGCTTATCTTGTTTTATGGTTCTTGAAAATGTTATTTGTTCACAATACACTATCCTAATAAAATAGCAGTTCATTAAAATACTTGCACAGTTCATTAAGAGACTTACAAATGTTTTGTATAAAAAAAATGCTCTCTATTTCAGGTCTGGTGCTGTTATCTCATTAAAACTCTTCATACATATAGAACCTTGAACAACAGTCATGAAGGACATTCTTTCTAGAGCCTTACTAGAAGTATATGCTGCTTTTCCTGACGAAACTGTATTGACATATTCTAGAATGCAAGTGATGATGGAGGGTACTTGTGATAACTTTCCTTCTGGCTATCATAGACAATTTTTTTTTCTCTGCATTAACATGTTGTTTTATATATTTTAGTGGTAATAAAGAATGAAAGAACTGTAATGTTACAACTTTTAACAAAAATATTTTTTTTAATTTTATTTATAGATGATGCTGTCAGTTTAAGTTCAATCATTGTGTTAAAGAAAGAATAAATGTTTATTCCTGCTGTAAATTAAAAGTCATGAACTTTTAAAATTGTATCTTGTGCCTAGAGTATGTGAAAGTGAGATGATTGTAGTGAACAAGTTTTTGTCTGCAAAATGTATTGACCAAAAATTTCAGTGGGTCTTCCATGTGGAAAGTTGATAGATTTGTTAGCATTTTAAAAAAAAAAACCTCTTAGCTTGCACGATTTGCTTACACAATTATACCTATATTTTTTCTTACTGTGTGTAATCACAGGAGTCCAATGAAATTTTTCTAAAGAAGTGGCGTAGAGAAAATACTTCGGTTTTGGTTGAAACAGCAGTTTGTAACTCTTGTGGGTGAAAATCTCAAAATGTTGCTTACATACACATCTTAAATTTCTGTACAATATTCTTTGTCTTGGAATCATTTGGGCAAAAAGTATACTTTGTATCAAACAACTTATAGAAGGCTCTGGTAACAATCTGCTAGCAAAACTTTATTTTAAGGGCATTCATGGAAGATTGGTAATTTGGTGGGTGTCTCTTCTAAATGATAAATACTGTCAATGTACAATAATTGTCTTCAGTTTTTAAGTCTGCTTAGGCTTAGGGCAGTACAAGGCTACTTTCCCTGGACTATTGTCTGTACCAGGGGTCAGCAACCTACGGCACACGTGCCAGACTTGGCACACCTAGGGATTTCCAGTGACATGCGGAAGAGGCCCTAAAAGTCTATTCAAGTGTCTTCAAGAAATTTAGTGCTACAGCACGCTGACTGAATTAGAAATACTTTGGAACACTGGTATCAAAAGGTTGCCGACCCCAGGTCTATATCAACATTTTGTTACCTAGAGTTGACTCTGCAAATTGTCTGCCGAATCTGAACACTTTGGCATCAGCCTTGTGCAGCAGTGATAACAAATGTCACCAACCCAATCAAAGCATTTGCACAACATTTTGTGATTCTCTTTCAAATATAAGATGTTTCTGTGTACAACATTTTATATGACAATCTTTAATAACAAAACTTAGGACCAAATTTGTGTTGTTTTTTTTTGCCGAGTCTGTTTTTGCTATAAGCATGTGCATTAATTTAAAACAAATATTTTTAAACATGTTATTCGTTATAAATTATTATAATGTAAATATTTTGTTTAGATCATAGTAAATTGGCTAGAAGATTATTTATGCATTTCATTTTTTTAAATTCAATTAACCTTATATTCTATGCTTGTCAAAGAAATTGGGTGTAATAGATTACCAAGTAATGACATGCTAGTTTATTACCTTATCTCTCTCTATATAATAAATATTCAATTTATTGGGATCTCCTTTGTGCTGTATAAATGGATAAAATGTTTCAACAAAACCAAACTCTGCTTGTTATTATTTGTGAAAATTATTCAATGATTTATTACTCAGACATTTTTAAGGTTATCAGTTACTTGTAACTTGTATTTTTTTATTTCTCAGTTTATCTGAACTAATAGCTAATTTTCATGTTGGGAGTGTTTTGTTAGCTTGTGTATGAATGAGCCTTTGTATAATGTTCTATTATTATTAAACCTCCATTTATTTTTAAAATTGTCTGGATTCAAAGTTACTTTAATTTTAATGTCTAAGTTACAACAGCTATTACAATTAAACCATCAAAGGTCAAATAAAAAATAAATGTGTGCAGTAATAGTATAGTCAGTGAAGTAAAACTTGTACATTTCATTATTTTTCAAAGTATTGGTGAACACCTCAGTATTCAGAGGCTGCACTTACAAAGATAAAATCATTGTAAGATACATTTTCTAATTCATCAGATAACTCATTGGGTTGAATTCTCAGAATAAGCATGAAGTCTTAATGTGATGCCAAACTGCTGCATTGAATGAGACATAGAGTTCACTGCTATAATAATGTGAAGTGTGTTCTAGTTCTATGACATGAAAATAAATTGTCAAGCTCCATGCCATGTGTGAATTTTAAAATTTTAACACGCAAGTTTTCATTCCTCAATTATTTTTTTCTGATGGGGAAGGGATGGTTGCGGAAACTGGCTCTTAGATCAGCTCTTGATTATGTTAATAGGGCTAAATTGCTGCTCAATTTCAGCTAGCTAATATTATTCTTTGTATTATCCAAATATTTTCAAATATGAGAAAACTTTCACTCTCTTTTTTTTTTGCATCTTGCTTTATAATTTTTATAAAACTACTTAACATTTATCTAGGCATCTGGCTCTATATTTACAAATGTGCTGGTACATAAAAATTAACAGTATCCAGAACCTGTATTTCATTTGGTCCCTAAAAGAAATGTGATGTAGTCCTACTCTAAAGAATACAAAATATTGGCATGCAGCTCCGATTCACCCAACACTTGCCAAACTTATATTCCAATATTTTGAAAGTCTATGTTAATTGATAAAGAAAACTTAAATAACACTGTTTTCTCCTTAAATATTTTTTCTTAAAAAAAAAAAAAACAATGTAAATTATATACTTGTGATAATAACAAGCACAAGTTAACTACGACAAGATACAAATTATTAGATTTGATTATGAAATGTATTAGTAATTATTCAGTGTGATTGTGATTAAACACAATAGAATGGTATGAAGTAAAATGCATACATTTTCTAAGCACAATAATGGTAGAAAATAAAAATGTACATACATTTATATGAACAAAACCTTTATATAAAATATAAAGGCACCATTATAACAATAATATTCATAAAAACATTTTTTTTTAAATAAGTGTAAATATAATAGAGAGATTTGTTTAAGAATGAACATGATAGATAAATAAAATGAGCTCTGTTTTATTTATTGGTCTATAGTATAGTATATTACACAAATTGAAATCTAATGCTGTTGTTATTATAAACCAGGAGCTGCCCAGTTTAAAAACTTCATGGTTGCTTCATAACCCAAGAAACAGGCCTGAAATAAGAAAATGTATTTATTTATAAAGTGTATCTATAAGAAAAAAATATATCTTTAAAACGGAAACAAAATATTATTTTCAAGTTATTTTGGTTAGAATAAAGACCTATACTTTTGACAACTGAAGCCTGGTGTATCCACAGTGTAGGATAGATGAACATCTGCCCGATAATATATGCAGGCTACCATATCCACTAACATATATGTGCCTGTACATTTTATGCAATTAGGCAAAGTAAGATATTTTGTAACGAAAAAAAAAGATATTTTGTTTTAGATCTCATATGGAAGCATATCCATTTAACGGAATTTATGTAATCAAGTCAAATTTCCATTTATTTGGATCAATAAAGTAATCTTATCTTATTTAAAAGTAATCAGTTGAGTATTTGCTCATTTGGGTAAGTCTTATTCATCTGTTGCCATACTAAAGATATTAAAAAACATTAAAAATGAATCCAAGTCTCAAAAACTCCCCAACCCATGAGCCCCTTTTTCACATAATTTCCTTTTAGTAGAAAAATCAATTTTACTAACTCCTGTATTGGTATAGGGTATCATTATATTTTTAGACATACATGTTAAGTCTAAAGCATCTCTCACAAGTGGAAACAACCAAACATCAATGCATAAAGTAAAATACTTGTACTTATTGATACCATTATCCAAATGACACTTAATGAACAGTATCTGTCTTTTAAATTTAGTGCAGGGAATTTTTAATTAAAGCTAAAGGCCACTCCTACATAAAGATGACCACTTAAAAAATAAGGGTATTAATTGAAATAGAAAATTTCAGTGCTTCCAAACAGAAATGGCTTGAAACATTTTTGGTCACTGCACTGCTGTATAAGAAAATATGATACAATTAGATGGGCTGCAGATTCCAAAAATTGTTAATACTGTTACGTAAAAGTCAAAGAAGATCCTGATGACCAGTCCGTTAGAGTTTGTTGTGTCTACGTGGACTGTGGTCATTGGGTCATCTTGCGCGTGGTATTAGCTCCTACCCCTATTGTTCGGAAGTTATGACATGCTAGACTGGTTTTCGTGTATGTTACAGAGAGAGTGTTTTTAGCTTTAGAAAAGAGCAGTTGTGTTTTTCATTGCTTACACTTGTTAGTTTAGTTTTATGTAATTATGTTTATTAAAGATCGTTTTCCTTGAAATGTTTTTTCATTTCAAATTCATATGAACAACACTAGACAACGGCATATAACAATACCTAATTAATACAAGATGGGCATGGTGGCTGAGCAGCAGCGCGTTCAACTGGGTTTGTATTCTGGTGAAGACTAAGATTTGTTCCCAGGACTGGAAGGTGTCCCTGAGTCTACCTAGCTCTGATTGGGGTAAAGTAAAGGTAGCTGGGCATTGTGCTGGCCACACAATTCCCTAGTATGCCATGGCCATAGAAACTGGTCAACGCTGCTTCACCAGCCCTATGATCAGTTTGGTCAGAAGGGTACTTTACTTACTTGAACAGAAATTACAACAGTGCAGGAAATAAAATGGTATTGTAAGCCTTTAAAATATAAATGCCCTAATGTCTACAATAGATCCATATTGTAAGTAATCTACTTACTGCGTTGGCAGGAAAAGCTCTCAGCATAATTGGTGTGAAGCCTTTGTATAAACTCATTACTCCTTCTTCCTTGATAATGTGTCTCAACACGTCACGGACACCATTGGGATATTTGCCATGAGGTGCTGTGAAAACAAAAATTTGGGAATGAGATTGGTCAGACTGGGATAAATTGGTCAGACTGGGATAAGTGACTCAAGAATTTTTTTTTTACAACACTATTAAAGAATGCCTGAATTAGACAGCATGGCCCTTCATCTAGGAAATTCTTGGGTCTAAGTCTATAGGCTTTGAGCCAAACTTGAAAGAGATAACAATATTCATACAGCCTATATGTACCAGAGATAGCTGCATTTGAAAAAAAAAATTGCTTCCTACAGCCTACAACTGCAATGTTCACCTAATTTCAATGATATTTCTCAGATACATAAAAACAATTTAAAATTGTTGGTCAGAGGCAACTTAATTCAAAGAAACCCTAAATATTGTATTTGTATTAATCCTTTAAATGCAGTTTTTTTGTTAAGCATTTTGCCTTCCCAAGATTTTGCCATCCACATGTAGAGAAAGAAAAAAAGTGAACAAAATAGATTTATGAATGATTAATAATCAGCATTTAAATAAACACAAATTCTTGAAGACCTATTGAAAGTGGACTACTCAAATAATTTAAGTAATAAATAATGATTTAAAAAATAGGCACAATATGTCATTTAGGTGTATTCAATAAGGATTTTAAAATGCATGTCATAAAGTCATTAAAAAAATAGATTTTCGGACTTGGGGTAGGAGGATGTGGCTAAAAATTTGATTAAATTGTCATAGTTATAAATTCTATATGCCAAGTTTCAGATCATTAGGCTGATGGGAACTGGCACAATAAGCCTTCTGAAAGTCAGAGCCCACCAGCTAGAAAAACTTACCAAGTTTGCTAAGTTAGGCTAATATAAAATATTACAAATGAACTAGTTTCTAAATATAAAACTACCGGTACCTAAATAACTCATTATAAATGAACTAGTTTCTAAATATAAAACTACGGGTTCCTAAATAACTCATTATAAATGAACTAGTTTCTAAATATAAAACTACCGGTACCTAAATAACTCATTATAAATGAACTAGTTTCTAAATATAAAACTACCGGTACCTAAATAACTCATTATAAATGAACTAGTTTCTAAATTTAAAACTACCGGTACCTAAATAACTCATTTGTACACAATATCATAAAGCATTTTTATAGCTCTAAATGGTTAATTTAAATTGTACATGTTCAAATAACCTGATACACATAAGTTTGTACTATTTGTAGTCTGACAGTTTTAGGTGTAGACTCATCTTTAATGCTTACAAATGAAACAAAAAAATCAGTGGTATGAAAACATTAGAAAAGAAAAATTCATTTTGGTCTTACCTGTTTGGAGTCTTGATTTCAAAACATCTGGTGGAATAGCTACAGACCAGTTAAATATTCCAGCCATGCCACCAGCAAAAAGTGTCCGCCAAATACTCATCTCTGATCGACTGCATTAGAAAATAAAGAACAATTGTCACACAAAAAAAGCTTTACAACATTTGAAATACTATTTCAGCCTAATAAAGCCATAATTGACACACTGCAATTAAAAAATGTTAGTACTCATGGCCTTCAGGGGTCAGAATTCGCTGCAGCCACTCATAACTTGTGAAGTACATTCCAGTGGCAGGAACATCCCTCATAAGTGTGGCTACTGTACCTCGGTAAACGCTTCTGATGCCTCCCTCACGGTATATTTTTTTAGCACAGTCTACTGGACCTTTGTATTTCCTGTCATGAACATTGGCTTCTTGCTGAATCTAAAGTGATAGTAAAATGGAACATAATTCTTTTTCCAGACATGTTAAAAAACAAAAACTCATTATAGAAGCACGCTATCCTGGAACCCTTAAAAGAAATAAAAGCTTAACTGCATAGCAGAGGCCATACATTTTTCTTGTAGGCTGTGGATAACAAAAATAGTAAAATCTGCTTCACCTACCCTAAAAAAAACTTGAAGGTACTTAGATTTTATTTGTGTCAACTATTCTTTAAACATGGAACTAATTTCTTCAAAAGGAATTCAAAATTCCAATTCATTGACCAGGCTATTATTTATCAGTCAATACAAAAAAAAAAAAGGTAGAAATGATTACCTGCAAGAGACACTTAATTCTTTCTCCTGGAGCCATTATCACTGTAGTGAAAACACCAGCAAGCATACCAGCTTTAAACAATTGAAAGTACCTGCAGAATGAAAGTGAAACATTTTCTTATGAATTAATATTACGAATATTATGAATAAATCAATTATTTTAAGAATTTGATTGTTTTAAAAAGGTAAGTACCTGCAATTATCCCTTTTTACCAACAAAAATGTAATAAATTAATTTGTAACCCTATCAATGTCTCAGCCATTCTAAAATAAAGTCTGGGCCGTGGGGAGTAATTACTAAAATAATGGCCGGTACTGAAGGTATGCATAGCAGGAAAGTAGGTCGGTACGGGAAGGGTTAATATTTTTATTATGCATGTGTTTTAAGTACTCACAGAACAATTTCAGAAAAAAAAACATGACTCCTTAGCTCAATGACATAGCAATTCATCCTTTCAAAAATTAAAAATTATATTTTTATTGCTGCTTTGTCAATTACAGGAAAATTTTCAAACTTTCACAAACCTTGGTCAGATTTCAGTAACTTTCCTAAACTTGTAAAACTAAGTCAGTTTTCTCTAGCTTTCCCCAAAAAAGTACGACCCCCGTGTACAACTTTATAAATGTATAAATCAGCTCTCACTAGACTATGTAAAAACGAGTCACCTATAGAATGACCTTTTATAAAATATTGATTAAAAAAGTCTATGTACAATTATTAAACAAAAATCACAATTACGTTAATTCTTCATTTTCATGTTTCTGTTGAATCCTTTTGCCAATGCCAAATCCTAAGAAACAAACTGCAAAGATAGGAGCAACTCCAGTTATAGGTGCACCCATACCTTTGTACAGGCCAACAAAACCCTGTCGAAAAGAGTATACATTATAATAAATAAGATGATTTATATACTACCGGTACATAAAAACATTGTGAAACTATAAAGCTTTGGTAATAAACTGTGTCCTAGGCCTTAGTATTTGTTCATTAAGATATCTCAATCCATTCACCCAGAATATATTCTATTCCTACCTCTTTTCTGACTGTTTTTGCTAGACAATCAAATGTTCCTTTAAACATTGGAGGCTGACCAGGAAGTGGTTTAGGCATTGTCTGAAGACGAACCTTTAAAAAAAAAAAACAATTTTCAACAAATATATATTTTGAGCATTTTTTAATTATAATTATACTTAAATGTGATTTGTCATTAATTATAGTTACAATATTTCACACAGCACAGAGATTTTGCAGAGCATAAATTACATTGGTCATACCATCGAGCCACAGCAGATATTGCAGAGTTAGTGGGGGTTACCATGACACCTGGGTGCAAAACTACTTGTCAAGGTTTTTTGTAAAAATAATAACACAACACAAATACAGATATGTCTACGTTTTGTGAGTTTATTTATCATAAAAAATCATTTTTAACAATATTGTATGTTTTACGGTAATGCTATTATGCTGTTGTTTAGTTTAATTTATTTGGTAGCGCCTGCAATATTTGATTTTTGGATTTTCCCAGTCTTTATTTAATGAATTCTAAAATATTGAATTTATAACTTTTGTATTTGGATTCTTGGGCTAAAAGCTTTAGTTGGGTATAGGAATCAGCCTATTTTGGACAGCGACCTCATGTTAGTCTTGTTATATGTAACACATGATAGACCCAGGTCTGCTTGAATAATATTTCCCGCGTTTAGCATCGGGCAGTCATGTGACATGCCCACCAGAACAATATCTCCCTACCTATTTGTCCGGTCGCTGGACAAGTAGACACTGCCTGTTATGAAACCTGCCATAACTTATTCAGTCATGTGACCGCATTTATTTTCCGATTTCTGACTGTTTGTGTACTATCTACGGCAACAAAATACTATTATTTTTAGTTTTAAGCTAAATTTACGCAAACTATTGTGGTTTAAACGTAAAAAAATCCTTTTTTTTTCGCTTTTAACACAAGCTTTGTTTACGTTTACGGTAGCCGCCATTTTGACAGTATGGCGGCTACTTTGGTAGTCCCAGACTTTAAGGCGCCCGAATGCGAAATCACGTTTTAATGTAAAAAAAATAATATAACACAACACAAACACTGATATTTGCACGTTTTTTTGAGTTTATTCATCATAAAAGTATTCATTTCAACAATATTGTGCGTTTTAATGCTACTTTGCTGTTGTCAAGTCTAACTCCTTTTGTAGCCTCAGCAACTTCTTGACAGGGGGATTTTGCAGATTTTTTTATTCTTTTTTAATTATAAAATATTGCAATTTCAGCTGACTTTAAAAGTGTCATATTTCGATTACTGGGCTTATAGGCTTTAAAATGACATATAATACTATACTATAGCTGAACATTATTTAAAAAAATAAAATAAAATGGGAACTCCTGAAATCCTTAATCCTTATCAACTTATCGTGAAACATGCCTTATAAAGCCTTTTATACGTTTTATTGCTAGGGGTGTGTAGGTGGATCCAAATCCAATCATTCATTGGTCCAATGTATTCCCCTTTACTTCACGCTTCATTCCTTGGCCTTGGTTGTAGTTGTAATTGTAGACCTAACTAAATAGGGGTTTTTATCATTTTTTTTAAATTTAGAATTCAATTAGGATTAGGCCATCATTAGGCCATACAATTTTTAAAAAAATTAATTTAATTAAGAACTAAATTTCTGCCATAATACTTAGAAAATGTTTCCAATGTATGTCAATAGCAAAATTGTAATTTATTTCAGTTGGACTTTACTTTTATCGATACTCGATAGGGTCAAAAGTCAAAGTCCATTCATCATCGTAATTGTAAGAAATAGAAATAAAACTGAGTATGCTGAAAAAAAAAATTCAATAGGCCCTAATCAAGATCTTTTAATAAATCTATTTCTACATGTGTTACCTTCACGGTATCTAAAGGGTGCCCAGCCACAACCGTGCAAACACCCCCAACACCTCCAGCAAGAAAGTCTTTTATTACGCTTGGCTTAGAGTTCGTCATTTTGAAAATTGTAGCTTGGTGAAAGGCTTGCCGACTGTAGCAAACATTCGTTTTTAACTGCTATGACTGGACTTTATTGTATATAACTTTAGTTAGAGTTGTCTACCTTTCCTAATATCACTGAGCTATACATTTTAATGATAGCTGCGCATCGCCATGTAGGCTATGTAGGATCTTTATCTTATCTTATCTTATACATTACAGACGCACCTTCTATAAAGAAGATTATTGCGTCCTACGCTCATCCGTGGTCCGAGTCTAGTCTTGCATTTTTATTAATGTTCTAAATGATGTTAAGTTACTGGTTTTCCTGGTTTGTTCAGGCAACCCATTCCATGCCCGAATGCCACTCGAGAAGAAAGAGTAGGCCCTACTTATATGCATTTGTTCTCGCATAAGGGACAAGGAAAGTGTTTTTATCTTTATGTTTATCTGAGACTTGCAACAGGTTGTTATTGTGTTGTATTTCTAAATTAGAGTTTAATGCCTTATGTATTATTACTACTTTACTCTTTGCCCTTCTGTCTTCTAGTGTTTCTAGGTTTAATGATTTGACTAATGGTGTTACTCTTGTTAATTGGGAATATTCGCTAGTTATGAACCTTGCAGCTCTTTTTTGAATTTGTTCTAATTTTTTTTAGTTGATGGGTCCCATACAGATGCTGCATATTCTAGTATGGGCCTAACTAATGTGAGATAGCATTTTAGTTTTATGTTCTTATTACATTTGTAAAAGTTCCTTTTTATGAATCCTAAAGTTTTGTTTGATTTTTTAATTACTTCATCAATATGACTCGCTTAGATCTATAGCTTAACCATATGGCTTATTAACTGTTAAGTAGGCTACAATGCTAATAGTAGGCCTATATTAATTTTTTGTATACTATAGAACTATATTTATTTTTTCTTGTATGATAAATGCGCTATGGTATGACAGTGTGCGCGAATGTCTATTGAGCTTGAGTACAAATTGGTTTTTTAATATTTTTTTAAGTGCCGATATGCTGAAAGACGTAATTTATGTATAATGTAGGTCTAATCAAGTCAAATTTCCATTTATTTGGACCAATAAAGTAATCTTATCTTATTTAAACTTATAATTTTATAATGTATTCATCAAGTAATAGGCCTACTTTTTAAAAATTCAATCTAATATTCTGAATCTAAATATAGCAGTTCAACTAGATAACAAATAGCCTATAGAGTATAGAGTATAGACTATTTTCAAATTAATTTTACTAGATTTTTTTTTCTACTTTATCTGCGAGTGCTAGTCTATATAAGGCTGCTCCGTTATTTTAAACACAAATAGATTTACTACAATGGCAATGAGTTTGATTTAAGAGAATCTTATTATAAGATTAGAAGTATTTTTATTGGGAATTAAGGGCGGGTGTAGAGCCTTAATATTGTGACGTCATTTTGAAAACGGAGTCTGACTTTTTGTGACGACTTATTGTGATGGAGGAGAAAATCGTACAAATCACGGGGCGTCATTTATGGGCGACCCTCATAGACTTGAATATATAATCTTAGCCATTTTTTGACACGGTCATGGAATAACTAAAATAATTGATGCCTTAGGCCTAGGCCTACATATGGGCCTAGGTAATACAGTCGTATCATATAGTAAGAGTAGGCCCTACCTGCAATGGGCTTTTAAAGCCGCGTTATAGTATCGCTAGGTGACAAAGGTAATTATGAATGTTTGGCCTAACTTACCTTTACGGTGTCCAAAGGATGTCCAGCCACAGTCAAGAAAACTCCACCTACACCCCCAGCAATAAAATCTTTAGCCACACTTGGCTTAGATTTAGGCATTTTTTTTTCAAATATCCTAATGGTAATTTAAAGATGGCAATTCATATAGTGCGTCTATATATATATGTCACAGTGGTCTATGTCTATGTGGACTAACGGGCTTGCCTACTGGAAACGACCAAGTAGGCACTTCGTCTTGTGTCAAAGATCGCGTATGTATGCCTACACATGCACACACACGTACACACTGACACATACACACACACACTAACACGCGCACGTTGAACGCAGATAACATTTTGTATACTGATTAAAAGTTGACGGCGATAGATAAAAGGAGAGGTCATTTTTGTTTGCAACACATTTAGATGTCAATATTTTATGTGACATAATTAATATAGGCTATATGCTCTAGCTAGACATATTATATAATAGATCTATATGCGGTGTGTAACATACATGTTTTATACATTTATATTTTTTTACATTCATTGTCCTAGCCTAGGCTGCCTAGGCTATATTATATTTATTACTTCTGCTACCGGTCAAAATAACGGGGAAACAGTGGCGTATGTTGCAAAGGGAGGGGGGGGGGAGCGAACTTGAACCCTACTTCCATGTAAGTGAGAAACGCGTGCCGAAGTTATGCTCTTAGGGCTCAGGAGAACGAACTTCACTGTATGCCTATCTCACAAGATAGACACATCACCAGAGCGTCGACCGTTCACAGCCACTTTCAGCTCATGGATATAGGCGGGCAGTTAAATTGCACATACTCGACCGTCTCTTCGCTGCATCCCTGCAGTTTCGACAGCTAAAATAAAAGGCCATATCGGGCGGTGCGCAGTGCGTAATGTGGCGATTGTTGCTTGAGACTGGGTTGCCAAAACGAGTCAGCCAATCTACCATGACTTTAGAAGTATAATATGCCAGGCGTAGACCTAAACGTTTAACACGTAAAGATAGAATCTAGTTAAAAAAGATTAAGATGATTTTTAAAACGTACCTTATAGGGTGTTGTTTTTTAAAGATGATTTTTAAAACGTACCTATAGGGTGTTTTTTTTTTTTATTCGGGACAACAGAGACACAGTCAGTTAAAGTAGTTAAACTGTTAAAACTAAATTAAATTTGGAATCTGTCGAAATTCTCTGTACCCTAAAATTCTTCTGGCAATGTATCTCGTATTTCAATATTAAGAGAAGAAGAATACAGTCTTATGAAGCTTTCGTTTTGATTCTACAAATACTTTGCCAAGTTTGACACGCGTGCCGTAGTTTGCCGACCTCTGGTCAACAACACAGTATCCACAACTTAACTCTCGTTCGACTCACACTGCCAGTTATCTCCCCTTGTGAAGGCTGACTCTGAAATAGAGAGACTAAGGCTGTGAACTGAGTGCATTTGTTTTCGTCTCCGCTTCGTGATGGTCCCAGCTTGAACTTTGCTCTCAGTTGCCGAATCACCAGAAGAGTCTCATATTTCAATCTAGGCGAATCTCTCGCGTTCCTCTCCTTTTTTTGCCGCTCCCATTTGCTGAATCGAAAACGAACGTTTTAACTCGCAACTAAAATTTATCCCAGTTTACTCTCAGCAAGTGATTAGACCAGCCGCAAAAATGTCAATTAACGAAGCTCTAATCGCCGCAGTGCAAAAACGGCAAGCACTGTACGACAAAACTGATGATAGCTACTCGAACAGAGTTTTTATTGCTAAACAATGGCAAGAAATTGGCAAAGAAATTGGAACTAATGATACATTTTTATTTATTTATTTATTTTTAGCTTATCGGCCTCTTCTTTTTCCCTTCATTTTTTCTCCCTCCCCTCTCTCTCTCCCTCCCTGCCCTCTCTCTCTATCACTCTCTCACTCCCTTTCTCCCTCTCTCACTCCCTCCCTCCCTCTCTTTCTCACTCCCTCCCTCCCTCTCTCTCTCTCTCACTCCCTCTCTTTCTCCCTCTCTCTCACTCCCTCTCTCTCTTTCACTCTCTCACTCCCTTCCTCCCTCTCTCTCTCTCCCTCTCTCAAGAACATTGTCTGAAATAGTTCATAGGAAACATTTGATAGGAAGTATTGCATAAATTGTCGCCAGTGACGTTACAAAAATGTAACACATTCGTAGCCGTTCGTCGAACGGAGACGAAAGGAAAATGAGAGCAAAACGTTGACACATTCGTTTCTCTTCCATTTTCTTGCCGTTCGTCGAAACGGAGACAAAAGGGAAAGGAGACGAAAACGAATGCACTCAGTTCACAGCCTTAGCTTAGATAATCCCCGTGTCTCTCATTAATGCGCGTCACACATTGTCTTTAAGATCTTTTTTTTTTAGCGAGGTTGCTTTAGTTTGCTACCCTGTTTACTCCACAGATAGAACAACTTGTCTACATTAACTTAAGAGCACTAGCCTTTTGTCAGCCATGTTTCATTTATTCGGGCTGATTTTGTATAGGCTTACAGCTAGTTAGTTTGGTATACCTTTTTTTAAAATAACACCCATTGAAAAGAAAATTACCTAAATCGGCAGCAAAAAGCATACTTTGATGAGCTGTTAGCCTTATTGTAATGGTAGTTGAAAGTTGCTCAATAAAAGTGTGATAAAAAAAAGACCAAGAAATTATTTAAAAAACAATTATCCAATGACAATAAGAAAATTTGGAAAAAAATAGTGCATGTGTAAAAAATGAGTCTGATAATGCTCCCCCCTCTGCTTACTTTGCATTATTAATAAAAACAACCACCCCTCCCAACCTTGCCATACAGACTCTATCATTGATATATTATTATTTTTATTTACTTTTTGAAGCTGCTCATATGCGTTCTAGTATATTTCATTACAAAAACATACAGTAACTTTTTACCGTTGTTAAAAAAGTGTATTTGCAGTTGTAAATCAATTAATTCAAAAAAAAATCTATTATAATGTTAAACAATATAAAAGAATCTTAAGAAATTTTATTTAGTTTTGTTTTATTAACAAAAGAACAATTGTACTAATTTATTTTTCAAATAATGTTTCATAACAAGTCCAACATTCTTTCAATAAAACCTATTCACAGTTATTTGGAAAAATAAAGGAGTCCACTTCCAATCCTACATTCAATGTTTAGACTTCTACTCTTTAAGTTTAAAACTGATTCAGCAAATTTTATAGGTAAACTTTAATGTTTTAAGTCAATTTTCATCAATGCAATATCGTGTAATTTTAACTCATGTTAAGATTTATAGAAACATTTTATTTGACACAAAAAAAACTCTGCATAACATAAAGAGGCTCATTTAATCAACAAAGAAAATATTCACAGATTACATTAGAAACTCACCAATTAAAAATAAATCAGAAATGAATATGAAAAAAAAATACAATTTTATTTACACAATTAATTCTTTGACTCTAGCATGCTAACCAAGATATTCTAAGCTGGCTTTTGCTTTTTCCATCTCATGCAGGAAGGAGTAAAACTGTGGCAAGGTCAGTTCTGAACAAAACAAAAATTCAATGTAGAATTAAAATGACAATGAAGTACAGTAATTGAAAATGTGTGTTGAAATATTAATTGACAAACAAATATATTTAAGGCAACTTTTTATAAAAGCATGACATTACATGCAGATCTTATGTGATGTTTGATTTGCTAGTTCAGACATTGATCATTTGTTCCTTTAATCATTGAGGGCCTTAGGACTGGTGGTAAATGTAAACTAATGGTAATTCAGCTGATGGGCCAATGCTTGTGAAACAGACCTGTTGTGGTCCTGAGGACTTATGGAATGGGTTGAGCAGCTTTTATGTAGAAGGTAAGGACATTACAAACAAGCACAAAGTCATGTACTATAATCATGCCAAAGAAGTAAGGATATAAAGGTTCCAACATTTACATGTATTCAAGTGGCATTGCCTGGAGCAGGAGAACCTCCCCCACTTCTAAGTTTGGGAGTGGGGCTGGTAGGGGAGCTATAAGCTTAGCTTCTCTTAACATAAGAAGCAAAAGGCTATATGAGGACTCAATTGTCAACTCTAAAAAGATGGTTAAGATGCCTAGAAAGGATGTAAAATAAAATTGAAGAGTGAAAATTTAATGTAACAAAATTTCAGAGATAAAACCAGGGGCGAAGCCACAGGGGGGGCTGAGGGGGGCTAAGCCCCCCCTGGAATTAAATAATTTTTTTTTTTCAATAGATTTTTTTAAAATAAGTACTCAATTCGCAAAAAATTTGGTAAATGTTTGTTACGCGAAAGTTCAGCCCCCCCGGTATTTGGTAAATATTTGTCACGCGAAAGTTCAACCTCCCCTGGAAAAAATTTCTGGATAAAACTGAACTACATCAATATGAAGTTCAATCATGGAAGAAGAAATTGTGGTGGGATGAATGTGATAAAGCAGTTCATGGGCCATAGCACTACAGGAATGAATGGATATTATTGTAGCTTTGCTAATAGCTAAAAAAAAATACTAAGATTAAATTTAAAACTTCTAGCTACTGTGATCAAATCTGTTAACAAAAGAATAAGACTTACCTAAAAAGACATTCTTTGTTCCATTCCCTGTATTTATTACAAGCTTTAACTATAAGAAAACAAGAAAATATTTGTATCAAATTGTAGAAAATTTCTTTAGTATCTAAAACGAGTAATTTTGTCTAAACTAAATCTTTAAAAGGGAAAGGTTTTTAAAAAAAAATCTTAGCTGACTTTGTATATTTGTAAACTTTCTTTTAATATTCTGACAATGATGTGACATTTTCCGTAGTAAAGATTACGGAACTTATGATGCAAAAGTGACGTTCATGGTAACGATGGGATTAAGGAATTATTTTTGTACAAGCTCATATCAGTGATATCAAGTCATCAACTTTTGTTTACCTGAAGAAATGTGTTGCCCACTTTATCCAACTCGCTACTTGAAGCAGTCACTGAAAAACAATGTTAAAAAATGTCTTGTATTATTATTCTTTTGTTTTTTCTCAACACATTCTTTAACAACAAAATTAAATTATAATGAAGATCTGCATGACAGAGTTCACCAATTAAATTAAAAATGGCATTTGAGTGGACTGTGTGCCATGCACAATGTCACACTTTTTGTTTCTCTTGATGTCTGTTGGGTAATAATCATAGCCGGGTTAGCTGGTTACTATGGACAGAAATATTCCAGCTTTATCAGATTTACCCTCCATACTGTTAACCTAATGCTCTGCTATTAAAAATTGACATCTTAGTCATAAAACAAAAACAACTGCAGTGGTAACTCACTTTTTCATGAAATTAAATGTAAAAAAATTAAATTATATGATATTTGTAACTCTAATGTCTTTTTTTTGCTTTATGTTCTTGTTGAATATATTGGATGATATGAGTGTAGTGGTGAATCAAGGCTTAAAGGGACGTTATTGTATGTCAAGCGCCTCTATTATTGTTTAAAAATACATATTCAAATAGTGGTGAACAGGTTTTTTATACACTCAATACAAAAATCTTTCACTTTTAAATAAGGAATCTTATTTCTAGAAATTTGCTTATTGTCGTAAAGACTAGAACTGATTAACCTAAAAAAAAAGGGACAAATGTGTCAATAAATTGTAGGCCCATAGTTTGATAACAAATGTTTACACTTTTATACCAGCACTTATAGGGAGACCAGATCAAAGTTACAACATTTCTCTATTGACGATCATCATTAGTTAAAAAAAAAAGAATTAAATTTTCCAGTAGTAGTAGTAATTACACTTTTACAAATAAGCACATAGTATGGATAACTTACAATAGAGCAGAAAAAAAACAAGACAAGAAACAAAAAATAAAACCAATTGTGGTCAATTGTGTCTCTGTCATTTTGACCTATATAATAACTAGTTTTAAAATAATAGAATGAAAAAGCAAGAGAATTATATGAATACAATTTTCTTTATCTACTCCTGAAAAAAAAATTGCCAAAAAATATCTTAATAGTGAATACTTGTAGAATAATATTTGTTTATTTGAAATGTTTATTCAAAAATTTTTTTTTATTATTATAGAAACAAATTGTATTATATGTTCAGTTAAGAGTTATAAAATAAAAGCTATGCAGACTGCGACACAGACCACTATCTGGCTGTTAGTAAATATAACAAATTCAAAAGAAATTTCACCACTCCAGGAGCAATGGAACTCCATGCATAAGCACATAACATTTCAACAGCTTGCAGAATATAAAGGAGCTTAAATATAAGCTCAAAATAGTCCACCCTGATAATGACACACAGCAAAGCACCACCATGCCATTCACCATGATAGGAAAAGAGGTTGTGACAGAGAATATTGACAATACATTACTTCACCTATTGTTACAAAATATTGTTCACTAACCCTGCCAACTAAATTAGATTCAAATTAAAAACACCTTCCGCATAACCGCTTCAACATTCAAAAGTTCCTCCAGCTTAAACTGTCAAAAGTTAGAAGAGTTTTCCTTTTTCAAATTTAGGCATGTCTGTTAAAATGCAGACAAGTCATGGTTAACACGTGAAGCAATAGTGCAACTTATAAAATATTAAATTTCAAACACAGTGCAGTTAATACACTTTAGTCTAAAGTCAATGACGTGGAATTTTCCATCCCCACCCAGTAACAAACAATGATAATTTGAGTTGCACCCAGCGTTGTCTGTGACATCAGACAGCCGGCAATATTTTCACTAGCTCAATTCAGTTTCTTGTCTGAGCACTGTATTGATAGAATTATTAATTTTTGCTTTAGAATATTTATTTCTTATCTACTACTTGGGCACAGTCAAATTTATTTAGTCTCCAATATTTCTTTTGCGTATAATAGTTCAAGTATCATTATTGTCAAGTCTGTTTACAAATAAATCTATTGTGTATTATTTACTATTATATTGTTTACAACAAATCTCTTCATTATGACTTGTGTATTTGAATGTACAGAGCACAGTTTGACTATTTAATACCAAACTGAAATTAGAATCTTCACTTAATAACCCATGAGATAAGGAATTCCATGAACTGATGACAATGAAATGGATTGAATCTGAAGACTAAAGTCTACAGGGAAATCTCTAGATAATTATTCACATGGCCTATTGCCATCTTGAAAGCACAATAAATAAAATGCAGTGGTTGGTATAAGTAACACTACTATTGCTGCTACTGTAACACTGTGAAAGACTATCCAAAACTTTTCTATTGCTGTCTGTGGGAAAAAAGACAGGTTCAAAGCTGACTTGGAGCAAAGAATGCAAAGAAGTAAGCCAGGAGAAAGACAAAGGGTGGTAACTCAAAGCCAAAGATACTACACTATTGTCCCTTGAGTTGGAAAGATGCCACATATCGTCAGAGCCATTTTACAAGCGCCAAAGTCATTTTTTCATGTTTTGAGAAAACTAAAAAAAAACTGAATGACATTTTTATTTACTCTGTTATATAACTTTGATACATTTTTGATTTGTGAGATTTGTCATGTAATAGAAGACTGTGTAAACTATACATTTTGACTCTTAACTCAAAACCCCCCAAAAATTACTTAGGTGATTGTGCAATGACTGTGACAAATATAAATAATATACATAACACTCACATTTATCAAAGCTTTTTATATAAAGCCTACAAACTGTCATACATATAAAAATCTAAAATATATATCTAAAAAGTTGAACATATGTACCTCCAAATTTCCACTCAATGTCGACTAATTGGTTGACCATTAAAGTTTGACCGAGAGCACCTTTAGACAAACTTACTAGGTTGGCTTCAAACTGGTTGGCCAAAAGTGCTGATTTCTCTTCTGACAAACCTAAAGTAATAGAACCATAATAAAAAACAAATGAAGCAAATATAGGCCTAGCTAATTTAACTATGTTATTTCTTCATAATGTTGCCGTGTTTAAAAAATATTTGACACACAAATATACAAGAAGACTTAAGCTTTTCTTGTGTATTCATATTGTGAATTATATATTGTGATTGCTGCTAGGAAATCAATCTTTGGCTTCTGCAGTGTTACAGAGAAAGAAAGACAATAGTTGTGTATTGAATAATAGTAATTGTGTTAGATTCATGTATTTGTTCTTACCTAAATTTTGTAAGTCCTCCTTTAACTGTTCTGAACTCAAACTTTTCTTAAGGGCAACTGTATGAAAAAAAGAGCAGTAAGAAACTATTACTATATATATATATATATTTAGGAAAACTACATACAAACTTAAAAAATGAAACATAATTTATGCACCCAGCTTGACAGTTAGATAGGCAAAATTAATAATTTTTTTAAAACAAAATTTTAGTAATTTAGAGACCATACAAAGATTACAAGACAGACATGTTTTCAAAAAGCATATGTATAACAAAGAGACAAAAAACAGGTTTTAACTTAATATCTAAAAGTATAGACCTAGTCTAATTATAATATTATATTTCAGTACATCTTTTACACTATTCATGCACAAATAAAATGTACATACTGGGAATATATTGTTTAAAAACAATCTATATAATCTAAAAGTCTATATAATCTAAAATTCAATATAATCTAAAAATCAATATATAATCTAAAAGTCAACATAATATAAAAGTCTATATAAACTTCTATTTTGAATCATGTGCTTATTAAAAAAAAGATAAATTTTATTAATAATTTTAATACAAACATTACACACACCATTACAGAAATTTTTTAAAGCACAAACAGAAAATTGTAACAAGTATGACAATGACTGATTTGAGACAAAATGAAACAAAAATTATAGATTTTTACTAATCTACTAAAGTTAGAGAAAGTATCTCAACAATACTTACAATTAGGTAATGAAACTAAACTCTTAAACACATTCCTTAAAGGACCAACGGGTATACTATTTTCCAGTGCAAACTCTTCAAGCTGAGTCATTAACCTTGAGGACTGTGGGATAAAGTAAACATACAGCAGTTCATATTCAATATATAGATAAATTTAAAATACTGCTGCAATGGTAAAGTCAACAAAGAACCTAGCTAAACAAAAATAAAGAGGAAAACTCTAAATATATTTAAAGAAAAGATGTGGTGAGTGAGCCCTTTAAGATAGTTAAAATGTTTATTTACTGTTAAAATGTTTATTTACTGTTTGTCAACTGATGTTTGTTGACAAGGCAGTCTTTCAAATAAGGTTTGGAGGGTCAGGGGGAGACAACCAATGAAGACTATGACGGAAAAGATAAAAAGTAGAAACTGACAATCTGGACATACTGGGACTTGTTGGCAGTAGAGTAGGAGGGAGAGATGATGTGATGTGTGAAGGATTATCTTTATCATGTTATTGTGGACTCATGATCTTGTGCATGAAGATGTAATGTGTACAGCTTTAATGTGAACTGATATGCCATTAACAATCTTGACTAAGTCACCACTAAATTAAATAAAGGGAATATAATTCATGCATAGAATTTTTATGTTTGACAAATACTTCTTGAAAAATAAACCATTTTTCAACTCCCCCCACCATAACCATAAAATCAATTACAAGCATACAATTCTTTTAATCATCTTTGGAGAAAAAATAATTATGTGAAGTGGTGAAATGAATTTGACAAATAAAATATACAGAAGACTATAGCCAACAATTAGGCTAAGGCTAAATTAAATAGATGAGTTTCAAAACTGTAAGCAAATATTTTATAATAAAATGTCTATTAATTATAATACTAAAAATAATATTAAATATAAATTTTAATATTTACCTTGCTTGGTTCTAAAAGAAACTGAAATGCATACTGTGACAACTGGTTAAACAACTAGAAAAAAGTAAAGAAACATGATTTTAATAATTAGCAAAATATTACAATTGCAATAATAAAAAATTACATGTTACATTATCTTAGTCATTATTATAATTCCTTTTATTATAAAATTATAGTATAATATGTATATTTATATAATATATGATTATATCTACCATATATTAATTACACTAAGTATCAAAGGTAAGAAGCAGGTTGATAAGCTGTTTTTTTTTTTAAAGACCAACAGAATAGAAACGTAGGTTGAACACACAAACTATTTTAATATTAAATATTAGTATTCAGTATTAAATAATTTATATTGAATATTAAACATAGCTTTCAAGTAATTAGTTTAATATTAGCAATATTCTTGTTTAATTTTCTTGGGGTAAAAAATCCTAATCTCAACTGATCTGACCACAAACAGACATGCCATTTAATTTATTGGAAACTCTTCATTTGGCGATTGCATTTCTGTGATTTTTTATTTTGAAAATTTGGTAATTTCGCATATTTACTAAATATTGTTACTTCCTTGAGCACTTTGTGATGTAAATAAAAACCCATAGTATCATAAAGCACACACTCTCCCCACATCTTGAACCAGGTTTTATTCTCCTATATCTGTTGGCCTTTACGTAGTTATTTTTTTCTTTTTAGTTAGTATTGGTTAGTTTTTAGGATAGGATAGATTTGAAGTTTTTTAAAGAACCCATCCTTTAGTTGGCCGTATCTCATAACTTAAAACAGGAAGTCATTTGACATAGGCTTCCACATGCCTCATAGCCCACAGCTATGGTTCTAAACTAATTTTTTATAGGCATGGATAGGATTTTATGTATTGTGTGCTGTTTATTGTGAAATATTGTAAGAAAGTGACATTATTAAAATATATTTCGTGTTTTTTTTCCCTTTTTACTTTTTGTATGGGTTATAAGAAATTGGCACTGGAAATTTTGGGGCATGGAGCGAACATTCAAATTTATCGAGTTAGAGCGAGTGAGTGACATCAGGGGGGGGGGGGAGTGACATCATGTCCTGAATGCCAAATGTTAACGCTTGAAAAATGACTATTTTTTTTATAAATTTTCTTTCATTGAAAAGGGTCTACAGCCTTTCTAAGACACTAATCAATAGCTACACACACACACAAATATTCAGTTGTAAATTTTGAGAACCCTTCTTCTTATGGGTCATCAACACCAAAAAAAATCACCATAGGTGCCATAGGCCTATATTATATTAATAATAATTCTTATCTTATACATTACAGACGCTCCTTCAATAAAGAAGATTATTGCGCCCTACGCTCATCCCTGGTCCGGGTCTAGTCTTGCATTTTTATTAATGTTTTAAATGATGTTAAGTTACTGGTTTTCCTGGTTTGTTCAGGCAAACTAAATAAACATTATAATTATGATAATATATAAATAAGTCACATACATTTAAATAGGCCTCCTAATACCTAATACAATAAATAATTATTAGATCTTTTTGATCTAAATTTCAACTTCCCTGACTTCAGAAAATAAGTTTACAAGACTTTCTTCTTTTAACTATATTTATATATAATATAAATATATTATATATAGATCTATATTAAAATTTAATATGATAAATTATAATTATAAACTTATTTAGTTTCTAGTTGGGCTCAATCATCATTGCTATTGCAGGATTTTAAAGACTTAAATAACTATCCGAGTTATAATGTAAATAATTTATCTAATTTTGTATTGGTAGCAGTAAGCTACCACAGCCACAGGTAAATATTGGGCTACCATTTATTATTTACATTTAGTTTGTAGCTCCTATTTACAGTTCAAAATCTGGGTAACGCCCCCTCCTAATGTAGGCCTACATTGCGCTAATTTCTTTCCTTCTAATTTCTAAACGTTGAAAAAAAAGGTACTAAATATTTAAGTCTTTCATTTTTAATATGCTAAATGTACCTCATTCTGAAATTTATTCAAGGCCTGGAAATCACTAAACATAGAATCCGATGGTGTCTCTTTTGTAAAATGAAAGGTAGCAGCCATTTTAAGTCAAGGGGAGGTGATTCCAATGATTCAGTTCGTACTAAAATCACTAACATATACATTTTCTAACTCCATTGAATATTGCATTGCATTATTCATTATTGAGTAGGCTACCGCGGTATTATTGATAGTTTCCTTTCTTTCTCTCCAAATGAAATATTGAAATATGTAGGATGACAATATTTTGTTTTGGTTCACACATTTGGTTGTTTTTTTGAAATACCAGAATTTTTTTTCAGATAAAAAACTAATGTAAACTTTGATGACAATGTTATTTATTCAACAGGGTTAAACAGTTCAAGGCATAAAACATTTTGTATGCAATATCTAAGAAAAGAGAAAGAGTGACATAAAAAACATCATAAAACATGTAGATGCATGGACAAGTCTTAACGTGTATGCATGCATAAAAGGTCACGTGCAAAAACATTTCCGTTCTCATTCGATCATTTTATTCGAAACAATGTCTGTGTGCTACTTTACTGGTTGTAATCAAATTTGTTGGGGATTAAAATTTATTTCATTTCCAATAGGTGTTTACAAAGCAAAACAATGTATTGTGAAAGTCAGAAGGGAATAATCACCTTTTTAAAATATCAAACTTATTGCTTAATGCAAAAGAATTTTTGTTATTCGTTTTTATGAATTTACGCATTTTGTTTTTCAATAACCAAGAAAACGCAACTCTTGACTCATTTATTTTGTAAACAAATAAAAATTTTACGTCTCGAGATTAACACTTGAGTATTAATGATCGCCTGTTCACTTTTGATGTTAAAAACGGATTCCTCATAACTAATATTGTATCCTTTGTATAATTCTAAAAGGCTAGAACTGGCCGTCAAGGTTGAAATCAATTGTCAAACACCAGCAAAAGCATGCTTTTTTTGTTATTAGTTTAAAAATAGAACAGGAAGTTCACGAACATTCGGGTTCAAAAGTTCAAGCCTCATTAAGACTTGTCCATAGTCCAAGAAAAGAGAATGAGTAACAGTCATTAAAAAAAAGTCTGATTAACCATAACCTTAAATGTTACAAAATTAGCACAAGATTGTGACTAAACCAAGAAGCAATAGAATAGATCATTGAGACTGCAACTTCAAATATTATTTAAAATTAACAATACAAATTTTCAAATATTAAGTATAAGTTTAAATATTAATATTATATAACAAAAACAAACATATATAATATATTTAATCCTTTCATATTAAATGTGACAGATAATGTACATTTTTTAGAATAAATAAAACTACTAGTTACTAGGTATTTTTTTAACATCAGTATTATGTGATTTACTTGGACAAGTATTAAATAAGTATTACTATTAAATACAAAATCTATAGGAATATCTCTAACTAAATATGTACAGAGAGTTTCAGTATTATGTGATTTACTTGGACAAGTATTAAATAAGTATTACTATATAATACAACATCTATAGGAATATCTCTAACTAAATATGTACAGAGTTTTTATGCTGAATATGTGACATGCACAATTACCTGACTAATTAAATATGTATAATACAACAATGGAATTAGAATCATGAATGCTACAACAATCGTATGGTTTAAAGAAACATATTAAACAAGTTTCATTTAAATTCTCCTGTAGTATTTCCAAAGGAGTAAGTGAAGCATCTCTAACGCTCAGTGACCTTCATATTTAGGACGTCTTTTTTCTTTAAAGGCGAGTAAACCTTCTATTCTGTCCTTCGTAGGTACAATCTAAAGAAATAGTGAATGTATACAATATTAAGCGGGGAAAAGACTACTTGAATGAACATTCCTGAAACCCAGATAGATGCAATATATAAAGATAAAATATATTAATAACTTAAACAAAAAATAGATTGCCTGTTCTTGTTAATGCTAATAATAAAAAATAGAGAATAGGTTGTATTTTAGCCAACATTTAATAAATGATGCTGTCATTGAGGTCATTATTTCCAATCTTGGAGCTTAAGATCCCTCTGAAAATCTGAACAGCATAAGCAGCTTTATATGACCCTTTATGAAATCCCATTACTGTAAAACTGCCTCTGCCATTGAAAAAAAAAAAAATAAGTCTTGTGTTGAAAAGGCTATGGTATGCGTTAGCCCACGAGTTTTTGGGTGTTATAGGAACAATTTTCAAATATCCATGCCAAATTCGCACAAATCAAGTCATGAAATGTCTTACAAATGATATTTAGGCTTAGAAAAAAGAAAACAAATATTATTAAAAGCATTTTTTAGTTTATTACTATTAATTTAACATAAACAACGCCATTTTGGCATTTTTGGCTTGTGACTTCACAACATGAGAAGAGTTACCATCCCTAACCTATATAAACTAACCGATACTAACCAAGTCTAAATATTGTTTGCGAGTCATTTAATGACTTGATTTGTCCGAATTTGGCATGGATCTTTAAAAATATTTCACAGAGTACCAAAAAACTTGTGGGCTAACGCAGGTAAAGAATTACCCAGGCTATGACTGATGCATTGTAAACATTTTTTAAATACAGTTTAGTACTCTTTTCAGACCATAAATTCCACAGGGATGGTGAATCAATTTCTTTGGCCTTGGCTTACTAGGAGATTGTGTGGCTAGTAAAATAAGCTACCCGCCTTCAACTGAACAACTGAAAGTAAGGTATTAATCATCTTACATAATAAAATTCATATTTTAAACTAAATTCAAACGATGAGCTTTACAGATGTCAGTTCAGTTCTTTGTCCTTAGCACATACATTTGACACATTTGATATATAGGTATGCAAAAAAAAAATCATTTTGAAGAACAAGGCAATAAAATTATTATTTTTTATGGCTCTTACTTGTGCATAATATGCTTCTTCATACTTCATGCCTGCGTCAATTTCCACCTAAATAAACAATAAAGAAAATATATGTGACAACTATTCCAGAATTATAATTTACAAGGTAAACTAACACATTGGGCAATCATTGTAATAAATTATGCAACAATTATTACACAAAAAAATGATCTTTAACTCATTTGCTACTACCGCGACTGAATACGGTATACCCCCCTCCGTACTAATGCGCCCAAAAGCTGTGTGACTAATCTATCGTCGTTTATTTATTTTTTCGCCATGCGTTCTGTTGCTTTTTTTTTTTACTGCAAGCACGGCTTTAAAAAAGTAGGAATATAGTTTGTTTCGTTAAAAAAAAACGGATGTTTTTATTATGATTTGCTTTTTTTGCGATGCGCTTTCAAAGTACCGGTAGTTTTCACCGGCCTTTTGTCTTGTAATATGTTCTTTATAGCCATCGCCTTTAATTTTTTAGTTTATTAATCAATAGTTCTATACCTCCAAATATAATACTTAACAACAGTTCTGATAATAAAAATGCTTCAGATATAGACTTAGATTAATTTCCATTAATTTCCATTACAACTCGATTTATGGGCTTTATTATACTTTATGGGACTTCGTCGCTAGGCCTAGTGCAAATATTTAGCCAAATCCAAGGGTCTCAACACGCGGCGAATGATTCTACCGATAATTTGACACTTTTTTATGTATAAAAGTATATAATTCCAAAAAGCTAAGGGATTTTACTATTTTATGGTGTAATTGTTATTAACTTTGGGGAATATTTAGTCATTAAAAAAAATATTTAAAAATAATGTACTAAATAAATTTAATGAGGCTTGTGTTTTGAGGAGTGTCTTTGGAAAGTAGGTTAGTAGCAAATGAGTTAAAAAAGCTTTCACAACAAAAAAGGAAATCAAAATTAAACTTGTAATGCTAATACATAACAATTATTTTTAAAAGATCAGTAAATGTTTATAAATTCACCTCTATGCCTCTATTGATTGCAGCTTTAGCCATTCTCAATGCAATTGGACCCTAGAAAATAGAATTTGGAAGATAGAACAAAATAGTCTGATGTTAAAAATAGACCAATAACTAAAAAATATACTTTTTTGTGAAGCTAAGATATTAGACTCTTTGGACTAGTGTATGGAAATATAATGAAAAAGGGTATTAATTTATACAGATTTTTACATGAACATGTGTTATGGTTCACTATTTAAAAAAATATTATTATTTCATATTGTTATAATTTTAAAAAAAGGTTATAGTATATTGATATAGTTAATAATAAATTTGTTTTCATAAATATTCTGTTTTATGTTTTTGTGGTCATGGTTATAGGAGCCTAAATTTTCACTAGACATCTGCATAGTCCATCACATTCATTTTATATTTTTTAAAATAGTGTTCATTGATGATGAAAGATGGAACATCTGTAATCAAATCAAATTTCTATTTGTTTGGATCATTAAAGCAATCTTATCAAGTTTCATTGACTTTTAACACCTCCCACAACAATCAGGTTGCATCTTAGTTCCTGGGTATTAAAGTAATAGGTTTATATGTTCCTATGGAAGTCATTGTTGGAAACTTTAAGTGGATCCTAGTAGTTCTCTTTCTTTTAGGGGGAAGTGTTTCTCCTCTCAAACCCTTTAACCACAAATAACTATAGAGCTTTGTCCTTTTCATAATGTTTCCACAGTGGTGGTGTTGTCATTCAGGTAACAAAGCATGTCTTGATAATAATGACTAGTGAGAAGTGACACTAAAGCAAAAAAACTACTATTTAGAACTGCTTGTCTACTCATCTTCATCCTTAATTTAAAGCTACTGGTTGTGAGTTCAGGTAGATAACCAGATCAATGTTATAAATTAATTAAAAAATCTAAAAAACTAACATTTAGTCCTATAAAGCGGAGCTTGCATACATTTACTGTTTTGTAACCAATGTATAATTTAACAACAAGAAACATTTGCATAAGTATGTACATAAGTAATATGTATAAACCACAAAGTTAAGATTACTTTTGAAATAAAATAGGTTGTTACCTGAGGCAGGATTTCTTCAGCCAGCTCTATGGCCCTTAGGTAGGCAGCATCACCACTGCTATTCTGCTCAACACAGTGATTGACAACTCCATACTCTTTGGCCTGATACCCATCCAGTTTACGACTTGTGAATATCAGCTCTTTGGCCAAGGCTGGACTGATGACGCGTGGCAGTCTCTGAGTTCCACCTGCGCCTGGTATGATGGCAAGACTGGTTTCTATTAAGCCTATTTTGGCATTACTTGCTGTAAATGAAAAGAAATGTCAGAAGGATTTGCATTTTTCTTTATAGCAATAGTGAAATTTCAACCAATAGCTAAATATTTACAGAAAAGACAATTTTGTATACAAAGGTAACCCGTCAAAAACTCCTAAGACTTTTTACACATACAAAATTTAAAAAACTTACATAAATATGTAAGTAAAGTACCCTTTGGACCAAACTGATCATAGGGCTGGTGAAGCACTCTGTGATTGTGTGGCCAGCACTAGGCACAGCCACCTTTACTTTACGCCAACTAAGGCCCGGTACCATCAAAGCTGCATAGACTCAGGGACACCCTCCAGACCCGGAAAAAAATCCCAGCTATATTTTTTATTGGATTTACTCATAGAGGATACATTGCCTTTTTAGCATGAAATTGTTAAAAAATTCTTATATACTAAAAACATTTTTTAAAAACTTGTCTTCAATTACCAGCCACACGTAAATCACATCCTAAGGCCATTTCCAGTCCACCTCCTAAGGCTGCACCGTCGATGGCTGCGATTGTGGGCATGGGTAAATTTTGTAGTTCTGATATGGTATAGCGCAGCTTGGAAACAAAGAGGTTTACCTCCTGGTTGGTCATCTGAAGTCTCTCTTTCAAATCAGCTCCTAAAAGAAAAGTGACAACAATGCTGTTACACATGGACGTTAGTTTACCCAGAAAAATGTTTAATAAAATTCAATCCAAAGAGGCAGATTAAATCTAATCTTAAATAACAGACAATGTTCTTACCTGCACAAAAAACTCCAGGCACTTCACTGCGGATGATTGCAACTCTTATAGTATTTTGAAACTTAAGCTCTTGCATAGCATCTATAAACTAAATTTAAAAAGAAAGTCTTGTAATATCAAATTGTTTAAATTTTTTTGTGAATTCTCAAAATTAAAAAATGTTATGTAACAGAAAATGTCCTAAGAAATATTTATTGAAGTTTTTCTTTAAGGTTTATTTATTTTGAACACACCTTTTGTATAATGTTTTTACCCATGGCATTTTTATAACGGAACCTTCTCATAGACACCACAGCTATTCCTGAAATAAATATAAAATAATAACATTTTATGTAACAAATGTTTTTCTATAATTCATAACAAATTTGTTTACTGTATCTGACATCTGACTAACACATTAAAAAGAACTTAACATAGCAAAAAATGAAACTGTGTCACCAAGCCAGTTAAACATGTTTACAAATATTTATTTTGAATAATGGATAATAAAAAACAAGTAAATAAAAAAAACACAACATTTGTGATGCTCGTAGATTACTGATGTGAGGTACTCTTAGGAGCTGGCTAGACTTAATCACTTCTATATTTATCAACTGCAAAGCTGGTGAAGTGTGTCAACTACAGAGTGGTTCACATTGAGTTGCCCATTGAGAGTAAACTGGTGAAGTGTGTCAACTACAGAGTGGTTCACATTGAGTTGCCCATTGAGAGTAAACTGGTGAAGTGTGTCAACTACAGAGTGGTTCACATTGAGTTGCCCATTGAGAGTAAACTGGTGAAGTGTGTCAACTACAGAGTGGTTCACATTGAGTTGCCCATTGAGAGTAAACTGGTGAAGTGTGTCAACTACAGAGTGGTTCACATTGAGTTGCCCATTGAGAGTAAACTGGTGAAGTGTGTCAACTACAGAGTGGTTCACATTGAGTTGCCCATTGAAAGTAAACTGGTGGGTAAAGGCAATAGGGGCGTGCCCCTGTTGCGCCTCCGATGATTATTGCACTGACCATTAGGCACACTGAACTTTGATGCGGTTGGAAGAAGGGCACAACATTACTGTTTCCCCAAGCCTATAGTTTGTAATAGCATAAACAGGTAATAGTGCAGAAATATAAGTTGGCAAATCCCATAGAGGTGATAAAATGTGAGAGTGTGACATACCCCAGATAATGGCAAGCTCCTTTCCTTACGTTTACATGCCATTGACAATTAGTTTTATTAGGCTGATTATACTGACAGGCCCTAAACTGCAGCCAGCCCAAGCATTATAACCAGGAACACTAAACTAAACCTCTATAATGGCAATGTTAAGCTCTACTACCAGCAAACTCCAGTCTTGACACTTGCCTTTCAACAGCTGCTGTAGGCTATGCTATGCATCATGTTTGTTTCAAGTTTTCAAAGTTAAATTTGTAATTTGTATATATATCAATTATTTTTCTTTTTCTGTATTTTTCTCTGGTCCATTACCAACAAGAATGTAGTTTTTTTTTTCTTTTCAAAACTTATTTTTGGTTCTAGAAATCCAATTCAAAACTGATTTTCGGTCGTCCCCCCCCCCACCCCTCATTGTTCTTTTACTTTTATATATTATGTAGTAGAAGTAGTAGAAGGCTAGGCCTAAGCATCGAGGCATCGTAGGCCATCTTATCTTAGTAAAATAATGGCAGGGACTGAAGCATAGCAGGAAAAGTAAGTCGGTTTTTAAGGGTTAGGTTTTTAACTCTAGTAACTAGGCCTAACTAAAACTAAAAATACTAGTTTTTAATATTTCAATTTCCAGTTGAACTTCACCATCACCAAACTTGACACTAACTAAACTAACTTACTTGTAAATAATAATAATAAAGCCTAGATTCCTAGATCTAGACTAGGCCTAGACTTAGACTAGATCTAGATCTAATTCTAATTATTGTCAAGTCAAGTAATTATTAAATCGACTTACCTTTTTGTTCACCCTCTAAATAATTTAAATGCAATTCATCTTCAGGGCTCTGTTCTTTTTGGTGTGAGTGACTGCTGTAAAGTTTATAGCTTGAACAAGTAATTCTACAAGGCAACCCGAAAAGCCGGACCCTAGTCAACATTGTTATGGTGGAAGCCATTTTAACCACCTATGACCCCGGGATGCTCGTTGCAGTGACCTTTACACTTCTCTTGCTTTCTTGCCAACTTCGATTGCCTTGGTTGAGTAGTAAACGAGTAGGCCTAGGGCCCTAGATCATAGGCTCTCAACTAGGGATGTTAAACGAAAACCGGAATACCGGATTCCGGTTTTGAATCCGAAAACCGGTTGTGATTTTCAAAACCGGATTTCGGTTTGTTGGTTGGCAGTTGGAAGGTAATCATTACTTCAAGTAGAAGACCCTTTTTTTTGGTGCTAATGAAAATATTTTTAATAAATAAAGTTGGATTCGCACAAAACAATTCCTGAAATGCCTTGCTAACACTATTTAGTCTTAGATATTGTGTTTCTTGTGTTTCCCAATGCCAACTATGGCTTGCGATAAAAACAACATCAAACCAATTGTTAAGTTACAGTTACAATTAACATTAATCTTTTTACTTGTCGGCTCATCTTTTAGATGTCCGCTGCTCTTTGATATACGCAATGGAGTCGCAAACTTGCCCTTCCCTGTGACCCTGAACTATTCGGCTAGACACCGCGTCTGTGCTTTGTTATTAACGGGACTATTAAATACACATTCTTTTGATTTGTGCTACGCGAAACCTTTCAATACATTGTTTTACAAGTTACCATAAATGCCTCTTCACAAGCTTTTTAATATTTAATATATGGTCAACGATAATCGGTAATTTGATTATCACTATTGAAAAAATGAAAGCTATTAACGGTTTTAGACCAGATTTTTTTTAGTTGTAAAGAATGTTATGGTAAAGAGTACAAAATCATATTGTATTCACACAAATCAACCCCTTGAATGCCCTGCAAATACTAATTAAGTTTGAACTATTTTTCAGTCTACACCTACAAAAGTACGCAAATTTTGGCTTGTACGGCCAGTAACTTGTAATATTGCGCGGGGGGGGGGGGGATCGAAATCCGGTTTTAAACCGGTTTTATAGAACCGAAAACCGGTTTTGGAAAACAACCGGTTTTAGCATCCCTACTCTCAACGGGGGCGTTATCGCCCCCCGGGGGCGGTAAGAAGTTTTAGGAAGGCGCTGACGTTCCCGACGGCGTTTGGGGGCGATGAAGGGCAAGTGGGCGGTACAAATGTACCTGATATAGTTTGAACACCTCAGCTATTTGAATCGATGAAATGTGATGTAAATGCAAGTGTTGCTAAGTAGGCCTATCTGATATCCATCCAACAGTAGGTCTACATATTATTATACTAATAAAAAATAAGAATCGAAATGACTTTTCGAAGAGTAGGGGTCAGTATTAGACAAGAGTGGTGTGTGGCCAGCTGGTCATGTGGTTAGTTCACCGGACTGTTAACCGACACGTCGTGGGTTCTATTTCTGCCGTAAACCGACCCCTATCGCCTTAATATGTGCAATTAATAATGATATTTTTATGTCAGTTTTACTGGAGGTTTTGTTTAATACTTTTAAGACCAATTCATTGACAATATTCTTATTGTTAAGCGGAATAAATACGTAAGCCTAGTAATCATGCAGACTGTGTAAATATATGTAATATCTAAAAATATAGGCCTACATAGGCTATAAATTCTTTAGTCATATAATATTTTAAAAAAATTCAAATACTTTTTATAGTTTGATCATTTCAAAGTAAAAAAAAATTGTAAAAGAAAAAAACAACATTAGAAATATTAACAGAAATGAAATGGGTTGATTATCTCCCATTAATTAAACAATGTTTCCACATTAATTTGATTCAATAGTAAAATTTGTCAGAAACATCGGCTTCAACAGTCATTTTACTCATTCAGAACCGGAAAATGTTGTTGTTTTTATCAATAAAAAAACATTTCCTAGAGGTCTCTCGCGTGCCATTGAAAATCGCTCTGCGTGCCAAGTTTGGAACGCGTGTCCTTAGTTGCCGATCCCTGATATAGAGTACATTGTGAGCAGTGGCGTCGTAGCTAAGGATTTGGGGGCCCGGGGGGGGGGCTTGGCCTCTTTAGGGGCCCCTGCATTTTGACATTCGACATTATGACATTTGTTACATTATAAAACAAAACTTGTTTGGCATCCCTATCGAATCAAATGAGGAAACATTTTTTTTTTATTAAAGGGAGATAATAAGCCCGTTTCATTAGAGCTAATGTTTCTAATGTTTTTTTTCTTTTATAAGACAATTATTGGTTTACAATATATTACGTTGAAATGATCAAACTGTAAAAAGAATTTGAAAATTATATAAATATTATAGGACTAAATAATTTTTATGTATATTTTTAAGCATTACAATAACTACCCAGTTTTTATGACTACCAAGTACCTATACCTATTTACAATAGCTTAGTCCCGTTATATGAGGTTTCAAACACATTAAGGACATCTCGGTAAAACTGAAATCAAAATATCATCAACATTAGCAGATGTTAGGGCGACAGTGATCGGTCAGCAGGGTTGGCAGTCCAGTGAACCAACCACAGGACCAGCCGGATGCACACCATAAGCTTTTTTGCAAAAAACAGACCCCATCGAAAAGTCATTGCGAATCCTATTTCTTATTATTTTAATATGTAGTCGTACAGTTGAGTGATATTAGATATTTAGCAACACTTGCGTTTAAATCACATTTCATCCAAAAACTAATCGATTCAAATAGCTGAGATCTTCAAATATTAATTATATCAGTTAGTTTGTACCGACCACTTGCCCTTCACCGCCCCCCAATCGCCACCGGGAATGTCAGCGTCCCCCTAAAGCTTCTCACCGCCCCCGGGGGGGGGGAGCGATATCGCCCCCGTTGAGAACCTATGATCTAGATCATAGGTTCTCAACCTTTTTCGGCTCTCCGCCCCCTTTTACAATTTTTTCCCTCTCACCGCCCCCCCCCCCCCAACTTTGTTTTAGAGCCACTCCCCCCCTTAAGCACATCTGGACTATAGTTTCCGCGGGCTAGACTTTTTGTGTGATTAATTATCTTTAAAAAACTGAAAAGTTAACATATTGTAAGAATTAATAGATCAAAAAATTGCCTAAACAAAAGGTTTAAATAAATCAATATTAATGTGAATCGTTTGCCTTTAATAATCAGTAATATTTGTTATATTACAAAACAGAACTTGTTTGGCATCACTATTTAATCAAATGTGGAAACATTTTTTAATTAAAGGGAGATAATTAGCCCATTTTATTTGAGCTAATATTTCTTTTCTTTTATAAAAAAATAATTGGCTTACAATTTATAACTTTGAAATAATCAATCTGTAAAAAGTGTTTAAAATTATATAAATATTATATGACCAAAGAATGTATTTGTATATTTTTAAGCACTACAATAACTACCCAGTTTGTATGATTACTATATATGTTTACCACTTATCAATAGTGGTATTATGCTAAAAATATTTCGAAACACATTAAAGACATCTAGGTTAAACTGAGTTCAGAATATCATTAATATTAGCAGATGTTCGGGCGACAGTGATCGGTCAGCAGGGTTGACAGTCCGGTGAACCAACCACAGGACCAGCCGGCCGCACACTATTTTTGCCAAATAATGAACCCTACTTCATGGAAAAGTAACTTCGATTCCTATTTCTTATTAATATAACAACATGTAGGCATACTGTTGGGGGATATCAGATATTTAGCAGCCTTTGCGTTTACATCACATTTCATCCAAAACTAATTGATTCAAATAGCTGAGGTGTTAAAATATATCAGGTACGGTTGTACCGCCCACTTGCCCTTCACCGCCCCCCAATCGCCCCCGGGAATGTTAGCGCCCCCCTAAAGCTTCTCACCGCCCCCTGGGGGGCGATATCGCCCCCGTTGAGAACCTATGATCTAGATCAATGCTGACTAGTATCTTTGACTCCACTGACATTAAAGCCATGCTGCTATGTCTTTCTTGCGTCATTGTGCTCCTGAGATAGTTTTTGATTAACTTGAGTTTTGAGAATGATCTCTCACGTGAAGCAATGGAAGTGGCCTAGGTTAGCAGTATTTGGATGGAGATTGCAAGGTTTGAGCACACATCATTACCATAATATGAAGCCAGCTTCATGATTGTGGTACTGGTTTGTTGATGAAAAGTGCTCGTGCATCAATGACATCATTGAACAAGCGATTTGCCTGTATTTCATCATAGAAACAGGAAAAAGTAACACAGTTTTCATCAGCGTTTCATCATCCATAGACTCCAACAGGTGTCTTGGTTCAAGAAGAAACCCAAAGTGTCCACATGGTTTCCCAGCCTTTAAAATCTGTCCTTCATCTCCATATGAAGTCTGTCCAGCACTTCTGTCGCAACACGTTTGAATTGCAGATATATTGACAGTCCTACATCAGAACTCAACATTCCCATCAAGTCTTTTCTTTCTTCTGGTTGTTTTGCTTACAGGAAATCCATAGCATTCGCTTACTCCTTTTGCTCTTTCGATGGATTGGGTGATCAGTTTCGTCCGTTTCTCGTCATTTTGCAAAAAGCATGAAAGGGTCTTAATCTCTTCAGCAGCTTCCCGTATGTGCACTCCAGACTTTTGTGGTTTCTTCTGAACTATGCTGATTGGGCGAAGGAGATTTGACCAGAATTCCAGTTACGCAAAAAATTCATAAATTTCCACTGCATGAAGAATATTCTGTGCACAACTTCTAGTGTCCATTCTTTCAGTTGTTGATTTAAAAAGTCTCTCCAACAGCTTGATGATTTTGTCAAGATGCAAGGAAACTGACGACGTAGCTTATTCTCGTGAGGACGACTTTGTACTACTCTCCTTTTGTAGACTAAAGAAAATGTGATTGTAGTTTTTTAAAGACTTTATTCACTTTAGTAGGTTTAGAACTAGACCCCTCAGCCGACGCCGCGCGCCGAATACGCCGCCGAATTTTCGTCCGCCAAAAATCCGCCGGAAAATATGCGGCGCGCCGCATTAGCCGCCGTATTTCGTCCTTCGTAAATCCGCCGACAAATATGCGGCGCGCCGTAACGTAATGCTGCAATATGATAAAGACTTCAAAGCTTCTGAAGGTTGACTCGTATTAGCACTGTACAGCACATGCGTTGCACCTTCTGCTTACTACCGACAGTATCAATAGAAATGAAGACTTTCTGCAGATACTCCAAAAGTGCCGCATCATCGTAACTGCACTTCATTTCAAGACTGCAATCATAGAAGACGAGGCAGCATTCACAGAGGATAAAGAAATGATCAAGACCCTGAAAGAATGCTTGTCTTCAGTGTGTGAATTGCTTCTTGTAGACGATCAATTCAGTGTATCAATAGTGGACGCCTCTGAGAGCAGCACTGACGCCATCGTTGACAGTCATACACACAATCATAAGTCAGTGAAGGCATCATGTCCAACGCGTTGGAATTTAACACTGACGATGATTCAGTCTATACTTGACTTGAAAAGGGAAGTTCAAAATACTCTCAAGCGTATAGGTCGAGTTGATATTTGTCTCCATGAAGATGAAATTGACTTCTTAAGTGAACTCGTTACCTTTCTGAAACCATTCCAAGACCTAACTGATCTCTACAGCTGTTCAGTGCCAACCTTATTAACTATTCCACTGGTGAAAATGCACATCAGAAAGATCTGCACTGCATCAAATGCAGATGATGACAAGATACGAATGATCAAGCTGTCAGTTCTCAACCAACTTGACCATCGATTTCCTGTCAATGATCACATCAAGCTGCATCAGTTGCTTGATCCAAATTCCAAATCATTTATTCCACGGCCAGAAGCAACCACAATTCTGGAGAATGCCATACATTCAGCAATGTCCCGTGGATTCTTCATGTCTGAAGCTGATGTATCTCATTCACAGCTGGTCAGTGAAGATGTTTCTGAAGATAGCCGATGTAAGCGGTTGCAAATGGAGCTGATCAATGAGCTGAGAACTAATAAGGAATTCTATGTTAATTTATTGGCATTGAAACAGTTTTCGTTTTATTTTGCTCTCAATAGACTACTCAGTTTGCAGTAAAATATTTTTTAATAGACCCACATACAGTATTTATAAATACTAGGTTATTTAGTGACATTTAGTATAGCTTTTTATTCCAATATTTTTTTTACTGGTATCTATTAACAGAGCAAACTAAATATTACATCTACTGTGTACTATAATGAAATGTTTTATAACCTAGCAGTAGCAGTTAGTACTGTTGTGTTTTGATTTTTTTAAAAATTACATTATAACTGGCTCGTCTTCACCTATCATCATCAGCATCATCTGTACCAGTGGAGTGCATTTTTTCGGTTGCTGGTTTGATAATAAACAGCAAACGATCAAGCTTTAACAGCTGATAAACTACATCACGTTTGTTTTATTCATGACAATTACAAACTGATATTTTGACTGCTAGCGTCCCACTTATGGGACACTTCGTAAAAAAATCCTATTAAATATTCATATCACTTATAAAAACTAAAATTTATGAGTTTTTAGCATTGTACTGTAGTTAACCCTTAACTATAACTTTGCTTTGCGAAAAAAAAATAGTTTTAATAAGATTTACATGACTTTGACCTTTCAACTTCTAAAAAAAGATGAAAATTTCAGGCTCGCCCGTTTTTTTGAGCCGCAAATGTCAGTGTACGGAAAAATCCGGCAAATCCGGATATCAGCCGAAAAATTACGTCAGCCCGCCGAAATAAAAAAAAAATTCGGCTGGCAGGTCTATTTAGAACCCATCTTGATTCGCGGTGTCGAAACTGCAAGGATGCAGAAGAGAAGATCGAGCACATGCTTTTTGACTGCCCTGCATTGCAGGATCGGTAGAATCCGAACTTCTATATGTATAATAAAGGTTATAGCCCTGGTAGTTCAATGAATGACAGCAACTGACTGTAGTGGGTCAGTTTGTGTTCGTGATGACATAATTTTGTGTATATTGTTTGATCTCTCAATCTAGACACCTCGGCTAGCACAGTGTGCTCAGTGTTGCAACCCATTAATTCAGTCAAATACAATTCCACAAAAAAACAATTTAGGTCAGTTAGACAACTCTGCTAGCACGGCGTGCCCGGTGTTGCAACCCATTAAATCGTCCAATACAATTGTAAAAAAAAAAGTCATATTCTGAATAAAGGTCGAATTTTTTTTTTCTTTCCAGTCGGTTGTAGGCCATTTCAAGTGATACATATTCTGAACCAGTCGCAAACCGGGATACCACTGTAATTACATAAAAGCTTAGATAAAGAGAGGCTCATTATGCTCATTGATCTCCTGCGTGCCCAGTCCTGGCTTATATAAAACTAAATTGATAAAATAGATTGCCTATTATTTATAAATTACCCTATGATTCCAAAGTATAGTGCAAACATTTACAATATTTATATGATATAGAGATTCTTCTTTCTCTTTGTGATTTTGTCCATCAAAGAAGGGGATCTAGTGATGATTCCTTTTCTCTCTGTGTTATGTCATTACTTTGTTTATTTTCATACAGTATAGAAGACTATGGGCTTATGATATAGACTGAATAAATTCACAAACGCAAAAAAAAATAAAAAATTACTCCTTTTTTTCATAGTTAAACTATTCCTATTTTATTTTGTGTTGTAGTTTAACGATTGAACAATTTAGTAAAGGAGACATTTTTTGGTCTGTTAAACATTAAACTATAATTAGAACTATCCCCACCCCGTTGACCCCTTTTTCTCTTTGAAACCACGTGACATTTTTGTCCATTCAACAGAGCTAAAACTTGATTTGTTTTTATTTATGACCACATGTTCACTCGCAGCTTCCGCCAACCTGATACTGACCGGATGCCGCCAAAAATCATACACAATGTTAAAGGCTTAAACTTGAAATTCCTCTGAACTATTATATGAAAGGTAAGAATATAAATGTATCATTGATTTGAATGAAGATACAATTTAAGTTATGAGTAATTTCTATAAGGTCTGGTTCTGTTTTCAATTAAAGTTAACCCAGCTTAAATTAAATAATCAAATATAGTGGACGTAAAATATTTGTCTAGTTCTCTATGCGCTGTTTTCATGTCCCCCTTCTGAGTGTGTGACACATAGATCACCTATCTATATTTAGATTATTTAAAAAATCTATGAGTCCACTTTTATTTTTGCTATTGCACAATTTACAATTATTTACAATTTATCAAACCATTGGATAGTGAATTACTTTTGTTATGAACATGTTTATGAATGTGTGTTTTTTTTTTAAATTTATGAATGTGTTTTCTGATTCATGAATGTGTGTTTTCTGATTCATGAATGTGTGTTTTCTGATTCTCATGTCTCGGATCCATGAAGGAGAAATTATTTTACATTGAACATAAAGAATTATTTTTTTGCTTTGTCCAAATGTTGGGCTCTGTATTTGTATTGCAGTGGAGGATGAAGTAGACGTCATTATATTTAATTTAATATTTCAGTCAAAACATCCATTTGTTTTTCTAAAACATTAAAATGTGTTCATGTTATTATTAGCTAAAGCTAGAAATATCACAATCTTTTGGGTTTTAGTAACGTAAATTCAAAATACATTCAATAATTGTTTTCCATTTATGATTTAGTCAGCCAAGAAAGTGTTAAGAAAATTGACCAGAGTACATGATGGTTTACCTAATTGAATATGTGTATGTTTATGATGAATGAATGCATGGATATGTATGGCTCATTACTAGATTATATTGTTATAAATCATTTCTTACATTCATGGTATTTATAAAATGAATAAGCTTGTCATTATAACATATCCTTTCAGGCATGAAAAGTTTGACAGTTCTTTCTAAAGCAAAAAGATCACCACCATTTGATGCATTGCATGTTTAGATGGAGACACAAGTGATGACTAGGCCTACATTATTTCAGGTCATGTACTTTCATATTTCAACATTAGACCATTATATGTTGCACAGTGCCTGGCCCAAACGTTGTGGCCAATTATGGCTAAGGGCCGGTTGCATGATGTCGATGCTTGTATGTTCAGTACCTCAGCATTAAATGTCTGTTTTGACATCTGTCGTCAATTGTGTGATAGATCTATCTGTGGTGAAATGTATTCAGTTTTCATTGATGTACATTATGTCAGCCAGTTCAAAACGTTGTTAGCTAGTTTATTATGTACCTTTGCTAAAGGCCATACTAATTTGACGTAATTAATTAAACAGTGGCCATTTCTAGGTCTACTGCACTATGGCATATCTAGTAAAATAGGGGCCCTGCTTAGAGCTATCAAAACTTGACAAGTCTAGTAAAATATAGACCATATTCTTGGGCTACTAACACTTTCACTTAACTAGTAAAATAGAGACGCTTTTCATGGCTAAAGCAATTTTCTCTTTACTTGTTACACATTGACTCTTGTGACCTTGTCAGAATCACCAACATTTTGATCTAGTAAGTAAAAAGCGGCCTTTTTCAGAGCTACCCACTTTTACGCTTCTTGTAATACATCGGCCATTTTTAGGGCCATAACAATTTTGATAAGGCTAATAAAACAGCGACCCCTATCAGGGCTACAAATATTTTTAATTAGCTAGTAAATATGAGCTATTTGATGGTCATAACCAACAATATAACGTAAATAGTAACACATCAGCTCCTCTTAGGGCTACACCAGTTTATCGGCTGCTTTTATAAAGAGGTCAGGCTTGGATCACATGTTCTATGTTCTCAGGAGGCATTCCACATGAACAATCTTCACTGGTTCCAAGGTCTAGCTAGCTATTTATCGTATCTAATAGCATTGCGGCCTTTTCATGGCAAATAAAACATTCAAGTAGCTCATAGAATGTCGACCATTTTCAAAGTCATCCACTTTTGGATATAGCTAGTAAAACCGTGACCTTAATTGAGCTACCAGTGCGTTGAAGTAGATTGTAAAATAGTGAACATAAGAGACTTATTCTTACTTACAAAAATGTATCGTACCTAGTAACACAGAAGCCCTTATTTAAGGCCACCAACACATTTACTTAACTTATGAAATAGCCGCTCTTTTTAGGGCCACCAATTTGACATAGCATTTAAAACAATTGTCCGTTTTAGGTCCCCAACACTTTTACCAGACGTAAAACATCGGACCTTTCCATTGCTAACAACACTTTCACAAGGCTAGTAGAACAACAGTCCTTTTAATGGCTTCAACAGTTTATCCTATCTAGGAATATATTGGTTCTTTTCAGGGCCAATAACACTTTGATCTATAAAGTAAAACAGCGGCCCGATTTTCGGCAACGAACATCTTTCAAGTATCTATTAAAACTCCGTTTTGTTGGCCACAACAGTTTAACGTACCGAGTAACACAGCGGACGTCTTAAGGGAAAACAATACTTTGACCAAGCCAGAAAAACAGCGGCCATTTTAGGGCCACCAAATCTTTCTCGTAACTAGCAAAATATTGGCGCTTTTCAGTGCTTCATCTGCGGCGCTTTTTCAAGGCAACCCTTGACCAAGTAGAACTACGGCCCTTTTCTGGGCTACCAAAAATATTGCGTAGTTGGTAAAACAGCAGTTTTTTTTAATGGCTACAAAAGTATATCGTATCTAATAAACCAGCGGGCCAACTCTTTGGTCAAGCAAATAAGAGAGCGGCCCTTTTCGGAGCCACAAATACTTTCACGTAGGTATTTAAAACAGCGGCTCATTCAGGTCCAACAATCCTTTGATCAAGCAATTTTCAGAGCTTTCACTTTCACTTAGCTAAACAAATGTTGTTCTTTTCATGGCTACAACATTTGACAATGTATCTTATCTAGTAATACAGCGTCCCTTTTCAAGGCGCTCAATTTTTAACTTAGGAAGTGAAACAGCGGCCCTTTTAATGGCTACAAAAGTTTATCGTATCTAGTAATATATCGCCTCCTTTCAGGGCCACCAACATTTTCAAGTTGGTAGTAGAGCTGCGGCCCTTTTATAGACTACAACAGTTTTCGCCTCTATTTAGGCCTAAGCTTACACATCAGCCCTTTTTAGGGCCACAAACACTTTGACCAAACAAGTAAAACATCGACTCTTTTTATCGCTATAAAATATTTACGTAGCTAGTAAATCAGCACCCTTTTAATGGCGACGACAGTATATCGTAATTTGCAACACATCGGCTCTTTTCAGGGCAACCATTATTTTCAAATGGGAAGTAAAACAGCGGACTTTTTAAAGCTTGCAACATTATTCGTCTTTATTAACACCTCGGCCCTTTTCAGAACCAACAACACTTTGACCAAGCAAATAAAACATCTGCCCCTTTTTACGTTTCCAAAACTTTAACTTAGCAAGTAAAAAAGCGACCTTTTTGGGAGCCACCGACACTTTGACCAGCAAATAATACAGCGGCCCTTTAGAGGCCACAAACATGTTCACGTTGCTAGTGAAACATCGCCCTTTTCAGAGAACCAACACTTTGAGCTAGCAAGTAAAACAGCGGCCCGATTCTCGGCAACGAACCACTTTCATGTACCTATTAAAACTCAGACTCTTTTGTTGGCTACAACAGTTTCAACGTACCGAGTAACACAGCGGACGTCTTAAGGGAAAACAATACTTTGACCAAGCAAATAAAACAGCGGCCATTTTTAGGGCCACAAACACTTTCTCGTATTGACGCTTTTTAATTCTTCATCTGTTTATTAAATCTAGTAACACAATGGGTCTTTTTTAAGACAACACTTTGAACAAGTAATTAAAACTTCGGCCCTTTTCTGGGCTACCAAAAATATTGCGTAGCTGGAAAAACAGAAGCACTTTTCATGGTTACAACAGTATATCGTATCTAAGAAAACAGCGGACGTCTCAAGGGCCAACACTTTGGCCAAGCAAGTAAAAGAGCGGCCCTTTTCAGAGCCACAAATACTTTCACATAAATATTTAAAACAGAAGCTCATTCAGGTCCACCAACACTTTGATCAAGCACTTTTCTTGGCTTTCAACACTTTTTTTAGGCTAGCTAAAAATGTTGTCCATTTCATGGTTACAACATTTGACAATTTATCGTATCTAGTAATACAGTGGCCTATTTTCAAGGTTACCCACTTTTTGACGTAGAAAGTAAAACAGCGGCCTTTTTAATGGCTACAAAAGTTTATCGTGTCTAGTAACATGTCGGCTACTTTCAGGGCCTCTAAAATTTTCAAGTTGATAGTAAAGCTGCGATCCTTTTTAAGACTACAACATTTTTCGTCCTTATAACACCTCGGCCCTTTTCAGAGCCACAAATAGTTTGACCTAACACGTAAAACATTGGCCCTTTGCAGTACCAGCAATACTTTGACCAAGAAAGTAAAACATCGGGCCTTTTTACGTCCCCAACACTTTGACTTAGCAAGTAAAAAAGCTACCTTTTTGGGAGCCACCGACTTTTTGACCAGACATTAAAACAGCGGCCCTTCATAGGCCACCAACATTTTCACTTTGAAATAGCAAGTTAAAAGCGTCTCTTTTCATGGCCATCATAATTTTAGTTAGCCAATCTTAAATTATCAATGTCATCCTAATAGACTGAATTAAAAAGAATACATTTTTTTGGTTAAACATCAGTACCATCACCTTTTTGATTAACTAGATATGTTTATGTTAATGACAATATCAGTTGCATGTATAGCCAGCCATATTGTTACTCACAATATCAGTTGCATGTATACACATATTGTTACCCACAGTTGTCTCCTCATGTCGCCACTTACCAAAATTATCTTCATTGTCCTTAAATCTCCGTTCCCCCTTTTTAATATTCCAGCTAAATTTCTATAGCCTCTGCTTTGAATGTCTTTCTAATCATCTGTATGGTAGATATATCTCTGGTGAAATGTATTCAGTTTTTATTGTTGAACATTATGACACACAGGAATCAATTTTACGGACATTTTTTAATACCCCCCCCCCCTCCCCTTTCCAAAATTATAATTTTCCAGCTAAATTACAATCCGTTTCTCTCCCATTTGAAATTCAGTAGATTTTGTAACAAATTAAATTACAGTAAAGAATTGATAAAATCGTTATGGATGGATGTCAATAACTGAAATTAAATTTCAACTATTTTAATGTAATAATATAATAAACATGGTTAGAACTGTTTTACTTGTACATTAAGTCTATCGGTTATAGCTCTTTGTTTTGTCCCATGTTTAAGTTTTGACATTATTAATTATCTCTATATCCTTTTTTAGTCTTAGATAAGCCTAATAATATCCGTGATTTTGCTTGTTTCTTGCTTAATGTTAGATGTGCTATGAGCTTACATTATGTTTGTTGATAGCGCTTACAAATTCAATTATTATTGTTATATAGGCTAAGCTTATTGCGTTCAGTAAATTTATTAACATTTTAAGTTTAATATTCAGTAAAGAATTGATAAAATCGTGTAGATGTATGTCAATAACTGAAATTAAATTTAAACCATTCTATTATAATATGGCGTTCTGTAAAGGTATTGAGCACGTTGTCATAAAATGTTTATTATTATCCAAAATTCCGTCTAAGTTGTTCAAAATCTATTGTTAATACACGTAATTGAACATTCCGTCTAAGTTGTTCAAAAACTATTGTTAATACACGTAATTGAACAGACATTCATTTGAATTGATGTTTTAAAACGTTTTAACACGAGTTAATGAACAAATAATTAGACGAAGTGCTCTTTCAAAGTGATAACTAAATCGGTAAATATTTCATAATATTTTACTTCACAGAAATAGCAATGTGCCAATGCTGTTTTCTCTTTAGTAATTCCGAATATATCTTTATATATTTCTTATAGTCCATTCCAAAATATTCTTTATATATATTTTCTTCCTAATGTGTGTTATATATAATTTCATTTTATTCTTTCTAAAACTCGAAATTGTGTGTTTTTATTTTTATATTTCAATTCAACTGATTTACTTTTCTGTTTTATGACAATAAACCTGGATGATTGACTTAGTTCAAGAATGAATTATGTAATACATTAAACCTCAGCTGGCTCCGTCAGCAACTTCTTAGCAAGTAAAACTTCGGCGCTTTTCAGTACTACAACGGTTTATTGTATCTGGTACCACAGCTGCTCTTCTCAGGGCCACCAACACATTAATCTAGCAGTTCAAACAGCGGCCTATTTTCGGCCTACCAACTCTTTCACTTAGCTAGCAAAAGTTGTCCTTTTCATGGCTACAACATTTACCAATTATCGGACGTTTTCAGGACTACCAACTTTTTGACATAGCAAGTATAACAGCGACCCTTTGTAGGTCACCAAAACTTTGAACAACCAAGTAAAACAGCGGCCCTTTTTAGGAGCAAAAATACTTTTACGTAGCTAGTAAAATATCGGCAGGAAATTTTTTGCATCCCGTTATTATTATTAGTAGATACTAACTAGAAGAAGGCAATGAGTCAGATTCGATATGTTTAATACATTATATAGAACAGCAGACCGTTGAACAATACTAATACACGTTCAAGCCCAACTGGAGCTCTCTCTAGAGAAACACAATAACTAAATACCGAAAGACATAAAAAAAAACAACTAAGTAACGAAACATCCTCACTACGTACATCTCCCATTCTCTACAAAACTAGACGATTTAAACTTAACTTCCATATAATATATATATATGTGGAGCTGTACAACACAACTAAGGCTAATGGTATTAGTGTTTAGTCTTCCAGGTATCTTGCAGGTGGGCGAACAACTTGTCTAGAACGAATAGTGCAAATCGGTGGACTTCCGTGTGCTTTCAGGCTTATCATGCAGTTTGCTGTGTGGAGTTTCAGAATGGTTATTATCCTGTTCGTGATTGTTGTTGAAACCTGGATCTCCATGAGTTTATGGCACACCGTTCTGTTGTCCAGTAACTATGCCATTTTTTTCTCACAATGATGACAAGAAGAAACTAGTCCTAACCCTAACCCTAACCCTAACCCTAAACACTAATTCTAGGCCACGAAGCTGACTGTTTGGCTCTCTAGCGACATTTCGTAATGCCAATATGGCCTTCGAGGATTTTGCTCAGGATATCAGCTCTAAGTGATCCTGGAAAAACAATCCAGTATTCCCTGATGAGCACTCCCTGATGTACGCTCAGGTGGAATGCTGTAACATACTTTTCAACGTCTTTAACGCATTTAGGCCATCCTTTTATTGTACATTCAATGGCAGTCTTTATAATTGGGTCTTTTGTAGATGCTGGTGCAATCTGTACAATTTTCGGGTCTGATGCTGGCCATGACATTCGAACGGCGTCTATATGTGCAGCGACATCTTGCAAAAGGCAATCAACATCTTTGTCGAACTCTTCATTTCCTGACTGGTATAGGAATTGGCCTAGGATCTTTAAGGTTGTAAAGCTCTGCATTTTCGTTAACCTCTATTCTCACTGACTTGCATTGGACATGATGTTTGTCCAGATCACCAAATGGTTCTTTGTTAACTTCATCCAATCTAGCCACTACACCCATCTCACATGCAGTTTCACTACCAAGAAGATTATAACAAATATTTGTAGTCTAAATTCCTTGTCTCGGACCAATACTGTAGCTGTAAAATGTCCATGACAGTTCATTATGCCGCCTAGGCTGCGAAGGATTGCTTTGGTACGTTGCAGTTTTGGTCTATGTTTAAGTTTAGAGAATGATGAAAACGTCATAACAGATACATCTGCTCCTGTGTCAATTTTAAATTCAAATTGTCGTTGACAAATATTTAGGTTAGCATTCCATGAACCAAGGCTAGAAAAGTTTCTGCCTTCTGAACTCAGTCAATATTTACACGTTGGCGACAAACTGCTGCAAATGGTTGTACATGCCACAATGTCTACATACTCGTCCTATTGCTGTGCAGATTTCCTTGATTTGGTGGGATTGCACAATATCCACACTTAGCTATTTCACTAGTATTTTTGGTTTTGTGATCATTATTTTTGCCTTTATATCTTCCTCGTCCTCTTGGACAGCTTTGAGAGTACTCATTTTTCCTTCCGCTTGAAGCCTGCTGTGCCCTATGTACACTCTTATTTGCTTGGATTGGTCTAGGGCGCTAATTGCTGCCGCGACCCTGTGTAATAATATCCACAGTTTGCTTTTGCTTATTTAGTTGGTTCTTCACTAGCTTAAACTGCCTTGCCTGTGTGTTATAGCTTCTTTTAATGTGAACTTTCTGCACAGTTGTAATTTCTCTAAAAATTTTATCTCTAAGGCCCAGAACAAATTTATCTCTTATTGTCTCATCTTTATTATAAAAAAGAAGCGTGTTCTGCGAGGTCATATAGTGCACTCACATATGTTTCAATATTTTCGCCTGGAAGCTGGTTCCGTAAGTGGAAAGTTGCCCTTTCTTGTATAACATTAACTTTAAGGATGAAATGGTTGTCAAAATGTTTGAGAACCTCCTCAAAAAAGGAATTTTCTGATACAGGTTTCAGTATCCTCTCTGCCTCTGGTCCCATGCTGTATATCAAGGTACTTACTTGAATTTCATTACTTTCCTTTACTAGCATGAGGCCATTCTGTATAGGAGAAATCGTTGACGCCACAGAGGCTATTTTTCCGGTGCCTCAAATTCAAATTCGCTTGGTGGTTTAAATGACATTCTATTCAACAACCACCGTTTGCCACCGTGTAGTAGTATTATTAGTAAATACTATAAACTAAAAGAAGGCAATAAGTCTGGCTCGATATGTTTAATACATTAAATAGAAGCTAACAAGAACAGCTTCCGAACCCATAAGAAATCATGACTCTGACATTAGATTGTCCTCCTCGAAAACGATGAACACGCATCATCACTAATACACGTTCAAGCCCAACCGGAACTCTCTCTGTACAAACACAATAACTAAATACCCAGAGACATAATAATAACTAACTAACGAAACATTCTCACTACACATCCCTAATAAGAATGTAGCCCTTTTCAGGTCGACCAACACTTTGACGTAGGTAGCAAGTAAAACATTGTCCCTTTTTAAGGGCCTACAAAAAACACTTCCACGTAGCTCTTCAAAGAACGGCCATTATAATGGCTACAATTATGTTTCGTCTCTAATAATACATCAGCCCTTTTGGGGTCTATCAACGGTCAACTTGGATCTAGCAAGTAAAATTTTTTCAGGACCAACAATACTTTTACGTAGCTAGTCAAACATCGGCCATGTTTAAGGCTGCAACATTTTTCGTCTCTAGTAACATATCGGCCATTTTCAAGGTCATAATTTTTTTCACGTAGCTAGAAAACAGAAGGCCTTTTAGGCTAATGGCTACAACAGTTTATCATATCTAATAACATCGGATCTTTTCGGGGCTACCAACACTTTCTTGTAGCTAGTAAAACATCGGCCCTTTTTAGGGCTGCAACTTTCTTTTTGTCTCTAGTAACACATCGGCCCTTTTTAGGAAACAAAGTCTTTGGCCTAGCAAATTAAACATCGGCTCTTTTCAGAGCCATCACATTTTAAGGTAGCCAAACTTGAATTATTAATGCCATTCTACTTTAACTGGCTTACAATTTCTAAAACATTCATTTGTGTGTTGTTTTAAAATTCAATACAACTGATTTACTTTTCTGTTTTATGACAATGACCTAGATGACTGACTTAGTCCAAGAATGAATTCTGTAATACATTAAACCTCAGCTGGCTCCATCATACACCTGATCTCAGATGGTAGGACAAGATGTTCAATGTCTTGGTGCTAAATCATACAACTGTCCACATCATGCAACCAGCTTAAGGTCAAAAGTGGTCACGGTGGCTTTGACACGGTGCATGATTCAAGACAAGACCCTGCACACTACACTGTGCATGAGGACCTGGCTGTGCTGACTGGCCAAGCCAACATCTCGACAACCACTGCTAAAGGTTTTAAATGGGAATTCTAGCTAGGGGCCTTGAGAGGCTTTTCTTTGGACATTAGGCTTACTTGTAATGAGGAGTTGTCTCCCAGCATTACTTGAGAAGGTTACCAGTAAGTGCACTAAAATGTTATGATGAAGGACGATCAATTCCACCTACGTTTGTTTGCAATACTGTACTATTCTTTATTCTTGTGTAGCTTGTGACACGTGTTAATTTGAAAATGTTTAATATAAATGTAAATGAGGACATTCTTCACATCATGTTTAATTTATCTATACAAGTCATCAAATATCTCTCTCATTTATTATTGAACTTCATAAAATCTGGACTAAGTTTATTTAAACCATCACACTTCATTAGATCTATCAATGAATGAACAATGTCTCATCTATCAATGAATGAACTATGTCACATCTATCAATAAATGAACTATGTCACATCTATCAATTAATGAACTATGTCACATCTATCAATGAATGAACTATGTCACATCTATCAATGAATGAACTATGTCACATCTGTCAATGAATGAACTATGTCACATCTATCAATAAATGAACTATGTCACATCTATCAATTAATGAACTATGTCACATCTATCAATTAATGAACTATGTCACATCTATCAATGAATGAACTATGTCACATCTATCAATGAATTAGCTATGTCACATCTATCAATGAATGAATTATGTCTCATCTATCAATGAATGAACTATGTCACATCTATCAATGAATGAACTATGTCACATCTATCAATGAATTAGCTATGTCACATCTATCAATGAATGAATTATGTCACATCTATCAATGAATGAACTATGTCACATCTATCAAGAGAACTTGTATAGAACTATAAACCTAATTTTATTAGTTCTTATTACTAGCCGATCTTTCAACTAAACGACATCATTTCTACCAACTAGAATTCTTCAGTTTTAAACGACTATTTATCAAAGTAAAGCACAAAACTGGAAGTCCTTACAGCTAGTAACCAAAACATATGTCTGTTCGTTAAGATTGCGCCAAAGTCAAGAGCTACAAAAGGAAGCACAGAAGAAAAAGTGCTAGCCTAAAAAAGAAAAATCAAAATATCTTGAATAAAAGAAAACAGTATTAATTTTCCTTTCTTTAAAGTTTGATTTCTACATATGTATTTAGTGTATATTTTTTTTTGGAATTGCAATATATAATTTTACAATAGCTTTTATTAAGGTGATGATATATATTTATTTTGTTTTTTTAGTCATAATTTATTATTTTCTTATGTGCAAATTTGAATGTTGCCTATGTTTTATCCGTGTTTTTTAAAAATAATGTTTCAATTATGAATTGTGTATTTTATAATTATTCATTTCCTTCATTTTGTGGTTAACTTGTGTTCTGTTTCTGTATTGTTATTATTATGTCATGCCTATGTATGGGAAAATAATAAAATTTAACTGATTTATGATATTGGAATTATGTACCCCCGTTATATTTGTATTACTAATATTACACCGATGTAGGCCTACACGTGTTTTACTACCGCCATATACATATTAATATTATGTTCCGCCGTTATATAAGTATTACTCTTTACTTCTGACGCTGTATTCTTATTGTTCATCCACTGATTCCTTATTATTGTAATGGTTATCACTAACAATACTAATATATATTGCTGCTGTATGGATATTACTTTCCGCCTTGGAAAATGTATGCATTTTTTAAACAATTAAGCAAGTTTTGTAAAGATAGTTTTCTAGTACAGAGTCTAGATGTTTTGTCAAGTCTATAGCAACGTGAACACAAGCCAATAAAAGCAACACAAGCAATAGGACAAGAATCCAAGGGAGGAAATTCAAGAAAACAACCGAAAGTACAATAAGGTTAACTTTTGGATTTAAAAGGTACGGTTTGTTTCTTTTTATTTCAATGTTATTATTAGCTGTTTAAATAAAAATTATAGTCGCTCTTACACATATTTTTTGCGTTAATAAAAATATTTCATGCCATTATATGCAATGATATTTATTCTTTAAACAGTCTTTTTTTGAAGTAGTAGCTTTTTTGGTTTAAGAGAAGATAACCCCGGGGTACAAGCCAAGAGACAAGGGAGAAAATACAAGAAAACAACCAAAGGTACAATAAGGTTAACTTTTGGATTTAAAAGGTACGGTTTGTTTCTTTTTATTTCAATGTTATTATTAGCTGTTTAAATAAAAATTATAGTCGCTCTTACACATATTTTTTGCGTTAATAAAAATATTTCATGCCATTATATGCAATGATATTTATTCTTTAAACAGTCTTTTTTTGAAGTAGTAGCTTTTTTGGTTTAAGAGAAGATAACCCTGGGGTACAAGCCAAGAGACAAGGGAGAAAATACCAGAAAAAAATCAAAAATCAAATAAGGTTAACTTTTGGATTTAAAAGGTACGGTGTGTTTCATTTTATTTCAATATATTTATTATATGTTTAAATAAAAATTATAGTCGCTCTACACATATTTTTTGTGTTAATTTAAATATTTCATGCCATTATATGCAATGATATTTATTCTTTAAACAGTCTTATTTTGCAGTAGTAGCCTTTAGGTTCAAGAGAAGATAACCCCAGGGTACAAGCCAAGAAACAAATGGAGGAAATACAAGAAAACAACCAAAGGTACAATAAGGTTAACTTTTGGATTTAAAGGTACGGTTTGTTTCATTTTATTTCAATGTTATTATTATCTGTTTAAATAAAAATTATAGTAATTCTACACATATTTTTGGGTTAATAAAAATATTTCAAGCGTTTATATGCAATGATATTTATTCTTTAAACAGTCTTTTTTTGCAGTAGTAGTTCAAGAGAAGATAACCCGGGTGTACAAGCCAAAAAACGAATGGAGGAAATACAAGAAAACAACCAAAGGTAAATTAAGGTTAACTTTTTGATTTAAAAGGTAGGGTTTGCTTCATTTTATTTCAATATTATTATTAGCTGTTTAAATAAAAATTATAGTCGCTCTACACATATTTTTTTGTGTTAATTTAAATATTTCATGCCGTTATATGCAATTATATTTATTCTTTAGACAGTCTTATTTTGCAGTAGTAGTTCAAGAGAAGATGACCCGGGTGTACAAGCCAAAAAACGAATGGAGGAAATACAAGAAAACAACCAAAGGTACATTAAGGTTAACTATTTGATTTAAAAGGTAGGGTTTGCTTTATTTTATTTCAATATTATTATTAGCTGTTTAAATAAAAATTATAGTCGCTCTACACATATTTTTTTTGTGTTAATTTAAATATTTCATGCCGTTATATGCAATTATATTTATTCTTTAGACAGTCTTATTTTGCAGTAGTAGCCTTTAGGTTCAAGAGAAGATAACCCCGGGGTACAAGCAAAGAAACAAAGGGAGGAAATACAAGAAAACAACCAAAGGTACAATAAGGTTATCTTTTGGATTTAAAAGGTAGGGTTTGTTTCATTTTATTTTAATATATTTATTATCAGTTTAAATAAAAATTATAGTCGCTCTACACATATTTTTTTGTGTTACGGTAATTTAAATATTTCATGCCGTTATATGCAATTATATTTATTCTTTAGACAGTCTTATTTTGCAGTAGTAGTTCAAGAGAAGATGACCCGGGTGTACAAGCCAAAAAACGAATGGAGGAAATACAAGAAAACAACCAAAGGTACATTAAGGTTAACTATTTGATTTAAAAGGTAGGGTTTGCTTTATTTTATTTCAATATTATTATTAGCTGTTTAAATAAAAATTATAGTCGCTCTACACATATTTTTTTTGTGTTAATTTAAATATTTCATGCCGTTATATGCAATTATATTTATTCTTTAGACAGTCTTATTTTGCAGTAGTAGCCTTTAGGTTCAAGAGAAGATAACCCCGGGGTACAAGCCAAGAAACAAAGGGAGGAAATACAAGAAAACAACAAAAGGTACAATAAGGTATAACTTTTGGATTTAAAAGGTACGGTTTGTTTCATTTTATTTCAATGTTATTATTATCTGTTTAAATAAAAATTATAGTGGCTCTACAAATATTTTTTGTGTTAATTTAAATATTTCATGCTGTTATCTGCAATTATATTTATTCTTTAGACAGTCTAATTTCGCAGTAGTAGCCTTTAGGTTCAAGAGAAGATAACCCCGGGGTACAAGCCAAGAAACGAAGGGAGGAAATACAAGAAAACAATCAAAGGTAATATAAGGTTATCTTTTGGATTTAAAAGGCACGGTTTGTTTCATTTTATTTCAATGTTATTATCTGTTTAAATTAAAATTATAGTTGCTCTACAAATATTTTTTGTGTTAATTTAAATATTTCATGCCATTATATGCAATGATATTTATTCTTTAGACAGTCTTATTTTGCAGTAGTAGCCTTTAGGTTCAAGAGAAGATAACCCAGGAGTACAGGCCAAGAAACAAAGGGAGGAAATTCAAGAAAACAAGCAAAGGTACAATAAGGTTAACTTTTAGATTTAAAAGGTACGGTTTGTTTCATTTTATTTCAATGTTACTATTATCTGTTTAAATAAAAATTATAGTCGCTCTACACATATTTTTTGTATTAATTTAAATACTTTAATGCCATTATATGCAATGATATTTATTCTTTAGACAGTCTTATTTTGCAGTACTAGCCTTTAGGTTCAAGAGAAGATAACTTCGGGGTACAAGCCAAGAAACAAAGGGAGGAAATACAAGAAAACAACCAAAGGTACAATAAGGTTAACTTTTGGATTTAAAAGGTACGGTTTGTTTCATTTTATTTCAATGTTATTATTATCTGTTTAAATAAAACTTATAGTCGCTCTACACATATTTTTTGTGTTAATTTAAATATTTCATGCCATTATATGCAATGATATTTATTCTTTAGACAGGCTTATTTTGCAGTAGTAGCCTTTAGGTTCAAGAGAAGATAACCCCGGGGTATAAGCCAAGAAACAAAGGGAGGAAATACAAGAAAACAACAAAAGGTACAATAAGGTATAACTTTTGGATTTAAAAGGTACGGTTTGTTTCATTTTATTTCAATGTTATTATTTTCTATTTAAATAAAAATTATAGTGGCTCTACAAATATTTTTTGTGTTAATTTAAATATTTCATGCTGTTATCTGCAATTATATTTATTCTTTAGACCGTCTAATTTCGCAGTAGTAGCCTTTAGGTTCAAGAGAAGATAACCCCGGGGTACAAGCCAAGAAACAAAGGGAGGAAATACAAGAAAACAACAAAAGGTACAATAAGGTTAACTTTTGGATTTAAAAGGTACGGTTTGTTTAATTTTATTTCAATGTTATTATTATCTGTTTAAATAAAAATTAAAATCGCTCTACACATATTTTTTGTGTTAATTAAAATATTTCATGCCATTATATGCAATGATATTAATTCTTTAGACAGTTATTTTGCAGTAGTAGCCTTTAGGTTCAAGAGAAGATAACCCCGGGGTACAAGCCAAGAAACAAAGGGAGGAAATTCAAGAAAACAACCAAAGTTACAATAAGGTTAACTTTTGGATTTAAAAGGTACGTTTCCTTTCATTTTATTTCAGTGTTATTATTTTCTGTTTAAATAAAAATTATATTCGCTCTACACATATTTGTTGTGTTAATTTAAATATTTCATGCTGTTATCTGCAATTATATTTATTCTTTAGACAGTCTAATTTCGCAGTAGTAGCCTTTAGGTTCAAGAGGAGATAACCCCGGGGTACAAGCCAAGAAACAAAGGGAGGAAATACAAGAAAACAATCAAAGGTAATATAAGGTTATCTTTTGGATTTAAAAGGTACGGTTTGTTTCATTTTTTTTCAATGTTATTATCTGTTTAAATTAAAATTATAGTTGCTCTACAAATATTTTTTGTGTTAATTTAAATATTTCATGCCATTATATGCAATGATATTTATTCTTTAGACAGTCTTATTTTGCAGCAGTAGCCTTTAGGTTCAAGAGAAGATAACCCAGGAGTACAGGCCAAGAAACAAAGGGAGGAAATTCAAGAAAACAACCAAAGGTACAATAAGGTTAACTTTTGGATTTAAAAGGTACGTTTCGTTTCATTTTATTTCAGTGTTATTATTTTCTGTTTAAATAAAAATTATATTCGCTCTACACATATTTTTTGTGTTAATTAAAATATTTAATGCCATTATATGCAATGATATTTATTCTTTAGACAGTCTTATTTTGCAGTAGTAGCCTTTAGGTTCAAGAGAAGATAACCCTGGGGTACAAGCCAAGAAACAAAGGGAGGAAATACAAGAAAACAACAAAAGGTACAATAAGGTTAACTTTTGGATTTAAAAGGTACGGTTTATTCATTTTATTTCAATGTTATTATTTTCTATTTAAATAAAAATTATAGTGGCTCTACAAATATTTTTTGTGTTAATTTAAATATTTCATGCTGTTATCTGCAATTATATTTATTCTTTAGACAGTCTAATTTCGCAGTAGTAGCCTTTAGGTTCAAGAGAAGATAACAACAGGGTTACAAGCCAAGAAACAAAGGGAGGAAATACAAGAAAACAACCAAAGGTAATATAAGGTTATCTTTTGGATTTAAAAGGTACGGTTTGTTTCATTTTATTTCAATGTTATTATTATCTGTTTAAATTAAAATTATAGTCGCTCAACAAATATTTTTTGTGTTAATTTAAATATTTCATGCCATTATATGCAATGATATTTATTCTTTAGACAGTCTTATTTCGCAGTAGTAGCCTTTAGGTTCAAGAGAAGATAACCCTGGGGTACAAGCCAAGAAACAAAGGGAGGAAATACAAGAAAACAACAAAAGGTACAATAAGGTTAACTTTTGGATTTAAAAGGTACGGTTTGTTTCATTTTATTTCAATGTTATTATTATCTGTTTAAATAAAATTTATAGTCGCTCTACACATATTTTTTGTGTTAATTTAAATATTTCATGCCATTATATGCAATGATATTTATTCTTTAGACAGTTATTTTGCAGTAGTAGCCTTTAGGTTCAAGAGAAGATAACCCCGGGGTACAAGCCAAGAAACAAAGGGAGGAAATTCAAGAAAACAACCAAAGGTACAATAAGGTTAACTTTTGGATTTAAAAGGTACGTTTCGTTTCATTTTATTTCAGTGTTATTATTTTCTGTTTAAATAAAAATTATAGTCGCTCTACACATATTTTTTGTGTTAATTAAAATATTTCATGCCATTATATGCAATTATATTTATTCCTTAGACAGTCTTATTTTGCAGTAGTAGCCTTTAGGTTCAAGAGAAGATAACCCCGGGGTACAAGCCAAGAAACAAAGGGAGGAAATACAAGAAAACAACAAAAGGTACAATAAGGTATAACTTTTGGATTTACAAGGTACGGTTTGTTTCATTTTATTTCAATGTTATTATTTTCTATTTAAATAAAAATTATAGTGGCTCTACAAATATTTTTTGTGTTAATTTAAATATTTCATGCTGTTATCTGCAATTATATTTATTCTTTAGACAGTCTAATTTCTCAGTAGTAGCCTTTAGGTTCAAGAGAAGATAACCCCGGGGTACAAGCCAAGAAACAAAGGGAGGAAATACAAGAAAACAACCAAAGGTAATATAAGGTTTTCTTTTGGATTTAAAAGGTACGGTTTGTTTCATTTTATTTCAATGTTATTATTATCTGTTTAAATTAAAATTATAGTCGCTCAACAAATATTTTTTGTGTTATTTTAAATATTTCATGCCATTATATGCAATGATATTTATTCTTTAGACAGTCTTATTTCGCAGTAGTAGCCTTTAGGTTCAAGAGAAGATAACCCGGGGGTACAACCCAAGAAACAAAGGGAGGAAATTCAAGAAAACAACCAAAGGTACAACAAGGTTAACTTTTGGATTTAAAAGGTACGGTTTGTTTAATTTTATTTCAATGTTATTATTATCTGTTTAAATAAAAATTATAGTCGCTCTACACATATTTTTTGTATTAATTTAAATATTTAATGCCATTATATGCAATGATATTTATTCTTTAGACAGTCTTATTTTGCAGTAGTAGCCTTTAGGTTCAAGAGAAGATAACCCTGGGGTACAAGCCAAGAAACAAAGGGAGGAAATACAAGAAAACAACAAAAGGTACAATAAGGTTAACTTTTGGATTTAAAAGGTACGGTTTGTTTCATTTTATTTCAATGTTATTATTATCTGTTTAAATAAAATTTATAGTCGCTCTACACATATTTTTTATGTTAATTTAAATATTTCATGCCATTTTATGCAATGATATTTATTCTTTAGACAGTCTTATTTCGCAGTAATAGTTTAAGAGAAGATAACCCCAGGGTACAAGCCAAAAAACAAATGGAGGAAATACAAGAAAACAACCAAAGGTACAATGAGGTTAACTTTTGGATTTAAAAGGTAGGGTTTGTTTTTATTATATTTTAATATTATTATTAGCTGTTTAAAAAAAAATTATAGTCGCTCTACACGAATTTTTAAGTTAATGAAAATATTTCATGCCGTTATATGCAATGATATTTATTCTTTAGACAGTCTTATTTCGCAGTAGTAGCCTTTAGGTTCAAGAGAAGATAACCCGGGGGTACAAGCCAAGAAACAAACGGAGGAAATACAAGAAAACAACCAATTATACAATAAGGTATAACTTGTGGATTTATAAGGTACGGTTTGTTTCATTTTATTTCAATGTTATTATTATCTGTTTAAATAAAAATTAAAATCGCTCTACACATATTTTTTGTGTTAATTTAAATATTTCATGCCATTTTATGCAATGATATTTATTCTTTAGACAGTCTTTTTTTGCAGTAGTAGCCTTTAGGGTCAAGAGAAGATAACCCCGGGGTACAAGCCAAGAAACAAAGGGAGGAAATACAAGAAAACAACAAAAGGTACAATAAGGTTAACTTTTTGATTTAAAAGGTACGGTTTGTTTCATTTTATTTCAATGTTATTATTATCTGTTTAAATAAAAATTATATTCGCTCTACAAATATTTTTTGTGTTAATTTAAATATTTCATGCCATTATATGCAATGATATTTATTCTTTAGACAGTCTTATTTCGCAGTAGTAGCCTTTAGGTTCAAGAGAAGATAACTTCGGGGTTTAAGCCAAGAAACAAAGGGAGGAAATACAAGAAAACAACAAAAGGTACAATAAGGTTAACTTTTGGATTTAAAAGGTACGGTTTGTTTCATTTTATTTCAATGTTATTATTATCTGTTTAAATAAAATTTATAGTCGCTCTACACATATTTTTTATGTTAATTTAAATATTTCATGCCATTTTATGCAATGATATTTATTCTTTAGACAGTCTTATTTCGCAGTAATAGTTTAAGAGAAGATAACCCCAGGGTACAAGCCAAAAAACAAATGGAGGAAATACAAGAAAACAACCAAAGGTACAATGAGGTTAACTTTTGGATTTAAAAGGTAGGGTTTGTTTTTATTATATTTCAATATTATTATTAGCTGTTTAAAAAAAAATTATAGTCGCTCTACACGAATTTTTAAGTTAATGAAAATATTTCATGCCGTTATATGCAATGATATTTATTCTTTAGACAGTCTTATTTCGCAGTAGTAGCCTTTAGGTTCAAGAGAAGATAACCCGGGGGTACAAGCCAAGAAACAAACGGAGGAAATACAAGAAAACAACCAATTATACAATAAGATATAACTTTTGGATTTATAAGGTACGGTTTGTTTCATTTTATTTCAATGTTATTATTATCTGTTTAAATAAAAATTAAAATCGCTCTACACATATTTTTTGTGTTAATTTAAATATTTCATGCCATTTTATGCAATGATATTTATTCTTTAGACAGTCTTTTTTTGCAGTAGTAGCCTTTAGGGTCAAGAGAAGATAACCCCGGGGTACAAGCCAAGAAACAAAGGGAGGAAATACAAGAAAACAACAAAAGGTACAATAAGGTTAACTTTTTGATTTAAAAGGTACGGTTTGTTTCATTTTATTTCAATGTTATTATTATCTGTTTAAATAAAAATTATATTCGCTCTACAAATATTTTTTGTGTTAATTTAAATATTTCATGCCATTATATGCAATGATATTTATTCTTTAGACAGTCTTATTTCGCAGTAGTAGCCTTTAGGTTCAAGAGAAGATAACTTCGGGGTTTAAGCCAAGAAACAAAGGGAGGAAATACAAGAAAACAACAAAAGGTACAATAAGGTATAACTTTTGGATTTAAAAGGTACGGTTTGTTTCATTTTATTTCAATGTTATTATTTTCTATTTAAATAAAAATTATAGTGGCTCTACAAATATTTTTTGTGTTAATTTAAATATTTCATGCTGTTATCTGCAATTATATTTATTCTTTAGACAGTTTTATTTCGCAGTAGTAGCCTTTAGGTTCAAGAGAAGATAACCCCGGGGTACAAGCCAAGAAACAAAGGGAGGAAATACAAGAAAACAACCAAAGGTAATATAAGGTTATCTTTTGGATTTAAAAGGTACGGTTTGTTTCATTTTATTTCAATGTTATTATTATCTGTTTAAATTAAAATTATAGTCGCTCAACAAATATTTTTTGTGTTAATTTAAATATTTCATGCCATTATATGCAATGATATTTATTCTTTAGACAGTCTTATTTCGCAGTAGTAGCCTTTAGGTTCAAGAGAAGATAACCCAGGGGTACAAGCCATGAAACAAAGGGAGGAAATTCAAGAAAACAACCAAAGGTACAACAAGGTTAACTTTTGGATTTAAAAGGTACGGTTTGTTTAATTTTATTTCAATGTTATTATTATCTGTTTAAATTAAAATTATAGTCGGTCTACAAATATTTTTTGTGTTAATTTAAATATTTCATGCCATTATATGCAATGATATTTATTCTTTAGACAGTCTAATTTTGCAGTAGTAGCCTTTAGGTTCAAGAGAAGATAACCCCGGGGTACAAGCCAAGAAACAAAGGGAGGAAATACAAGAAAACAACCAAAGGTACAATAAAGTTAACTTTTGGATTTAAAAGGCACGGTTCGTTTTATTTTATTTCAATATTATTATTACCTGTTTTAATAAAAATTATAGTCGCTCTACATGTATTTTTGAGTTAATTAAAATATTTCATACGTTTATATGCAATTATATTTATTCTTTCAACAGTCTTATTTTGCAGTAGTAGCCTTTAGGTTCAAGAGAAGATAACCCCGGGGTACAAGCCAAGAAACGAAGGGAGGAAATACAAGAAAACAACCAAAGGTACAATGAGGTTAACTTTTGGATTTAAAAGGTAGGGTTTGTTTTTATTATATTTCAATATTATTATTAGTTGTTTAAATAAAAATTATAGTCGCTCTGCATGAATTTTTGAGTTAATTAAAATATTTCATGCCGTTATATGCAATTATATTTATTCTTTAAACAGTCTTATTTTGCAGTAGTAGCCTTTAGGTTCAAGAGAAGATAACCCCGGGGTACAAGCCAAGAAACGAAGGGAGAAAATACAAGAAAACAACCAAAGGTACAATAAAGTTAACTTTTGGATTTAAAAGGCACGGTTCGTTTTATTTTATTTTAATGTTATTATTATCTGTTTAAATAAAAATTATAGTTGCTCTGCACGAATTTTTAAGTTAATTAAAATATTTCATGCCGTTATATGCAATTATATTTATTCTTTAAACAGTCTTATTTTGCAGTAGTAGCCTTTAGGTTCAAGAGAAGATAACCCCGGGGTACAAGCCAAGAAACAAAGGGAGGAAATACAAGAAAACAACCAAAGGTACAATAAGGTTTTTTTTTGGATTTAAAAGGTACAGTGTGTTTCATTTTATTTCAATGTTATTATTATCTGTTTAAATAAAAATTATAGTTGCTCTACAAATATTTTTTGTGTTAATTTAAATATTTCATGCCATTATATGCAATGATATTTATTCTTTAGACAGTCTTATTTCGCAGTAGTAGGCTTTAGGTTCAAGAGAAGATAACTTCGGGGTACAAGCCAAGAAACAAAGGGAGGAAATACAAGAAAAAAAACAAAGGTACAATAAGGTTAACTTTTGGATTTAAAAGGTAGGGTTTGTTTTTATTATATTTCAATATTATTATTAGCTGTTTAAAAAAAAATTATTGTCGCTCTACACGAATTTTTGAGTTAATTAAAATATTTCATGTCGTTATATGCAATTATATTTATTCCTTAAACAGTCTTATTTTGCAGTAGTAGCCTTTAGGTTCAAGAGAAGATAACCCCGGGGTACAAGCCAAGAAACAAAGGGAGGAAATACAAGAAAACAACCAAAGGTACAATGAGGTTAACTTTTAGATATAAAAGGTAGGGTTTGTTTTTATTATATTTCAATATTATTATTAGCTGTTTAAATAAAAATTATAGTCGCTCTGCATGAATTTTTGAGTTAATTAAAATATTTCATGCCGTTATATGCAATTATATTTATTCTTTAAACAGTCTTATTTTGCAGTAGTAGCCTTTAGGTTCAAGAGAAGATAACCCCGGGGTACAAGCCAAGAAACGAAGGGAGAAAATACAAGAAAACAACCAAAGGTACAATAAGGTTATCTTTTGGATTTAAAAGGTACGGTTTTTTTATTTTATTTTAATGTTATTATTATCTGTTTAAATAAAAATTATAGTTGCTCTGCACGAATTTTTAAGTTAATTAAAATATTTCATGCCGTTATATGCAATTATATTTATTCTTTAAACAGTCTTATTTTGCAGTAGTAGCCTTTAGGTTCAAGAGAAGATAACCCCGGGGTACAAGCCAAGAAACAAAGGGAGGAAATACAAGAAAACAACCAAAGGTACAATAAGGTTTTTTTTTGGATTTAAAAGGTACAGTGTGTTTCATTTTATTTCAATGTTATTATTATCTGTTTAAATAAAAATTATAGTTGCTCTACAAATATTTTTTGTGTTAATTTAAATATTTCATGCCATTATATGCAATGATATTTATTCTTTAGACAGTCTTATTTCGCAGTAGTAGGCTTTAGGTTCAAGAGAAGATAACTTCGGGGTACAAGCCAAGAAACAAAGGGAGGAAATACAAGAAAAAAAACAAAGGTACAATAAGGTTAACTTTTGGATTTAAAAGGTAGGGTTTGTTTTTATTATATTTCAATATTATTATTAGCTGTTTAAAAAAAAATTATTGTCGCTCTACACGAATTTTTGAGTTAATTAAAATATTTCATGTCGTTATATGCAATTATATTTATTCCTTAAACAGTCTTATTTTGCAGTAGTAGCCTTTAGGTTCAAGAGAAGATAACCCCGGGGTACAAGCCAAGAAACAAAGGGAGGAAATACAAGAAAACAACCAAAGGTACAATGAGGTTAACTTTTAGATATAAAAGGTAGGGTTTGTTTTTATTATATTTCAATATTATTATTAGCTGTTTAAATAAAAATTATAGTCGCTCTGCATGAATTTTTGAGTTAATTAAAATATTTCATGCCGTTATATGCAATTATATTTATTCTTTAAACAGTCTTATTTTGCAGTAGTAGCCTTTAGGTTCAAGAGAAGATAACCCCGGGGTACAAGCCAAGAAACGAAGGGAGAAAATACAAGAAAACAACCAAAGGTACAATAAGGTTAACTTTTGGATTTAAAAGGTACAGTTTGCTTCATTTTATTTCAATATTATTTCTACCTGTTTTAATAAAAATTATAGTCGCTCTACATATATTTTTGAGTTAATTAAAATATTTCATGCCGTTATATGCAATTATATTTATTCTTTAAACAGTCTTATTTTACAGTAGTAGCCTTTAGGTTCAAGAGAAGATAACCCCGGGGTACAAGCCAAGAAACAAAGGGAGGAAATACAAGAAAACAACCAAAGGTACAATAAAGTTAACTTTTGGATTTAAAAGGTACGGTTTGTTTTATTTTATTTCAATGTTATTATTTTCTGTTTAAATGAAAATTATAGTCGATCTACACACATTTTTTGTGTTAATTTAAATATTTCATGCCATTATATGCAATGATATTTATTCTTTAGACAGTCTTATTTTGCAGCAGTAGCCTTTAGGTTCAAGAGAAGATAACCCAGGAGTACAGGCCAAGAAACAAAGGGAGGAAATTCAAGAAAACAACCAAAGGTACAATAAGGTTAACTTTTGGATTTAAAAGGTACGTTTCGTTTCATTTTATTTCAGTGTTATTATTTTCTGTTTAAATAAAAATTATATTCGCTCTACACATATTTTTTGTGTTAATTAAAATATTTAATGCCATTATATGCAATGATATTTATTCTTTAGACAGTCTTATTTTGCAGTAGTAGCCTTTAGGTTCAAGAGAAGATAACCCTGGGGTACAAGCCAAGAAACAAAGGGAGGAAATACAAGAAAACAACAAAAGGTACAATAAGGTTAACTTTTGGATTTAAAAGGTACGGTTTATTCATTTTATTTCAATGTTATTATTTTCTATTTAAATAAAAATTATAGTGGCTCTACAAATATTTTTTGTGTTAATTTAAATATTTCATGCCATTATATGCAATGATATTTATTCTTTAGACAGTCTTATTTCGCAGTAGTAGCCTTTAGGTTCAAGAGAAGATAACCCTGGGGTACAAGCCAAGAAACAAAGGGAGGAAATACAAGAAAACAACAAAAGGTACAATAAGGTTAACTTTTGGATTTAAAAGGTACGGTTTGTTTCATTTTATTTCAATGTTATTATTATCTGTTTAAATAAAATTTATAGTCGCTCTACACATATTTTTTGTGTTAATTTAAATATTTCATGCCATTATATGCAATGATATTTATTCTTTAGACAGTTATTTTGCAGTAGTAGCCTTTAGGTTCAAGAGAAGATAACCCCGGGGTACAAGCCAAGAAACAAAGGGAGGAAATTCAAGAAAACAACCAAAGGTACAATAAGGTTAACTTTTGGATTTAAAAGGTACGTTTCGTTTCATTTTATTTCAGTGTTATTATTTTCTGTTTAAATAAAAATTATAGTCGCTCTACACATATTTTTTGTGTTAATTAAAATATTTCATGCCATTATATGCAATTATATTTATTCCTTAGACAGTCTTATTTTGCAGTAGTAGCCTTTAGGTTCAAGAGAAGATAACCCCGGGGTACAAGCCAAGAAACAAAGGGAGGAAATACAAGAAAACAACAAAAGGTACAATAAGGTATAACTTTTGGATTTACAAGGTACGGTTTGTTTCATTTTATTTCAATGTTATTATTTTCTATTTAAATAAAAATTATAGTGGCTCTACAAATATTTTTTGTGTTAATTTAAATATTTCATGCTGTTATCTGCAATTATATTTATTCTTTAGACAGTCTAATTTCTCAGTAGTAGCCTTTAGGTTCAAGAGAAGATAACCCCGGGGTACAAGCCAAGAAACAAAGGGAGGAAATACAAGAAAACAACCAAAGGTAATATAAGGTTTTCTTTTGGATTTAAAAGGTACGGTTTGTTTCATTTTATTTCAATGTTATTATTATCTGTTTAAATTAAAATTATAGTCGCTCAACAAATATTTTTTGTGTTATTTTAAATATTTCATGCCATTATATGCAATGATATTTATTCTTTAGACAGTCTTATTTCGCAGTAGTAGCCTTTAGGTTCAAGAGAAGATAACCCGGGGGTACAAGCCAAGAAACAAAGGGAGGAAATTCAAGAAAACAACCAAAGGTACAACAAGGTTAACTTTTGGATTTAAAAGGTACGGTTTGTTTAATTTTATTTCAATGTTATTATTATCTGTTTAAATAAAAATTATAGTCGCTCTACACATATTTTTTGTATTAATTTAAATATTTAATGCCATTATATGCAATGATATTTATTCTTTAGACAGTCTTATTTTGCAGTAGTAGCCTTTAGGTTCAAGAGAAGATAACCCTGGGGTACAAGCCAAGAAACAAAGGGAGGAAATACAAGAAAACAACAAAAGGTACAATAAGGTTAACTTTTGGATTTAAAAGGTACGGTTTGTTTCATTTTATTTCAATGTTATTATTATCTGTTTAAATAAAATTTATAGTCGCTCTACACATATTTTTTATGTTAATTTAAATATTTCATGCCATTTTATGCAATGATATTTATTCTTTAGACAGTCTTATTTCGCAGTAATAGTTTAAGAGAAGATAACCCCAGGGTACAAGCCAAAAAACAAATGGAGGAAATACAAGAAAACAACCAAAGGTACAATGAGGTTAACTTTTGGATTTAAAAGGTAGGGTTTGTTTTTATTATATTTTAATATTATTATTAGCTGTTTAAAAAAAAATTATAGTCGCTCTACACGAATTTTTAAGTTAATGAAAATATTTCATGCCGTTATATGCAATGATATTTATTCTTTAGACAGTCTTATTTCGCAGTAGTAGCCTTTAGGTTCAAGAGAAGATAACCCGGGGGTACAAGCCAAGAAACAAACGGAGGAAATACAAGAAAACAACCAATTATACAATAAGGTATAACTTTTGGATTTATAAGGTACGGTTTGTTTCATTTTATTTCAATGTTATTATTATCTGTTTAAATAAAAATTAAAATCGCTCTACACATATTTTTTGTGTTAATTTAAATATTTCATGCCATTTTATGCAATGATATTTATTCTTTAGACAGTCTTTTTTTGCAGTAGTAGCCTTTAGGGTCAAGAGAAGATAACCCCGGGGTACAAGCCAAGAAACAAAGGGAGGAAATACAAGAAAACAACAAAAGGTACAATAAGGTTAACTTTTTGATTTAAAAGGTACGGTTTGTTTCATTTTATTTCAATGTTATTATTATCTGTTTAAATAAAAATTATATTCGCTCTACAAATATTTTTTGTGTTAATTTAAATATTTCATGCCATTATATGCAATGATATTTATTCTTTAGACAGTCTTATTTCGCAGTAGTAGCCTTTAGGTTCAAGAGAAGATAACTTCGGGGTTTAAGCCAAGAAACAAAGGGAGGAAATACAAGAAAACAACAAAAGGTACAATAAGGTTAACTTTTGGATTTAAAAGGTACGGTTTGTTTCATTTTATTTCAATGTTATTATTATCTGTTTAAATAAAATTTATAGTCGCTCTACACATATTTTTTATGTTAATTTAAATATTTCATGCCATTTTATGCAATGATATTTATTCTTTAGACAGTCTTATTTCGCAGTAATAGTTTAAGAGAAGATAACCCCAGGGTACAAGCCAAAAAACAAATGGAGGAAATACAAGAAAACAACCAAAGGTACAATGAGGTTAACTTTTGGATTTAAAAGGTAGGGTTTGTTTTTATTATATTTCAATATTATTATTAGCTGTTTAAAAAAAAATTATAGTCGCTCTACACGAATTTTTAAGTTAATGAAAATATTTCATGCCGTTATATGCAATGATATTTATTCTTTAGACAGTCTTATTTCGCAGTAGTAGCCTTTAGGTTCAAGAGAAGATAACCCGGGGGTACAAGCCAAGAAACAAACGGAGGAAATACAAGAAAACAACCAATTATACAATAAGATATAACTTTTGGATTTATAAGGTACGGTTTGTTTCATTTTATTTCAATGTTATTATTATCTGTTTAAATAAAAATTAAAATCGCTCTACACATATTTTTTGTGTTAATTTAAATATTTCATGCCATTTTATGCAATGATATTTATTCTTTAGACAGTCTTTTTTTGCAGTAGTAGCCTTTAGGGTCAAGAGAAGATAACCCCGGGGTACAAGCCAAGAAACAAAGGGAGGAAATACAAGAAAACAACAAAAGGTACAATAAGGTTAACTTTTTGATTTAAAAGGTACGGTTTGTTTCATTTTATTTCAATGTTATTATTATCTGTTTAAATAAAAATTATATTCGCTCTACAAATATTTTTTGTGTTAATTTAAATATTTCATGCCATTATATGCAATGATATTTATTCTTTAGACAGTCTTATTTCGCAGTAGTAGCCTTTAGGTTCAAGAGAAGATAACTTCGGGGTTTAAGCCAAGAAACAAAGGGAGGAAATACAAGAAAACAACAAAAGGTACAAAAAGGTATAACTTTTGGATTTAAAAGGTACGGTTTGTTTCATTTTATTTCAATGTTATTATTTTCTATTTAAATAAAAATTATAGTGGCTCTACAAATATTTTTTGTGTTAATTTAAATATTTCATGCTGTTATCTGCAATTATATTTATTCTTTAGACAGTTTTATTTCGCAGTAGTAGCCTTTAGGTTCAAGAGAAGATAACCCCGGGGTACAAGCCAAGAAACAAAGGGAGGAAATACAAGAAAACAACCAAAGGTAATATAAGGTTATCTTTTGGATTTAAAAGGTACGGTTTGTTTCATTTTATTTCAATGTTATTATTATCTGTTTAAATTAAAATTATAGTCGCTCAACAAATATTTTTTGTGTTAATTTAAATATTTCATGCCATTATATGCAATGATATTTATTCTTTAGACAGTCTTATTTCGCAGTAGTAGCCTTTAGGTTCAAGAGAAGATAACCCAGGGGTACAAGCCATGAAACAAAGGGAGGAAATTCAAGAAAACAACCAAAGGTACAACAAGGTTAACTTTTGGATTTAAAAGGTACGGTTTGTTTAATTTTATTTCAATGTTATTATTATCTGTTTAAATTAAAATTATAGTCGGTCTACAAATATTTTTTGTGTTAATTTAAATATTTCATGCCATTATATGCAATGATATTTATTCTTTAGACAGTCTAATTTTGCAGTAGTAGCCTTTAGGTTCAAGAGAAGATAACCCCGGGGTACAAGCCAAGAAACAAAGGGAGGAAATACAAGAAAACAACCAAAGGTACAATAAAGTTAACTTTTGGATTTAAAAGGCACGGTTCGTTTTATTTTATTTCAATATTATTATTACCTGTTTTAATAAAAATTATAGTCGCTCTACATGTATTTTTGAGTTAATTAAAATATTTCATACGTTTATATGCAATTATATTTATTCTTTCAACAGTCTTATTTTGCAGTAGTAGCCTTTAGGTTCAAGAGAAGATAACCCCGGGGTACAAGCCAAGAAACGAAGGGAGGAAATACAAGAAAACAACCAAAGGTACAATGAGGTTAACTTTTGGATTTAAAAGGTAGGGTTTGTTTTTATTATATTTCAATATTATTATTAGTTGTTTAAATAAAAATTATAGTCGCTCTGCATGAATTTTTGAGTTAATTAAAATATTTCATGCCGTTATATGCAATTATATTTATTCTTTAAACAGTCTTATTTTGCAGTAGTAGCCTTTAGGTTCAAGAGAAGATAACCCCGGGGTACAAGCCAAGAAACGAAGGGAGAAAATACAAGAAAACAACCAAAGGTACATTAAAGTTAACTTTTGGATTTAAAAGGCACGGTTCGTTTTATTTTATTTTAATGTTATTATTATCTGTTTAAATAAAAATTATAGTTGCTCTGCACGAATTTTTAAGTTAATTAAAATATTTCATGCCGTTATATGCAATTATATTTATTCTTTAAACAGTCTTATTTTGCAGTAGTAGCCTTTAGGTTCAAGAGAAGATAACCCCGGGGTACAAGCCAAGAAACAAAGGGAGGAAATACAAGAAAACAACCAAAGGTACAATAAGGTTTTTTTTTGGATTTAAAAGGTACAGTGTGTTTCATTTTATTTCAATGTTATTATTATCTGTTTAAATAAAAATTATAGTTGCTCTACAAATATTTTTTGTGTTAATTTAAATATTTCATGCCATTATATGCAATGATATTTATTCTTTAGACAGTCTTATTTCGCAGTAGTAGGCTTTAGGTTCAAGAGAAGATAACCCCAGGGTACAAGCCAAAAAACAAATGGAGGAAATACAAGAAAACAACCAAAGGTACAATGAGGTTAACTTTTGGATTTAAAAGGTAGGGTTTGTTTTTATTATATTTTAATATTATTATTAGCTGTTTAAAAAAAAATTATAGTCGCTCTACACGAATTTTTAAGTTAATGAAAATATTTCATGCCGTTATATGCAATGATATTTATTCTTTAGACAGTCTTATTTCGCAGTAGTAGCCTTTAGGTTCAAGAGAAGATAACCCGGGGGTACAAGCCAAGAAACAAACGGAGGAAATACAAGAAAACAACCAATTATACAATAAGGTATAACTTTTGGATTTATAAGGTACGGTTTGTTTCATTTTATTTCAATGTTATTATTATCTGTTTAAATAAAAATTAAAATCGCTCTACACATATTTTTTGTGTTAATTTAAATATTTCATGCCATTTTATGCAATGATATTTATTCTTTAGACAGTCTTTTTTTGCAGTAGTAGCCTTTAGGGTCAAGAGAAGATAACCCCGGGGTACAAGCCAAGAAACAAAGGGAGGAAATACAAGAAAACAACAAAAGGTACAATAAGGTTAACTTTTTGATTTAAAAGGTACGGTTTGTTTCATTTTATTTCAATGTTATTATTATCTGTTTAAATAAAAATTATATTCGCTCTACAAATATTTTTTGTGTTAATTTAAATATTTCATGCCATTATATGCAATGATATTTATTCTTTAGACAGTCTTATTTCGCAGTAGTAGCCTTTAGGTTCAAGAGAAGATAACTTCGGGGTTTAAGCCAAGAAACAAAGGGAGGAAATACAAGAAAACAACAAAAGGTACAATAAGGTTAACTTTTGGATTTAAAAGGTACGGTTTGTTTCATTTTATTTCAATGTTATTATTATCTGTTTAAATAAAATTTATAGTCGCTCTACACATATTTTTTATGTTAATTTAAATATTTCATGCCATTTTATGCAATGATATTTATTCTTTAGACAGTCTTATTTCGCAGTAATAGTTTAAGAGAAGATAACCCCAGGGTACAAGCCAAAAAACAAATGGAGGAAATACAAGAAAACAACCAAAGGTACAATGAGGTTAACTTTTGGATTTAAAAGGTAGGGTTTGTTTTTATTATATTTCAATATTATTATTAGCTGTTTAAAAAAAAATTATAGTCGCTCTACACGAATTTTTAAGTTAATGAAAATATTTCATGCCGTTATATGCAATGATATTTATTCTTTAGACAGTCTTATTTCGCAGTAGTAGCCTTTAGGTTCAAGAGAAGATAACCCGGGGGTACAAGCCAAGAAACAAACGGAGGAAATACAAGAAAACAACCAATTATACAATAAGATATAACTTTTGGATTTATAAGGTACGGTTTGTTTCATTTTATTTCAATGTTATTATTATCTGTTTAAATAAAAATTAAAATCGCTCTACACATATTTTTTGTGTTAATTTAAATATTTCATGCCATTTTATGCAATGATATTTATTCTTTAGACAGTCTTTTTTTGCAGTAGTAGCCTTTAGGGTCAAGAGAAGATAACCCCGGGGTACAAGCCAAGAAACAAAGGGAGGAAATACAAGAAAACAACAAAAGGTACAATAAGGTTAACTTTTTGATTTAAAAGGTACGGTTTGTTTCATTTTATTTCAATGTTATTATTATCTGTTTAAATAAAAATTATATTCGCTCTACAAATATTTTTTGTGTTAATTTAAATATTTCATGCCATTATATGCAATGATATTTATTCTTTAGACAGTCTTATTTCGCAGTAGTAGCCTTTAGGTTCAAGAGAAGATAACTTCGGGGTTTAAGCCAAGAAACAAAGGGAGGAAATACAAGAAAACAACAAAAGGTACAAAAAGGTATAACTTTTGGATTTAAAAGGTACGGTTTGTTTCATTTTATTTCAATGTTATTATTTTCTATTTAAATAAAAATTATAGTGGCTCTACAAATATTTTTTGTGTTAATTTAAATATTTCATGCTGTTATCTGCAATTATATTTATTCTTTAGACAGTTTTATTTCGCAGTAGTAGCCTTTAGGTTCAAGAGAAGATAACCCCGGGGTACAAGCCAAGAAACAAAGGGAGGAAATACAAGAAAACAACCAAAGGTAATATAAGGTTATCTTTTGGATTTAAAAGGTACGGTTTGTTTCATTTTATTTCAATGTTATTATTATCTGTTTAAATTAAAATTATAGTCGCTCAACAAATATTTTTTGTGTTAATTTAAATATTTCATGCCATTATATGCAATGATATTTATTCTTTAGACAGTCTTATTTCGCAGTAGTAGCCTTTAGGTTCAAGAGAAGATAACCCAGGGGTACAAGCCATGAAACAAAGGGAGGAAATTCAAGAAAACAACCAAAGGTACAACAAGGTTAACTTTTGGATTTAAAAGGTACGGTTTGTTTAATTTTATTTCAATGTTATTATTATCTGTTTAAATTAAAATTATAGTCGGTCTACAAATATTTTTTGTGTTAATTTAAATATTTCATGCCATTATATGCAATGATATTTATTCTTTAGACAGTCTAATTTTGCAGTAGTAGCCTTTAGGTTCAAGAGAAGATAACCCCGGGGTACAAGCCAAGAAACAAAGGGAGGAAATACAAGAAAACAACCAAAGGTACAATAAAGTTAACTTTTGGATTTAAAAGGCACGGTTCGTTTTATTTTATTTCAATATTATTATTACCTGTTTTAATAAAAATTATAGTCGCTCTACATGTATTTTTGAGTTAATTAAAATATTTCATACGTTTATATGCAATTATATTTATTCTTTCAACAGTCTTATTTTGCAGTAGTAGCCTTTAGGTTCAAGAGAAGATAACCCCGGGGTACAAGCCAAGAAACGAAGGGAGGAAATACAAGAAAACAACCAAAGGTACAATGAGGTTAACTTTTGGATTTAAAAGGTAGGGTTTGTTTTTATTATATTTCAATATTATTATTAGTTGTTTAAATAAAAATTATAGTCGCTCTGCATGAATTTTTGAGTTAATTAAAATATTTCATGCCGTTATATGCAATTATATTTATTCTTTAAACAGTCTTATTTTGCAGTAGTAGCCTTTAGGTTCAAGAGAAGATAACCCCGGGGTACAAGCCAAGAAACGAAGGGAGAAAATACAAGAAAACAACCAAAGGTACATTAAAGTTAACTTTTGGATTTAAAAGGCACGGTTCGTTTTATTTTATTTTAATGTTATTATTATCTGTTTAAATAAAAATTATAGTTGCTCTGCACGAATTTTTAAGTTAATTAAAATATTTCATGCCGTTATATGCAATTATATTTATTCTTTAAACAGTCTTATTTTGCAGTAGTAGCCTTTAGGTTCAAGAGAAGATAACCCCGGGGTACAAGCCAAGAAACAAAGGGAGGAAATACAAGAAAACAACCAAAGGTACAATAAGGTTTTTTTTTGGATTTAAAAGGTACAGTGTGTTTCATTTTATTTCAATGTTATTATTATCTGTTTAAATAAAAATTATAGTTGCTCTACAAATATTTTTTGTGTTAATTTAAATATTTCATGCCATTATATGCAATGATATTTATTCTTTAGACAGTCTTATTTCGCAGTAGTAGGCTTTAGGTTCAAGAGAAGATAACTTCGGGGTACAAGCCAAGAAACAAAGGGAGGAAATACAAGAAAAAAAACAAAGGTACAATAAGGTTAACTTTTGGATTTAAAAGGTAGGGTTTGTTTTTATTATATTTCAATATTATTATTAGCTGTTTAAAAAAAAATTATTGTCGCTCTACACGAATTTTTGAGTTAATTAAAATATTTCATGTCGTTATATGCAATTATATTTATTCCTTAAACAGTCTTATTTTGCAGTAGTAGCCTTTAGGTTCAAGAGAAGATAACCCCGGGGTACAAGCCAAGAAACAAAGGGAGGAAATACAAGAAAACAACCAAAGGTACAATGAGGTTAACTTTTAGATATAAAAGGTAGGGTTTGTTTTTATTATATTTCAATATTATTATTAGCTGTTTAAATAAAAATTATAGTCGCTCTGCATGAATTTTTGAGTTAATTAAAATATTTCATGCCGTTATATGCAATTATATTTATTCTTTAAACAGTCTTATTTTGCAGTAGTAGCCTTTAGGTTCAAGAGAAGATAACCCCGGGGTACAAGCCAAGAAACGAAGGGAGAAAATACAAGAAAACAACCAAAGGTACAATAAGGTTATCTTTTGGATTTAAAAGGTACGGTTTTTTTATTTTATTTTAATGTTATTATTATCTGTTTAAATAAAAATTATAGTTGCTCTGCACGAATTTTTAAGTTAATTAAAATATTTCATGCCGTTATATGCAATTATATTTATTCTTTAAACAGTCTTATTTTGCAGTAGTAGCCTTTAGGTTCAAGAGAAGATAACCCCGGGGTACAAGCCAAGAAACAAAGGGAGGAAATACAAGAAAACAACCAAAGGTACAATAAGGTTTTTTTTTGGATTTAAAAGGTACAGTGTGTTTCATTTTATTTCAATGTTATTATTATCTGTTTAAATAAAAATTATAGTTGCTCTACAAATATTTTTTGTGTTAATTTAAATATTTCATGCCATTATATGCAATGATATTTATTCTTTAGACAGTCTTATTTCGCAGTAGTAGGCTTTAGGTTCAAGAGAAGATAACTTCGGGGTACAAGCCAAGAAACAAAGGGAGGAAATACAAGAAAAAAAACAAAGGTACAATAAGGTTAACTTTTGGATTTAAAAGGTAGGGTTTGTTTTTATTATATTTCAATATTATTATTAGCTGTTTAAAAAAAAATTATTGTCGCTCTACACGAATTTTTGAGTTAATTAAAATATTTCATGTCGTTATATGCAATTATATTTATTCCTTAAACAGTCTTATTTTGCAGTAGTAGCCTTTAGGTTCAAGAGAAGATAACCCCGGGGTACAAGCCAAGAAACAAAGGGAGGAAATACAAGAAAACAACCAAAGGTACAATGAGGTTAACTTTTAGATATAAAAGGTAGGGTTTGTTTTTATTATATTTCAATATTATTATTAGCTGTTTAAATAAAAATTATAGTCGCTCTGCATGAATTTTTGAGTTAATTAAAATATTTCATGCCGTTATATGCAATTATATTTATTCTTTAAACAGTCTTATTTTGCAGTAGTAGCCTTTAGGTTCAAGAGAAGATAACCCCGGGGTACAAGCCAAGAAACGAAGGGAGAAAATACAAGAAAACAACCAAAGGTACAATAAGGTTAACTTTTGGATTTAAAAGGTACAGTTTGCTTCATTTTATTTCAATATTATTTCTACCTGTTTTAATAAAAATTATAGTCGCTCTACATATATTTTTGAGTTAATTAAAATATTTCATGCCGTTATATGCAATTATATTTATTCTTTAAACAGTCTTATTTTACAGTAGTAGCCTTTAGGTTCAAGAGAAGATAACCCCGGGGTACAAGCCAAGAAACAAAGGGAGGAAATACAAGAAAACAACCAAAGGTACAATAAAGTTAACTTTTGGATTTAAAAGGTACGGTTTGTTTTATTTTATTTCAATGTTATTATTTTCTGTTTAAATGAAAATTATAGTCGATCTACACACATTTTTTGTGTTAATTTAAATATTTCATGCCATTATATGCAATGATATTTATTCTTTAGACAGTCTTATTTTGCAGTAGTAGCCTTTAGGTTCAAGAGAAGATAACCCCGGGGTACAAGCCAAGAAACAAAGGGAGGAAATACAAGAAAACAACCAAAGGTACAATAAGGTTATTTTTTTGGATTTAAAAGGTACGGTGTGTTTCATTTTATTTCAATGTTATTATTATCTGTTTAAATAAAAATTATAGTTGCTCTACAAATATTTTTTGTGTTAATTTAAATATTTCATGCCATTTTATGCAATGATATTTATTCTTTAGACAGTCTTATTTCGCAGTAATAGTTTAAGAGAAGATAACCCCAGGGTACAAGCCAAAAAACAAATGGAGGAAATACAAGAAAACAACCAAAGGTACAATGAGGTTAACTTTTGGATTTCAAAGGTAGGGTTTGTTTTTATTATATTTCAATATTATTATTAGCTGTTTAAAAAAAAATTATAGTCGCTCTACACAAATTTTTGAGTTAATTAAAATATTTCATGCCGTTATATGAAATTATATGTATTCTTTAAACAGTCTTATTTTGCAGTAGTAGCCTTTAGGTTCAAGAGAAGATAACCCCGGGGTACAAGCCAAGAAACGAAGGGAGAAAATACAAGAAAACAACCAAAGGTACAATAAAGTTAACTTTTGGATTTAAAAGGTACAGTTTGCTTCATTTTATTTGAATATTATTATTACCTGTTTTAATAAAAATTATAGTCGCTCTACATGTATTTTTGAGTTAATTAAAATATTTCATACGTTTATATGCAATATTTATTTTTTAAACAGTCTTATTTTGCAGTAGTAGCCTTTAGGTTCAAGAGAAGATAACCCCGGGGTACAAGCCAAGAAACAAAGGGAGGAAATACAAGAAAACAACCAAAGGTACAATGAGGTTAACTTTTGGATTTAAAAGGTAGGGTTTGTTTTTATTATATTTCAATATTATTATTAGCTGTTTAAATAAAAATTATAGTTGCTCTGCACGAATTTTTAAGTTAATCAAAATATTTCATGCCGTTATATGCAATTATATTTATTCTTTAAACAGTCTTATTTTGCAGTAGTAGCCTTTAGGTTCAAAAGAAGATAACCCCGGGGTACAAGCCAAGAAACAAAGGGAGGAAATACAAGAAAACAACCAAAGGTACAATAAGGTTATTTTTTGGATTTAAAGGGTACGGTGTGTTTCATTTTATTTCAATGTTATTATTATCTGTTTAAATAAAAATTATAGTTGCTCTACAAATATTTTTTGTGTTAATTTAAATATTTCATGCCATTATATGCAATGATATTTATTCTTTAGACAGTCTTATTTCGCAGTAGTAGCCTTTAGGTTCAAGAGAAGATAACTTCGGGGTACAAGCGAAGAAATAAAGGGAGGAAATACAAGAAAACAACCAAAGGTACAATAAAGTTAACTTTTGGATTTAAAAGGTACGGTTTGTTTTATTTTATTTCAATGTTATTATTTTCTGTTTAAATAAAAATTATAGTTTATCTACACACATTTTTTGTTTTAATTTAAATATTTCATGCCATTATATGCAATGATATTTATTCTTTAGACAGTCTTAATTTGCAGTAGTAGCCTTTAGGTTCAAGAGAAGATAACCCCGGGGTACAAGCCAAGAAACAAAGGGAGGAAATACAAGAAAACAACCAAAGGTACAATAAGGTTATTTTTTTGGATTTAAAAGGTACGGTGTGTTTCATTTTATTTCAATGTTATTATTATCTGTTTAAATAAAAATTATAGTTGCTCTACAAATATTTTTTGTGTTAATTTAAATATTTCATGCCATTTTATGCAATGATATTTATTCTTTAGACAGTCTTATTTCGCAGTAATAGTTTAAGAGAAGATAACCCCAGGGTACAAGCCAAAAAACAAATGGAGGAAATACAAGAAAACAACCAAAGGTACAATGAGGTTAACTTTTGGATTTCAAAGGTAGGGTTTGTTTTTATTATATTTCAATATTATTATTAGCTGTTTAAAAAAAAATTATAGTCGCTCTACACGAATTTTTAAGTTAATGAAAATATTTCATGCCGTTATATGCAATGATATTTATTCTTTAGACAGTCTTATTTCGCAGTAGTAGCCTTTAGGTTCAAGAGAAGATAACCCGGGGGTACAAGCCAAGAAACAAACGGAGGAAATACAAGAAAACAACCAATTATACAATAAGATATAACTTTTGGATTTATAAGGTACGGTTTGTTTCATTTTATTTCAATGTTATTATTATCTGTTTAAATAAAAATTAAAATCGCTCTACACATATTTTTTGTGTTAATTTAAATATTTCATGCCATTTTATGCAATGATATTTATTCTTTAGACAGTCTTTTTTTGCAGTAGTAGCCTTTAGGGTCAAGAGAAGATAACCCCGGGGTACAAGCCAAGAAACAAAGGGAGGAAATACAAGAAAACAACAAAAGGTACAATAAGGTTAACTTTTTGATTTAAAAGGTACGGTTTGTTTCATTTTATTTCAATGTTATTATTATCTGTTTAAATAAAAATTATATTCGCTCTACAAATATTTTTTGTGTTAATTTAAATATTTCATGCCATTATATGCAATGATATTTATTCTTTAGACAGTCTTATTTCGCAGTAGTAGCCTTTAGGTTCAAGAGAAGATAACTTCGGGGTTTAAGCCAAGAAACAAAGGGAGGAAATACAAGAAAACAACAAAAGGTACAAAAAGGTATAACTTTTGGATTTAAAAGGTACGGTTTGTTTCATTTTATTTCAATGTTATTATTTTCTATTTAAATAAAAATTATAGTGGCTCTACAAATATTTTTTGTGTTAATTTAAATATTTCATGCTGTTATCTGCAATTATATTTATTCTTTAGACAGTTTTATTTCGCAGTAGTAGCCTTTAGGTTCAAGAGAAGATAACCCCGGGGTACAAGCCAAGAAACAAAGGGAGGAAATACAAGAAAACAACCAAAGGTAATATAAGGTTATCTTTTGGATTTAAAAGGTACGGTTTGTTTCATTTTATTTCAATGTTATTATTATCTGTTTAAATTAAAATTATAGTCGCTCAACAAATATTTTTTGTGTTAATTTAAATATTTCATGCCATTATATGCAATGATATTTATTCTTTAGACAGTCTTATTTCGCAGTAGTAGCCTTTAGGTTCAAGAGAAGATAACCCAGGGGTACAAGCCATGAAACAAAGGGAGGAAATTCAAGAAAACAACCAAAGGTACAACAAGGTTAACTTTTGGATTTAAAAGGTACGGTTTGTTTAATTTTATTTCAATGTTATTATTATCTGTTTAAATTAAAATTATAGTCGGTCTACAAATATTTTTTGTGTTAATTTAAATATTTCATGCCATTATATGCAATGATATTTATTCTTTAGACAGTCTAATTTTGCAGTAGTAGCCTTTAGGTTCAAGAGAAGATAACCCCGGGGTACAAGCCAAGAAACAAAGGGAGGAAATACAAGAAAACAACCAAAGGTACAATAAAGTTAACTTTTGGATTTAAAAGGCACGGTTCGTTTTATTTTATTTCAATATTATTATTACCTGTTTTAATAAAAATTATAGTCGCTCTACATGTATTTTTGAGTTAATTAAAATATTTCATACGTTTATATGCAATTATATTTATTCTTTCAACAGTCTTATTTTGCAGTAGTAGCCTTTAGGTTCAAGAGAAGATAACCCCGGGGTACAAGCCAAGAAACGAAGGGAGGAAATACAAGAAAACAACCAAAGGTACAATGAGGTTAACTTTTGGATTTAAAAGGTAGGGTTTGTTTTTATTATATTTCAATATTATTATTAGTTGTTTAAATAAAAATTATAGTCGCTCTGCATGAATTTTTGAGTTAATTAAAATATTTCATGCCGTTATATGCAATTATATTTATTCTTTAAACAGTCTTATTTTGCAGTAGTAGCCTTTAGGTTCAAGAGAAGATAACCCCGGGGTACAAGCCAAGAAACGAAGGGAGAAAATACAAGAAAACAACCAAAGGTACATTAAAGTTAACTTTTGGATTTAAAAGGCACGGTTCGTTTTATTTTATTTTAATGTTATTATTATCTGTTTAAATAAAAATTATAGTTGCTCTGCACGAATTTTTAAGTTAATTAAAATATTTCATGCCGTTATATGCAATTATATTTATTCTTTAAACAGTCTTATTTTGCAGTAGTAGCCTTTAGGTTCAAGAGAAGATAACCCCGGGGTACAAGCCAAGAAACAAAGGGAGGAAATACAAGAAAACAACCAAAGGTACAATAAGGTTTTTTTTTGGATTTAAAAGGTACAGTGTGTTTCATTTTATTTCAATGTTATTATTATCTGTTTAAATAAAAATTATAGTTGCTCTACAAATATTTTTTGTGTTAATTTAAATATTTCATGCCATTATATGCAATGATATTTATTCTTTAGACAGTCTTATTTCGCAGTAGTAGGCTTTAGGTTCAAGAGAAGATAACCCCAGGGTACAAGCCAAAAAACAAATGGAGGAAATACAAGAAAACAACCAAAGGTACAATGAGGTTAACTTTTGGATTTAAAAGGTAGGGTTTGTTTTTATTATATTTTAATATTATTATTAGCTGTTTAAAAAAAAATTATAGTCGCTCTACACGAATTTTTAAGTTAATGAAAATATTTCATGCCGTTATATGCAATGATATTTATTCTTTAGACAGTCTTATTTCGCAGTAGTAGCCTTTAGGTTCAAGAGAAGATAACCCGGGGGTACAAGCCAAGAAACAAACGGAGGAAATACAAGAAAACAACCAATTATACAATAAGGTATAACTTTTGGATTTATAAGGTACGGTTTGTTTCATTTTATTTCAATGTTATTATTATCTGTTTAAATAAAAATTAAAATCGCTCTACACATATTTTTTGTGTTAATTTAAATATTTCATGCCATTTTATGCAATGATATTTATTCTTTAGACAGTCTTTTTTTGCAGTAGTAGCCTTTAGGGTCAAGAGAAGATAACCCCGGGGTACAAGCCAAGAAACAAAGGGAGGAAATACAAGAAAACAACAAAAGGTACAATAAGGTTAACTTTTTGATTTAAAAGGTACGGTTTGTTTCATTTTATTTCAATGTTATTATTATCTGTTTAAATAAAAATTATATTCGCTCTACAAATATTTTTTGTGTTAATTTAAATATTTCATGCCATTATATGCAATGATATTTATTCTTTAGACAGTCTTATTTCGCAGTAGTAGCCTTTAGGTTCAAGAGAAGATAACTTCGGGGTTTAAGCCAAGAAACAAAGGGAGGAAATACAAGAAAACAACAAAAGGTACAATAAGGTTAACTTTTGGATTTAAAAGGTACGGTTTGTTTCATTTTATTTCAATGTTATTATTATCTGTTTAAATAAAATTTATAGTCGCTCTACACATATTTTTTATGTTAATTTAAATATTTCATGCCATTTTATGCAATGATATTTATTCTTTAGACAGTCTTATTTCGCAGTAATAGTTTAAGAGAAGATAACCCCAGGGTACAAGCCAAAAAACAAATGGAGGAAATACAAGAAAACAACCAAAGGTACAATGAGGTTAACTTTTGGATTTAAAAGGTAGGGTTTGTTTTTATTATATTTCAATATTATTATTAGCTGTTTAAAAAAAAATTATAGTCGCTCTACACGAATTTTTAAGTTAATGAAAATATTTCATGCCGTTATATGCAATGATATTTATTCTTTAGACAGTCTTATTTCGCAGTAGTAGCCTTTAGGTTCAAGAGAAGATAACCCGGGGGTACAAGCCAAGAAACAAACGGAGGAAATACAAGAAAACAACCAATTATACAATAAGATATAACTTTTGGATTTATAAGGTACGGTTTGTTTCATTTTATTTCAATGTTATTATTATCTGTTTAAATAAAAATTAAAATCGCTCTACACATATTTTTTGTGTTAATTTAAATATTTCATGCCATTTTATGCAATGATATTTATTCTTTAGACAGTCTTTTTTTGCAGTAGTAGCCTTTAGGGTCAAGAGAAGATAACCCCGGGGTACAAGCCAAGAAACAAAGGGAGGAAATACAAGAAAACAACAAAAGGTACAATAAGGTTAACTTTTTGATTTAAAAGGTACGGTTTGTTTCATTTTATTTCAATGTTATTATTATCTGTTTAAATAAAAATTATATTCGCTCTACAAATATTTTTTGTGTTAATTTAAATATTTCATGCCATTATATGCAATGATATTTATTCTTTAGACAGTCTTATTTCGCAGTAGTAGCCTTTAGGTTCAAGAGAAGATAACTTCGGGGTTTAAGCCAAGAAACAAAGGGAGGAAATACAAGAAAACAACAAAAGGTACAAAAAGGTATAACTTTTGGATTTAAAAGGTACGGTTTGTTTCATTTTATTTCAATGTTATTATTTTCTATTTAAATAAAAATTATAGTGGCTCTACAAATATTTTTTGTGTTAATTTAAATATTTCATGCTGTTATCTGCAATTATATTTATTCTTTAGACAGTTTTATTTCGCAGTAGTAGCCTTTAGGTTCAAGAGAAGATAACCCCGGGGTACAAGCCAAGAAACAAAGGGAGGAAATACAAGAAAACAACCAAAGGTAATATAAGGTTATCTTTTGGATTTAAAAGGTACGGTTTGTTTCATTTTATTTCAATGTTATTATTATCTGTTTAAATTAAAATTATAGTCGCTCAACAAATATTTTTTGTGTTAATTTAAATATTTCATGCCATTATATGCAATGATATTTATTCTTTAGACAGTCTTATTTCGCAGTAGTAGCCTTTAGGTTCAAGAGAAGATAACCCAGGGGTACAAGCCATGAAACAAAGGGAGGAAATTCAAGAAAACAACCAAAGGTACAACAAGGTTAACTTTTGGATTTAAAAGGTACGGTTTGTTTAATTTTATTTCAATGTTATTATTATCTGTTTAAATTAAAATTATAGTCGGTCTACAAATATTTTTTGTGTTAATTTAAATATTTCATGCCATTATATGCAATGATATTTATTCTTTAGACAGTCTAATTTTGCAGTAGTAGCCTTTAGGTTCAAGAGAAGATAACCCCGGGGTACAAGCCAAGAAACAAAGGGAGGAAATACAAGAAAACAACCAAAGGTACAATAAAGTTAACTTTTGGATTTAAAAGGCACGGTTCGTTTTATTTTATTTCAATATTATTATTACCTGTTTTAATAAAAATTATAGTCGCTCTACATGTATTTTTGAGTTAATTAAAATATTTCATACGTTTATATGCAATTATATTTATTCTTTCAACAGTCTTATTTTGCAGTAGTAGCCTTTAGGTTCAAGAGAAGATAACCCCGGGGTACAAGCCAAGAAACGAAGGGAGGAAATACAAGAAAACAACCAAAGGTACAATGAGGTTAACTTTTGGATTTAAAAGGTAGGGTTTGTTTTTATTATATTTCAATATTATTATTAGTTGTTTAAATAAAAATTATAGTCGCTCTGCATGAATTTTTGAGTTAATTAAAATATTTCATGCCGTTATATGCAATTATATTTATTCTTTAAACAGTCTTATTTTGCAGTAGTAGCCTTTAGGTTCAAGAGAAGATAACCCCGGGGTACAAGCCAAGAAACGAAGGGAGAAAATACAAGAAAACAACCAAAGGTACATTAAAGTTAACTTTTGGATTTAAAAGGCACGGTTCGTTTTATTTTATTTTAATGTTATTATTATCTGTTTAAATAAAAATTATAGTTGCTCTGCACGAATTTTTAAGTTAATTAAAATATTTCATGCCGTTATATGCAATTATATTTATTCTTTAAACAGTCTTATTTTGCAGTAGTAGCCTTTAGGTTCAAGAGAAGATAACCCCGGGGTACAAGCCAAGAAACAAAGGGAGGAAATACAAGAAAACAACCAAAGGTACAATAAGGTTTTTTTTTGGATTTAAAAGGTACAGTGTGTTTCATTTTATTTCAATGTTATTATTATCTGTTTAAATAAAAATTATAGTTGCTCTACAAATATTTTTTGTGTTAATTTAAATATTTCATGCCATTATATGCAATGATATTTATTCTTTAGACAGTCTTATTTCGCAGTAGTAGGCTTTAGGTTCAAGAGAAGATAACTTCGGGGTACAAGCCAAGAAACAAAGGGAGGAAATACAAGAAAAAAAACAAAGGTACAATAAGGTTAACTTTTGGATTTAAAAGGTAGGGTTTGTTTTTATTATATTTCAATATTATTATTAGCTGTTTAAAAAAAAATTATTGTCGCTCTACACGAATTTTTGAGTTAATTAAAATATTTCATGTCGTTATATGCAATTATATTTATTCCTTAAACAGTCTTATTTTGCAGTAGTAGCCTTTAGGTTCAAGAGAAGATAACCCCGGGGTACAAGCCAAGAAACAAAGGGAGGAAATACAAGAAAACAACCAAAGGTACAATGAGGTTAACTTTTAGATATAAAAGGTAGGGTTTGTTTTTATTATATTTCAATATTATTATTAGCTGTTTAAATAAAAATTATAGTCGCTCTGCATGAATTTTTGAGTTAATTAAAATATTTCATGCCGTTATATGCAATTATATTTATTCTTTAAACAGTCTTATTTTGCAGTAGTAGCCTTTAGGTTCAAGAGAAGATAACCCCGGGGTACAAGCCAAGAAACGAAGGGAGAAAATACAAGAAAACAACCAAAGGTACAATAAGGTTATCTTTTGGATTTAAAAGGTACGGTTTTTTTATTTTATTTTAATGTTATTATTATCTGTTTAAATAAAAATTATAGTTGCTCTGCACGAATTTTTAAGTTAATTAAAATATTTCATGCCGTTATATGCAATTATATTTATTCTTTAAACAGTCTTATTTTGCAGTAGTAGCCTTTAGGTTCAAGAGAAGATAACCCCGGGGTACAAGCCAAGAAACAAAGGGAGGAAATACAAGAAAACAACCAAAGGTACAATAAGGTTTTTTTTTGGATTTAAAAGGTACAGTGTGTTTCATTTTATTTCAATGTTATTATTATCTGTTTAAATAAAAATTATAGTTGCTCTACAAATATTTTTTGTGTTAATTTAAATATTTCATGCCATTATATGCAATGATATTTATTCTTTAGACAGTCTTATTTCGCAGTAGTAGGCTTTAGGTTCAAGAGAAGATAACTTCGGGGTACAAGCCAAGAAACAAAGGGAGGAAATACAAGAAAAAAAACAAAGGTACAATAAGGTTAACTTTTGGATTTAAAAGGTAGGGTTTGTTTTTATTATATTTCAATATTATTATTAGCTGTTTAAAAAAAAATTATTGTCGCTCTACACGAATTTTTGAGTTAATTAAAATATTTCATGTCGTTATATGCAATTATATTTATTCCTTAAACAGTCTTATTTTGCAGTAGTAGCCTTTAGGTTCAAGAGAAGATAACCCCGGGGTACAAGCCAAGAAACAAAGGGAGGAAATACAAGAAAACAACCAAAGGTACAATGAGGTTAACTTTTAGATATAAAAGGTAGGGTTTGTTTTTATTATATTTCAATATTATTATTAGCTGTTTAAATAAAAATTATAGTCGCTCTGCATGAATTTTTGAGTTAATTAAAATATTTCATGCCGTTATATGCAATTATATTTATTCTTTAAACAGTCTTATTTTGCAGTAGTAGCCTTTAGGTTCAAGAGAAGATAACCCCGGGGTACAAGCCAAGAAACGAAGGGAGAAAATACAAGAAAACAACCAAAGGTACAATAAGGTTAACTTTTGGATTTAAAAGGTACAGTTTGCTTCATTTTATTTCAATATTATTTCTACCTGTTTTAATAAAAATTATAGTCGCTCTACATATATTTTTGAGTTAATTAAAATATTTCATGCCGTTATATGCAATTATATTTATTCTTTAAACAGTCTTATTTTACAGTAGTAGCCTTTAGGTTCAAGAGAAGATAACCCCGGGGTACAAGCCAAGAAACAAAGGGAGGAAATACAAGAAAACAACCAAAGGTACAATAAAGTTAACTTTTGGATTTAAAAGGTACGGTTTGTTTTATTTTATTTCAATGTTATTATTTTCTGTTTAAATGAAAATTATAGTCGATCTACACACATTTTTTGTGTTAATTTAAATATTTCATGCCATTATATGCAATGATATTTATTCTTTAGACAGTCTTATTTTGCAGTAGTAGCCTTTAGGTTCAAGAGAAGATAACCCCGGGGTACAAGCCAAGAAACAAAGGGAGGAAATACAAGAAAACAACCAAAGGTACAATAAGGTTATTTTTTTGGATTTAAAAGGTACGGTGTGTTTCATTTTATTTCAATGTTATTATTATCTGTTTAAATAAAAATTATAGTTGCTCTACAAATATTTTTTGTGTTAATTTAAATATTTCATGCCATTTTATGCAATGATATTTATTCTTTAGACAGTCTTATTTCGCAGTAATAGTTTAAGAGAAGATAACCCCAGGGTACAAGCCAAAAAACAAATGGAGGAAATACAAGAAAACAACCAAAGGTACAATGAGGTTAACTTTTGGATTTCAAAGGTAGGGTTTGTTTTTATTATATTTCAATATTATTATTAGCTGTTTAAAAAAAAATTATAGTCGCTCTACACAAATTTTTGAGTTAATTAAAATATTTCATGCCGTTATATGAAATTATATGTATTCTTTAAACAGTCTTATTTTGCAGTAGTAGCCTTTAGGTTCAAGAGAAGATAACCCCGGGGTACAAGCCAAGAAACGAAGGGAGAAAATACAAGAAAACAACCAAAGGTACAATAAAGTTAACTTTTGGATTTAAAAGGTACAGTTTGCTTCATTTTATTTGAATATTATTATTACCTGTTTTAATAAAAATTATAGTCGCTCTACATGTATTTTTGAGTTAATTAAAATATTTCATACGTTTATATGCAATATTTATTTTTTAAACAGTCTTATTTTGCAGTAGTAGCCTTTAGGTTCAAGAGAAGATAACCCCGGGGTACAAGCCAAGAAACAAAGGGAGGAAATACAAGAAAACAACCAAAGGTACAATGAGGTTAACTTTTGGATTTAAAAGGTAGGGTTTGTTTTTATTATATTTCAATATTATTATTAGCTGTTTAAATAAAAATTATAGTTGCTCTGCACGAATTTTTAAGTTAATCAAAATATTTCATGCCGTTATATGCAATTATATTTATTCTTTAAACAGTCTTATTTTGCAGTAGTAGCCTTTAGGTTCAAAAGAAGATAACCCCGGGGTACAAGCCAAGAAACAAAGGGAGGAAATACAAGAAAACAACCAAAGGTACAATAAGGTTATTTTTTGGATTTAAAGGGTACGGTGTGTTTCATTTTATTTCAATGTTATTATTATCTGTTTAAATAAAAATTATAGTTGCTCTACAAATATTTTTTGTGTTAATTTAAATATTTCATGCCATTATATGCAATGATATTTATTCTTTAGACAGTCTTATTTCGCAGTAGTAGCCTTTAGGTTCAAGAGAAGATAACTTCGGGGTACAAGCGAAGAAATAAAGGGAGGAAATACAAGAAAACAACCAAAGGTACAATAAAGTTAACTTTTGGATTTAAAAGGTACGGTTTGTTTTATTTTATTTCAATGTTATTATTTTCTGTTTAAATAAAAATTATAGTTTATCTACACACATTTTTTGTTTTAATTTAAATATTTCATGCCATTATATGCAATGATATTTATTCTTTAGACAGTCTTAATTTGCAGTAGTAGCCTTTAGGTTCAAGAGAAGATAACCCCGGGGTACAAGCCAAGAAACAAAGGGAGGAAATACAAGAAAACAACCAAAGGTACAATAAGGTTATTTTTTTGGATTTAAAAGGTACGGTGTGTTTCATTTTATTTCAATGTTATTATTATCTGTTTAAATAAAAATTATAGTTGCTCTACAAATATTTTTTGTGTTAATTTAAATATTTCATGCCATTTTATGCAATGATATTTATTCTTTAGACAGTCTTATTTCGCAGTAATAGTTTAAGAGAAGATAACCCCAGGGTACAAGCCAAAAAACAAATGGAGGAAATACAAGAAAACAACCAAAGGTACAATGAGGTTAACTTTTGGATTTCAAAGGTAGGGTTTGTTTTTATTATATTTCAATATTATTATTAGCTGTTTAAAAAAAAATTATAGTCGCTCTACACGAATTTTTGAGTTAATTAAAATATTTCATGCCGTTATATGAAATTATATGTATTCTTTAAACAGTCTTATTTTGCAGTAGTAGCCTTTAGGTTCAAGAGAAGATAACCCCGGGGTACAAGCCAAGAAACGAAGGGAGAAAATACAAGAAAACAACCAAAGGTACAATAAAGTTAACTTTTGGATTTAAAAGGTACAGTTTGCTTCATTTTATTTGAATATTATTATTACCTGTTTTAATAAAAATTATAGTCGCTCTACATGTATTTTTGAGTTAATTAAAATATTTCATACGTTTATATGCAATTATATTTATTTTTTAAACAGTCTTATTTTGCAGTAGTAGCCTTTAGGTTCAAGAGAAGATAACCCCGGGGTACAAGCCAAGAAACAAAGGGAGGAAATACAAGAAAACAACCAAAGGTACAATGAGGTTAACTTTTGGATTTAAAAGGTAGGGTTTGTTTTTATTATATTTCAATATTATTATTAGCTGTTTAAATAAAAATTATAGTCGCTCTGCATGAATTTTTGAGTTAATTAAAATATTTCATGCCGTTATATGAAATTATATGTATTCTTTAAACAGTCTTATTTTGCAGTAGTAGCCTTTAGGTTCAAGAGAAGATAACCCCGGGGTACAAGCCAAGAAACGAAGGGAGAAAATACAAGAAAACAACCAAAGGTACAATAAAGTTAACTTTTGGATTTAAAAGGTACGTTTTTTTAATTTTATTTTAATGTTATTATTATCTGTTTAAATAAAAATTATAGTTGCTCTGCACGAATTTTTAAGTTAATCAAAATATTTCATGCCGTTATATGCAATTATATTTATTCTTTAAACAGTCTTATTTTGCAGTAGTAGCCTTTAGGTTCAAGAGAAGATAACCCCGGGGTACAAGCCAAGAAACAAAAGGAGGAAATACAAGAAAACAACCAAAGGTACAATAAGGTTATTTTTTGGATTTAAAGGGTACGGTGTGTTTCATTTTATTTCAATGTTATTATTATCTGTTTAAATAAAAATTATAGTTGCTCTACAAATATTTTTTGTGTTAATTTAAATATTTCATGCCATTATATGCAATGATATTTATTCTTTAGACAGTCTTATTTCGCAGTAGTAGCCTTTAGGTTCAAGAGAAGATAACTTCGGGGTACAAGCGAAGAAATAAAGGGAGGAAATACAAGAAAACAACCAAAGGTACAATAAGGTTAACTTTTGGATTTAAAAGGTACGGTTTGTTTCATTTTATTTCAATGTTATTATTATCTGTTTAAATAAAAATTATAGTCGCTCTACACATATTTTTTATGTTAATTTAAATATTTCATGCCATTTTATGCAATGATATTTATTCTTTAGACAGTCTCATTTCGCAGTAATAGTTTAAGAGAAGATAACCCCAGGGTACAAGCCAAAAAACAAATGGAGGAAATACAAGAAAACAACCAAAGGTACATTGAGGTTAACTTTTGGATTTCAAAGGTAGGGTTTGTTTTTATTATATTTCAATATTATTATTAGCTGTTTAAAAAAAAATTATAGTCGCTCTACACGAATTTTTGAGTTAATTAAAATATTTCATGCCGTTATATGCAATTATATTTATTCTTTAAACAGTCTTATTTTGCAGTAGTAGCCCTTAGGTTCAAGAGAAGATAACCCCGGGGTACAAGCCAAGAAACGAAGGGAGAAAATACAAGAAAACAACCAAAGGTACAATAAGGTCATTTTTTTGGATTTAAAAGGTACAGTTTGCTTCATTTTATTTCAATATTATTATTACCTGTTTTAATAAAAAATTATAGTCGCTCTACATGTATTTTTGAGTTAATTAAAATATTTCATGCGTTTATATGCAATTATATTTATTCTTTAGACAGTCTTTTTTTGCAATAGTAGCCTTTAGGTTCAAGAGAAGATAACCCGGGGGTACAAGCCAAGAAACAAAGGGAGAAAATACAAGAAAACAACCAAAGGTACAATAAGGTTAACTTTTGGATTTAAAAGGTACGGTTTGTTTCATTTTATTTAAATATTATTATTATCTGTTAAAATAAAAATTATAGTTGCTTTACACATATTTATTGTGTTCATTTAAATATTTCATGCCATTATATGCAATGATATTTATTCTTTAGACAGTCTTTTTTTGCAGTAGTAGCCTTTAGGTTCAAGAGAAGATAACCCGGGGGTACAAGCCAAGAAACAAAGGGAGAAATTACAAGAAAACAACCAAAGGTACAATAAGGTTAACTTTTGGATTTAAAAGGTACGGTTTGTTTCATTTTATTTCAATATATTTATTATCAGTTTAAATAAAAATTATAGTCGCTCTACACATATTTTTTGTGTTAATTAAAATATTTCATGCCATTATATGCAATGATATTTATTCTTTAGACAGTCTTTTTTTGCAGTAGTAGCCTTTAGGTTCAAGAGAAGATAGCCCGGGGGTACAAGCCAAGAAACAAAGGGAGAAAATACAAGAAAACAACCAAAGGTACAATAAGGTTAACTTTTGGATTTAAAAGGTACGGTTTGTTTCATTTTATTTCAAAATATTTATTATCAGTTTAAATAAAAATTATAGTCGCTCTACACATATTTTTTGTGTTAATTAAAATATTTCATGCCATTATATGCAATGATATTTATTCTTTAGACAGTCTAATTTTGCAGTAGTAGCCTTTAGGTTCAAGAGAAGATAACCCCGGGGTACAAGCCAAGAAACAATGGGAGGAAATACAAGAAAACAACCAAAGGTACAATAAGGTTAACTTTTGGATTTAAAAGGTACAGTTTTCTTCATTTTATTTCAATATTATTATTACCTGTTTTAATAAAAATTATAGTCGCTCTACATGTATTTTTGAGTTAATTAAAATATTTTATACGTTTATATGCAATTATATTTATTCTTTAAACAGTCTTATTTTGCAGTAGTAGCCTTTAGGTTCAAGAGAAGATAACCCCGGGGTACAAGCCAAGAAACAAAGGGAGGAAATACAAGAAAACAACCAAAGGTACAATGAGGTTAACTTTTGGATTTAAAAGGTAGGGTTTGTTTTTATTATATTTCAATATTATTATTAGCTGTTTAAATAAAAATTATAGTCGCTCTGCATGAATTTTTGAGTTAATTAAAATATTTCATGCCGTTATATGAAATTATATGTATTCTTTAAACAGTCTTATTTTGCAGTAGTAGCCTTTAGGTTCAAGAGAAGATAACCCCGGGGTACAAGCCAAGTAACAAAGGGAGAAAATACAAGAAAACAACCTAAGGTACAATAAGGTTAACTTTTGGATTTAAAAGGTACGGTTCGTTTCATTTTATTTCAATATTATTATTAGCTGTTTAAATAAAAATTATAGTCTCTCTGCACGAATTTTTGAGTTAATTAAAATATTTCATGCCGTTATATGTAATTATATTTATTCTTTAAACAGTCTTATTTTGCAGTAGTAGCCTTTAGGTTCAAGAGAAGATAACCCCGGGGTACAAGCCAAGAAACAAAGGGAGGAAATACAAGAAAACAACCAAAGGTACAATAAGGTTATTTTTTGGATTTAAAGGGTACGGTGTGTTTCATTTTATTTCAATGTTATTATTATCTGTTTAAATAAAAATTATAGTTGCTCTACAAATATTTTTTGTGTTAATTTAAATATTTTATGCCATTATATGCAATGATATTTATTCTTTAGACAGTCTTAATTCGCAGTAGTAGCCTTTAGGTTCAAGAGAAGATAACTTCGGGGTACAAGCGAAGAAATAAAGGGAGGAAATACAAGAAAACAACCAAAGGTACAATAAGGTAAACTTTTGGATTTAAAAGGTACGGTTTGTTTCATTTTATTTCAATGTTATTATTATCTGTTTAAATAAAAATTATAGTCGCTCTACACATATTTTTTATGTTAATTTAAATATTTCATGCCATTTTATGCAATGATATTTATTCTTTAGACAGTCTTATTTCGCAGTAATAGTTTAAGAGAAGATAACCCCAGGGTACAAGCCAAAAAACAAATGGAGGAAATACAAGAAAACAACCAAAGGTACAATGAGGTTAACTTTTGGATTTAAAAGGTGCGGTTTGTTTCATTTTATTTAAATATTATTATTATCTGTTAAAATAAAAATTATAGTTGCTTTACACATATTTATTGTGTTAATTAAAATATTTCATGCCATTATATGCAATGATATTTATTCTTTAGACAGTCTAATTTTGCAGTAGTAGCCTTTAGGTTCAAGAGAAGATAACCCCGGGGTACAAGCCAAGAAACAAAGGGAGGAAATACAAGAAAACAACCAAAGGTACAATAAGGTTAACTTTTGGATTTAAAAGGTACAGTTTTCTTCATTTTATTTCAATATTATTATTACCTGTTTTAATAAAAATTATAGTCGCTCTACATGTATTTTTGAGTTAATTAAAATATTTCATACGTTTATATGCAATTATATTTATTCTTTAAACAGTCTTATTTTGCAGTAGTAGCCTTTAGGTTCAAGAGAAGATAACCCCGGGGTACAAGCCAAGTAACAAAGGGAGAAAATACAAGAAAACAACCAAAGTACAATAAGGTTAACTTTTGGATTTAAAAGGTACAGTTCGTTTCATTTTATTTCAATATTATTATTAGCTGTTTAAATAAAAATTATAGTCTCTCTGCACGAATTTTTGAGTTAATTAAAATATTTCATGCCGTTATATGCAATTATATTTATTCTTTAGACAGTCTTATTTTGCAGTAGTAGCCTTTAGGTTCAAGAGAAGATAACCCCGGGGTACAAGCCAAGAAACAAAGGGAGAAAATACAAGAAAACAACCAAAGGTACAATAAGGTTAACTTTTGGATTTAAAAGGTACGGTTTGTTTCATTTTATTTCAATATATTTATTATCAGTTTAAATAAAAATTATAGTCGCTCTACACATATTTTTTGTGTTAATTAAAATATTTCATGCCATTATAAGCAATGATATTTATTCTTTAGACAGTCTAATTTTGCAGTAGTAGCCTTTAGGTTCAAGAGAAGATAACCCCGGGGTACAAGCCATGAAACAAAGGGAGGAAATACAAGAAAACAACCAAAGGAACAATAAGGTTAACTTTTGGATTTAAAAGGTACAGTTTGCTTCATTTTATTTCAATATTATTATTACCTGTTTTAATAAAAATTATAGTCGCTCTGCATGAATTTTCGAGTTAATTAAAATATTTCATGCCGTTATATGCAATTATATTTATTCTTTAAACAGTCTTATTTTGCAGTAGTAGCCTTTAGGTTCAAGAGAAGATAACCCCGGGGTACAAGCCAAGAAACGAAGGGAGAAAATACAAGAAAACAACCAAAGGTACAATAAAGTTAACTTTTGGATTTAAAAGGCACGGTTCGTTTCATTTTATTTCAATATTATTATTACCTGTTTAAATAAAAATTATAGTCGCTCGGCACGAATTTTTGAGTTAATTAAAATATTTCATGCTGTTATATGCAATTATATTTATTCTTTAAACAGTCTTATTTTGCAGTAGTAGCCTTTAGGTTCAAGAGAAGATAACCCCGGGGTACAAGCCAAGAAACAATGGGAGAAAATACAAGAAAACAACCAAAGGTACAATAAGGTTAACTTTTGGATTTAAAAGGTACAGTTTGCTTCATTTTATTTCAATATTATTATTACCTGTTTTAATAAAAATTATAGTCGCTCTACATGTATTTTTGAGTTAATTAAAATATTTCATGCCATTCTATGCAATGATATTTATTCATTAGACAGTCTTATTTTGCAGTAGTAGCCTTTATGTTCAAGAGAAGATAACCCTGGGGTACAAGCCAAGAAACAAAGGGAGGAAATACAAGAAAACAACCAAAGGTACAATGAGGTTAACTTTTGGATATAAAAGGTAGGGTTTGTTTTTATTTTATTTTAATATTATTATTAGCTGTTTAAATAAAAATTATAGTCGCTCTGCATATATTTTTGAGTTAATTAAAATATTTCATGCCGTTATATGCAATTATATTTATTCTTTAAACAGTCTTATTTTGCAGTAGTAGCCTTTAGGTTCAAGAGAAGATAACCCCGGGGTACAAGCCAAGAAACGAAGGGAGAAAATACAAGAAAACAACCAAAGGTACAATAAGGTTAACTTTTGGATTTAAAAGGTACAGTTTGCTTCATTTTATTTCAATATTATTATTACCTGTTTTAATAAAAATTATAGTCGCTCTACATATATTTTTGAGTTAATTAAAATATTTCATGCCGTTATATGCAATTATATTTATTCTTTAAACAGTCTTATTTTGCAGTAGTAGCCTTTAGGTTCAAGAGAAGATAACCCCGGGGTACAAGCCAAGAAACAAAGGGGGGAAATACAAGAAAACAACCAAAGGTACAATAAAGTTAACTTTTGGATTTAAAAGGTACGGTTTGTTTTATTTTATTTCAATGTTATTATTTTCTGTTTAAATAAAAATTATAGTCGATCTACACACATTTTGTGTGTTAATTTAAATATTTCATGCCATTATATGCAATGATATTTATTCTTTAGACAGTCTTATTTTGCAGTAGTAGCCTTTAGGTTCAAGAGAAGATAACCCCGGGGTACAAGCCAAGAAACAAAGGGAGGAAATACAAGAAAACAACCAAAGGTACAATAAGGTTATTTTTTTGGATTTAAAAGGTACGGTGTGTTTCATTTTATTTCAATGTTATTATTATCTGTTTAAATAAAAATTATAGTTGCTCTACAAATATTTTTTGTGTTAATTTAAATATTTCATGCCATTTTATGCAATGATATTTATTCTTTAGACAGTCTTATTTCGCAGTAATAGTTTAAGAGAAGATAACCCCAGGGTACAAGCCAAGAAACAAAGGGAGGAAATACAAGAAAACAACCAAAGGTACAATGAGGTTAACTTTTGGATTTAAAAGGTAGGGTTTGTTTTTATTATATTTCAATATTATTATTAGCTGTTTAAATAAAAATTATAGTCGCTCTGCATGAATTTTTGAGTTAATTAAAATATTTCATGCCGTTATATGAAATTATATGTATTCTTTAAACAGTCTTATTTTGCAGTAGTAGCCTTTAGGTTCAAGAGAAGATAACCCCGGGGTACAAGCCAAGAAACAAAGGGAGGAAATACAAGAAAACAACCAAAGGTACAATGAGGTTAACTTTTGGATTTAAAAGGTAGGGTTTGTTTTTATTATATTTCAATATTATTATTAGCTGTTTAAATAAAAATTATAGTCGCTCTGCATGAATTTTTGAGTTAATTAAAATATTTCATGCCGTTATATGAAATTATATGTATTCTTTAAACAGTCTTATTTTGCAGTAGTAGCCTTTAGGTTCAAGAGAAGATAACCCCGGGGTACAAGCCAAGAAACAAAGGGAGGAAATACAAGAAAACAACCAAAGGTACAATAAAGTTAACTTTTGGATTTAAAAGGTACGGTTTGTTTTATTTTATTTCAATGTTATTATTTTCTGTTTAAATAAAAATTATAGTCGATCTACACACATTTTTTGTGTTAATTTAAATATTTCATGCCATTATATGCAATGATATTTATTCTTTAGACAGTCTTATTTTGCAGTAGTAGCCTTTAGGTTCAAGAGAAGATAACCCCGGGGTACAAGCCAAGAAACAAAGGGAGGAAATACAAGAAAACAACCAAAGGTACAATAAGGTTATTTTTTTGGATTTAAAAGGTACGGTGTGTTTCATTTTATTTCAATGTTATTATTATCTGTTTAAATAAAAATTATAGTTGCTCTACAAATATTTTTTGTGTTAATTTAAATATTTCATGCCATTTTATGCAATGATATTTATTCTTTAGACAGTCTTATTTCGCAGTAATAGTTTAAGAGAAAATAACCCCAGGGTACAAGCCAAAAAACAAATGGAGGAAATACAAGAAAACAACCAAAGGTACAATGAGGTTAACTTTTGGATTTCAAAGGTAGGGTTTGTTTTTATTATATTTCAATATTATTATTAGCTGTTTAAAAAAAAATTATAGTCGCTCTACACGAATTTTTGAGTTAATTAAAATATTTCATGCCGTTATATGAAATTATATGTATTCTTTAAACAGTCTTATTTTGCAGTAGTAGCCTTTAGGTTCAAGAGAAGATAACCCCGGGGTACAAGCCAAGAAACGAAGGGAGAAAATACAAGAAAACAACCAAAGGTACAATAAAGTTAACTTTTGCATTTAAAAGGTACAGTTTGCTTCATTTTATTTGAATATTATTATTACCTGTTTTAATAAAAATTATAGTCGCTCTACATGTATTTTTGAGTTAATTAAAATATTTCATACGTTTATATGCAATTATATTTATTTTTTAAACAGTCTTATTTTGCAGTAGTAGCCTTTAGGTTCAAGAGAAGATAACCCCGGGGTACAAGCCAAGAAACAAAGGGAGGAAATACAAGAAAACAACCAAAGGTACAATGAGGTTAACTTTTGGATTTAAAAGGTAGGGTTTGTTTTTATTATATTTCAATATTATTATTAGCTGTTTAAATAAAAATTATAGTCGCTCTGCATGAATTTTTGAGTTAATTAAAATATTTCATGCCGTTATATGCAATGATATTTATTCTTTAGACAGTCTAATTTTGCAGTAGTAGCCTTTAGGTTCAAGAGAAGATAACCCTGGGGTACAAGCCAAGAAACAAAGGGAGAAAATACAAGAAAACAACCAAAGGTACAATAAGGTTAACTTTTGGATTTAAAAGGTACGGTTTGTTTCATTTTATTTCAATATATTTATTATCAGTTTAAATAAAAATTATAGTCGCTCTACACATATTTTTTGTGTTAATTAAAATATTTCATGCCATTATATGCAATGATATTTATTCTTTAGACAGTCTAATTTTGCAGTAGTAGCCTTTAGGTTCAAGAGAAGATAACCCTGGGGTACAAGCCAAGAAACAAAGAGAGGAAATACAAGAAAACAACCAAAGGTACAATAAGGTTAACTTTTGGATTTAAAAGGTACAGTTTTCTTCATTTTATTTCAATATTATTATTACCTGTTTTAATAAAAATTATAGTCGCTCTACATGTATTTTTGAGTTAATTAAAATATTTCATGCGTTTATATGCAATTATATTTATTCTTTAAACAGTCTTATTTTGCAGTAGTAGCCTTTAGGTTCAAGAGAAGATAACCCCGGGGTACAAGCCAAGAAACAAAGGGAGGAAATACAAGAAAACAACCAAAGGTACAATGAGGTTAACTTTTGGATTTCAAAGGTATGGTTTGTTTTTATTATATTTCAATATTATTATTAGCTGTTTAAAAAAAAATTATAGTCGCTCTACACGAATTTTTGAGTTAATTAAAATATTTCATGCCGTTATATGAAATTATATGTATTCTTTAAACAGTCTTATTTTGCAGTAGTAGCCTTTAGGTTCAAGAGAAGATAACCCCGGGGTACAAGCCAAGAAACGAAGGGAGAAAATACAAGAAAACAACCAAAGGTACAATAAAGTTAACTTTTGGATTTAAAAGGTACAGTTTGCTTCATTTTATTTGAATATTATTATTACCTGTTTTAATAAAAATTATAGTCGCTCTACATGTATTTTTGAGTTAATTAAAATATTTCATACGTTTATATGCAATTATATTTATTTTTTAAACAGTCTTATTTTGCAGTAGTAGCCTTTAGGTTCAAGAGAAGATAACCCCGGGGTACAAGCAAAGAAACAAAGGGAGGAAATACAAGAAAACAACCAAAGGTACAATGAGGTTAACTTTTGGATTTAAAAGGTAGGGTTTGTTTTTATTATATTTCAATATTATTATTAGCTGTTTAAATAAAAATTATAGTCGCTCTGCATGAATTTTTGAGTTAATTAAAATATTTCATGCCGTTATATGCAATGATATTTATTCTTTAGACAGTCTAATTTTGCAGTAGTAGCCTTTAGGTTCAAGAGAAGATAACCCTGGGGTACAAGCCAAGAAACAAAGGGAGAAAATACAAGAAAACAACCAAAGGTACAATAAGGTTAACTTTTGGATTTAAAAGGTACGGTTTGTTTCATTTTATTTCAATATATTTATTATCAGTTTAAATAAAAATTATAGTCGCTCTACACATATTTTTTGTGTTAATTAAAATATTTCATGCCATTATATGCAATGATATTTATTCTTTAGACAGTCTAATTTTGCAGTAGTAGCCTTTAGGTTCAAGAGAAGATAACCCTGGGGTACAAGCCAAGAAACAAAGAGAGGAAATACAAGAAAACAACCAAAGGTACAATAAGGTTAACTTTTGGATTTAAAAGGTACAGTTTTCTTCATTTTATTTCAATATTATTATTACCTGTTTTAATAAAAATTATAGTCGCTCTACATGTATTTTTGAGTTAATTAAAATATTTCATGCGTTTATATGCAATTATATTTATTCTTTAAACAGTCTTATTTTGCAGTAGTAGCCTTTAGGTTCAAGAGAAGATAACCCCGGGGTACAAGCCAAGAAACAAAGGGAGGAAATACAAGAAAACAACCAAAGGTACAATGAGGTTAACTTTTGGATTTAAAAGGTAGGGTTTGTTTTTATTATATTTCAATATTATTATTAGCTGTTTAAATAAAAATTATAGTCGCTCTGCATGAATTTTTGAGTTAATTAAAATATTTCATGCCGTTATATGAAATTATATGTATTCTTTAAACAGTCTTATTTTGCAGTAGTAGCCTTTAGGTTCAAGAGAAGATAACCCCGGGGTACAAGCCAAGTAACAAAGGGAGAAAATACAAGAAAACAACCAAAGGTACAATAAGGTTAACTTTTGGATTTAAAAGGTACGGTTCGTTTCATTTTATTTCAATATTATTATTAGCTGTTTAAATAAAAATTATAGTCTCTCTGCACGAATTTTTGAGTTAATTAAAATATTTCATGCCGTTATATGCAATTATATTTATTCTTTAAACAGTCTTATTTTGCAGTAGTAGCCTTTAGGTTCAAGAGAAGATAACCCCGGGGTACAAGCCAAGAAACAAATGGAGGAAAAACAAGAAAACAACCAAAGGTACAATAAGGTTATTTTTTGGATTTAAAGGGTACGGTGTGTTTCATTTTATTTCAATGTTATTATTATCTGTTTAAATAAAAATTATAGTTGCTCTACAAATATTTTTTGTGTTAATTTAAATATTTCATGCCATTATATGCAATGATATTTATTCTTTAGACAGTCTTATTTTGCAGTAGTAGCCTTTAGGTTCAAGAGAAGATAACCCCGGGGTACAAGCCAAGAACCAATGGGAGGAAATACAAGAAAACAACCAAAGGTACAATAAGGTTATCTTTTGGATTTAAAAGGTACGGTTTTTTTATTTTTTTTTAATGTTATTATTATCTGTTTAAATAAAAAATATAGTTGCTCTGCACGAATTTTTAAGTTAATTAAAATATTTTATGCCGTTATATGCAATTATATTTATTCTTTAAACAGTCTTATTTTGCAGTAGTAGCCTTTAGGTTCAAGAGAAGATAACCCCGGGGTACAAGCCAAGAAACAAAGGGAGGAAATACAAGAAAACAACCAAAGGTACAATAAGGTTATTTTTTGGATTTAAAGGGTACGGTGTGTTTCATTTTATTTCAATGTTATTATTATCTGTTTAAATAAAAATTATAGTTGCTCTACAAATATTTTTTGTGTTAATTTAAATATTTCATGCCATTATATGCAATGATATTTATTCTTTAGACAGTCTTATTTCGCAGTAGTAGCCTTTAGGTTCAAGAGAAGATAACCCCGGGGTACAAGCCAAGAAACAAAGGGAGGAAATACAAGAAAACAACCAAAGGTACAATAAGGTTAACTTTTGGATTTAAAAGGTACAGTTTGCTTCATTTTTTTTCAATATTATTATCACCTGTTTTAATAAAAATTATAGTCGCTCTACATGTATTTTTGAGTTAATTAAAATATTTCATGCCATTCTATGCAATGATATTTATTCTTTAGACAGTCTTATTTTGCAGTAGTAGCCTTTATGTTCAAGAGAAGATAACCCTGGGGTACAAGCCAAGAAACAAAGGGAGGAAATACAAGAAAACAACCAAAGGTACAATGAGGTTAACTTTTGGATATAAAAGGTAGGGTTTGTTTTTATTTTATTTTAATATTATTATTAGCTGTTTAAATAAAAATTATAGTCGCTCTGCATATATTTTTGAGTTAATTAAAATATTTCATGCCGTTATATGCAATTATATTTATTCTTTAAACAGTCTTATTTTGCAGTAGTAGCCTTTAGGTTCAAGAGAAGATAACCCCGGGGTACAAGCCAAGAAACAAAGGGGGGAAATACAAGAAAACAACCAAAGGTACAATAAAGTTAACTTTTGGATTTAAAAGGTACGGTTTGTTTTATTTTATTTCAATGTTATTATTTTCTGTTTAAATAAAAATTATAGTCGATCTACACACATTTTTTGTGTTAATTTAAATATTTCATGCCATTATATGCAATGATATTTATTCTTTAGACAGTCTTATTTTGCAGTAGTAGCCTTTAGGTTCAAGAGAAGATAACCCTGGGGTACAAGCCAAGAAACAAAGGGAGGAAATACAAGAAAACAACCAAAGGTACAATGAGGTTAACTTTTGGATATAAAAGGTAGGGTTTTTTTATATTTTATTTTAATATTATTATTAGCTGTTTAAATAAAAATTATAGTCGCTCTGCATATATTTTTGAGTTAATTAAAATATTTCATGCCGTTATATGAAATTATATGTATTCTTTAAACAGTCTTATTTTGCAGTAGTAGCCTTTAGGTTCAAGAGAAGATAACCCCGGGGTACAAGCCAAGAAACGAAGGGAGAAAATACAAGAAAACAACCAAAGGTACAATAAAGTTAACTTTTGGATTTAAAAGGTACAGTTTGCTTCATTTTATTTGAATATTATTATTACCTGTTTTAATAAAAATTATAGTCGCTCTACATGTATTTTTGAGTTAATTAAAATATTTCATACGTTTATATGCAATTATATTTATTTTTTAAACAGTCTTATTTTGCAGTAGTAGCCTTTAGGTTCAAGAGAAGATAACCCCGGGGTACAAGCCAAGAAACAAAGGGAGGAAATACAAGAAAACAACCAAAGGTACAATGAGGTTAACTTTTGGATTTAAAAGGTAGGGTTTGTTTTTATTATATTTCAATATTATTATTAGCTGTTTAAATAAAAATTATAGTCGCTCTGCATGAATTTTTGAGTTAATTAAAATATTTCATGCCGTTATATGCAATGATATTTATTCTTTAGACAGTCTAATTTTGCAGTAGTAGCCTTTAGGTTCAAGAGAAGATAACCCTGGGGTACAAGCCAAGAAACAAAGGGAGAAAATACAAGAAAACAACCAAAGGTACAATAAGGTTAACTTTTGGATTTAAAAGGTACGGTTTGTTTCATTTTATTTCAATATATTTATTATCAGTTTAAATAAAAATTATAGTCGCTCTACACATATTTTTTGTGTTAATTAAAATATTTCATGCCATTATATGCAATGATATTTATTCTTTAGACAGTCTAATTTTGCAGTAGTAGCCTTTAGGTTCAAGAGAAGATAACCCTGGGGTACAAGCCAAGAAACAAAGAGAGGAAATACAAGAAAACAACCAAAGGTACAATAAGGTTAACTTTTGGATTTAAAAGGTACAGTTTTCTTCATTTTATTTCAATATTATTATTACCTGTTTTAATAAAAATTATAGTCGCTCTACATGTATTTTTGAGTTAATTAAAATATTTCATGCGTTTATATGCAATTATATTTATTTTTTAAACAGTCTTATTTTGCAGTAGTAGCCTTTAGGTTCAAGAGAAGATAACCCCGGGGTACAAGCCAAGAAACAAAGGGAGGAAATACAAGAAAACAACCAAAGGTACAATGAGGTTAACTTTTGGATTTAAAAGGTAGGGTTTGTTTTTATTATATTTCAATATTATTATTAGCTGTTTAAATAAAAATTATAGTCGCTCTGCATGAATTTTTGAGTTAATTAAAATATTTCATGCCGTTATATGCAATGATATTTATTCTTTAGACAGTCTAATTTTGCAGTAGTAGCCTTTAGGTTCAAGAGAAGATAACCCTGGGGTACAAGCCAAGAAACAAAGGGAGAAAATACAAGAAAACAACCAAAGGTACAATAAGGTTAACTTTTGGATTTAAAAGGTACGGTTTGTTTCATTTTATTTCAATATATTTATTATCAGTTTAAATAAAAATTATAGTCGCTCTACACATATTTTTTGTGTTAATTAAAATATTTCATGCCATTATATGCAATGATATTTATTCTTTAGACAGTCTAATTTTGCAGTAGTAGCCTTTAGGTTCAAGAGAAGATAACCCTGGGGTACAAGCCAAGAAACAAAGAGAGGAAATACAAGAAAACAACCAAAGGTACAATAAGGTTAACTTTTGGATTTAAAAGGTACAGTTTTCTTCATTTTATTTCAATATTATTATTACCTGTTTTAATAAAAATTATAGTCGCTCTACATGTATTTTTGAGTTAATTAAAATATTTCATGCGTTTATATGCAATTATATTTATTCTTTAAACAGTCTTATTTTGCAGTAGTAGCCTTTAGGTTCAAGAGAAGATAACCCCGGGGTACAAGCCAAGAAACAAAGGGAGGAAATACAAGAAAACAACCAAAGGTACAATGAGGTTAACTTTTGGATTTAAAAGGTAGGGTTTGTTTTTATTATATTTCAATATTATTATTAGCTGTTTAAATAAAAATTATAGTCGCTCTGCATGAATTTTTGAGTTAATTAAAATATTTCATGCCGTTATATGAAATTATATGTATTCTTTAAACAGTCTTATTTTGCAGTAGTAGCCTTTAGGTTCAAGAGAAGATAACCCCGGGGTACAAGCCAAGTAACAAAGGGAGAAAATACAAGAAAACAACCAAAGGTACAATAAGGTTAACTTTTGGATTTAAAAGGTACGGTTCGTTTCATTTTATTTCAATATTATTATTAGCTGTTTAAATAAAAATTATAGTCTCTCTGCACGAATTTTTGAGTTAATTAAAATATTTCATGCCGTTATATGCAATTATATTTATTCTTTAGACAGTCTAATTTTGCAGTAGTAGCCTTTAGGTTCAAGAGAAGATAACCCTGGGGTACAAGCCAAGAAACAAAGAGAGGAAATACAAGAAAACAACCAAAGGTACAATAAGGTTAACTTTTGGATTTAAAAGGTACAGTTTTCTTCATTTTATTTCAATATTATTATTACCTGTTTTAATAAAAATTATAGTCGCTCTACATGTATTTTTGAGTTAATTAAAATATTTCATGCGTTTATATGCAATTATATTTATTCTTTAAACAGTCTTATTTTGCAGTAGTAGCCTTTAGGTTCAAGAGAAGATAACCCCGGGGTACAAGCCAAGAAACAAAGGGAGGAAATACAAGAAAACAACCAAAGGTACAATGAGGTTAACTTTTGGATTTAAAAGGTAGGGTTTGTTTTTTATTATATTTCAATATTATTATTAGCTGTTTAAATAAAAATTATAGTCGCTCTGCATGAATTTTTGAGTTAATTAAAATATTTCATGCCGTTATATGAAATTATATGTATTCTTTAAACAGTCTTATTTTGCAGTAGTAGCCTTTAGGTTCAAGAGAAGATAACCCCGGGGTACAAGCCAAGTAACAAAGGGAGAAAATACAAGAAAACAACCAAAGGTACAATAAGGTTAACTTTTGGATTTAAAAGGTACGGTTCGTTTCCTTTTATTTCAATATTATTATTAGCTGTTTAAATAAAAATTATAGTCTCTCTGCACGAATTTTTGAGTTAATTAAAATATTTCATGCCGTTATATGCAATTATATTTATTCTTTAAACAGTCTTATTTTGAAGTAGTAGCCTTTAGGTTCAAGAGAAGATAACCCCGGGGTACAAGCCAAGAAACAAATGGAGGAAAAACAAGAAAACAACCAAAGGTACAATAAGGTTATTTTTTGGATTTAAAGGGTACGGTGTGTTTCATTTTATTTCAATGTTATTATTATCTGTTTAAATAAAAATTATAGTTGCTCTACAAATATTTTTTGTGTTAATTTAAATATTTCATGCCATTATATGCAATGATATTTATTCTTTAGACAGTCTTATTTCGCAGTAGTAGCCTTTAGGTTCAAGAGAAGATAACTTCGGGGTACAAGCGAAGAAATAAAGGGAGGAAATACAAGAAAACAACCAAAGGTACAATAAGGTTAACTTTTGGATTTAAAAGGTACGGTTTGTTTCATTTTATTTCAATGTTATTATTATCTGTTTAAATAAAAATTATAGTCGCTCTACACATATTTTTTATGTTAATTTAAATATTTCATGCCATTTTATGCAATGATATTTATTCTTTAGACAGTCTTATTTCGCAGTAATAGTTTAAGAGAAGATAACCCCAGGGTACAAGCCAAAAAACAAATGGAGGAAATACAAGAAAACAACCAAAGGTACAATGAGGTTAACTTTTGGATTTCAAAGGTAGGGTTTGTTTTTATTATATTTCAATATTATTATTAGCTGTATAAAAAAAAATATAGTCGCTCTACACGAATTTTTGAGTTAATTAAAATATTTCATGCCGTTATATGCAATTATATTTATTCTTTAAACAGTCTTATTTTGCAGTAGTAGCATTTAGGTTCAAGAGAAGATAACCCCGGGGTACAAGCCAAGAAACGAAGGGAGAAAATACAAGAAAACAACCAAAGGTACAATAAGGTCATTTTTTGGATTTAAAAGGTACAGTTTGCTTCATTTTATTTCAATATTATTATTACCTGTTTTAATAAAAAATTATAGTCGCTCTACATGTATTTTTGAGTTAATTAAAATATTTCATGCGTTTATATGCAATTATATTTATTCTTTAGACAGTCTTTTTTTGCAGTAGTAGCCTTTAGGTTCAAGAGAAGATAACCCGGGGGTACAAGCCAAGAAACAAAGGGAGAAAATACAAGAAAACAACCAAAGGTACAATAAGGTTAACTTTTGGATTTAAAAGGTACGGTTTGTTTCATTTTATTTAAATATTATTATTATCTGTTAAAATAAAAATTATAGTTGCTTTACACATATTTATTGTGTTAATTTAAATATTTCATGCCATTATATGCAATGATATTTATTCTTTAGACAGTCTTTTTTTGCAGTAGTAGCCTTTAGGTTCAAGAGAAGATAACCCGGGGGTACAAGCCAAGAAACAAAGGGAGAAATTACAAGAAAACAACCAGAGGTACAATAAGGTTAACTTTTGCATTTAAAAGGTACGGTTTGTTTCATTTTATTTCAATATATTTATTATCAGTTTAAATAAAAATTATAGTCGCTCTACACATATTTTTTGTGTTAATTAAAATATTTCATGCCATTATATGCAATGATATTTATTCTTTAGACAGTCTAATTTTGCAGTAGTAGCCTTTAGGTTCAAGAGAAGATAACCCTGGGGTACAAGCCAAGAAACAAAGGGAGGAAATACAAGAAAACAACCAAAGGTACAATAAGGTTAACTTTTGGATTTAAAAGGTACAGTTTTCTTCATTTTATTTCAATATTATTATTACCTGTTTTAATAAAAATTATAGTCGCTCTACATGTATTTTTGAGTTAATTAAAATATTTCATGCGTTTATATGCAATTATATTTATTCTTTAAACAGTCTTATTTTGCAGTAGTAGCCTTTAGGTTCCAGAGAAGATAACCCCGGGGTACAAGCCAAGAAACAAAGGGAGGAAATACAAGAAAACAACCAAAGGTACAATGAGGTTAACTTTTGGATTTAAAAGGTAGGGTTTGTTTTTATTATATTTCAATATTATTATTAGCTGTTTAAATAAAAATTATAGTCGCTCTGCATGAATTTTTGAGTTAATTAAAATATTTCATGCCGTTATATGAAATTATATGTATTCTTTAAACAGTCTTATTTTGCAGTAGTAGCCTTTAGGTTCAAGAGAAGATAACCCCGGGGTACAAGCCAAGTAACAAAGGGAGAAAATACAAGAAAACAACCAAAGGTACAATAAGGTTAACTTTTGGATTTAAAAGGTACGGTTCGTTTCATTTTATTTCAATATTATTATTAGCTGTTTAAATAAAAATTATAGTCTCTCTGCATGAATTTTTGAGTTAATTAAAATATTTCATGCCGTTATATGCAATTATATTTATTCTTTAAACAGTCTTATTTTGCAGTAGTAGCCTTTAGGTTCAAGAGAAGATAACCCCGGGGTACAAGCCAAGAAACAAAGGGAGGAAATACAAGAAAACAACCAAAGGTACAATAAGGTTATTTTTTGGATTTAAAGGGTACGGTGTGTTTCATTTTATTTCAATGTTATTATTATCTGTTTAAATAAAAATTATAGTTGCTCTACAAATATTTTTTGTGTTAATTTAAATATTTCATGCCATTATATGCAATGATATTTATTCTTTAGACAGTCTTATTTCGCAGTAGTAGCCTTTAGGTTCAAGAGAAGATAACTTCGGGGTACAAGCGAAGAAATAAAGGGAGGAAATACAAGAAAACAACCAAAGGTACAATAAGGTTAACTTTTGGATTTAAAAGGTACGGTTTGTTTCATTTTATTTCAATGTTATTATTATCTGTTTAAATAAAAATTATAGTCGCTCTACACATATTTTTTATGTTAATTTAAATATTTCATGCCATTTTATGCAATGATATTTATTCTTTAGACAGTCTTATTTCGCAGTAATAGTTTAAGAGAAGATAACCCCAGGGTACAAGCCAAAAAACAAATGGAGGAAATACAAGAAAACAACCAAAGGTACAATGAGGTTAACTTTTGGATTTCAAAGGTAGGGTTTGTTTTTATTATATTTCAATATTATTATTAGCTGTTTAAAAAAAAAATATAGTCGCTCTACACGAATTTTTGAGTTAATTAAAATATTTCATGCCGTTATATGCAATTATATTTATTCTTTAAACAGTCTTATTTTGCAGTAGTAGCATTTAGGTTCAAGAGAAGATAACCCCGGGGTACAAGCCAAGAAACGAAGGGAGAAAATACAAGAAAACAACCAAAGGTACAATAAGGTCATTTTTTGGATTTAAAAGGTACAGTTTGCTTCATTTTATTTCAATATTATTATTACCTGTTTTAATAAAAAATTATAGTCGCTCTACATGTATTTTTGAGTTAATTAAAATATTTCATGCGTTTATATGCAATTATATTTATTCTTTAGACAGTCTTTTTTTGCAGTAGTAGCCTTTAGGTTCAAGAGAAGATAACCCGGGGGTACAAGCCAAGAAACAAAGGGAGAAAATACAAGAAAACAACCAAAGGTACAATAAGGTTAACTTTTGGATTTAAAAGGTACGGTTTGTTTCATTTTATTTAAATATTATTTTTATCTGTTAAAATAAAAATTATAGTTGCTTTACACATATTTATTGTGTTAATTTAAATATTTCATGCCATTATATGCAATGATATTTATTCTTTAGACAGTCTTTTTTTGCAGTAGTAGCCTTTAGGTTCAAGAGAAGATAACCCGGGGGTACAAGCCAAGAAACAAAGGGAGAAATTACAAGAAAACAACCAAAGGTACAATAAGGTTAACTTTTGGATTTAAAAGGTACGGTTTGTTTCATTTTATTTCAATATATTTATTATCAGTTTAAATAAAAATTATAGTCGCTCTACACATATTTTTTGTGTTAATTAAAATATTTCATGCCATTATATGCAATGATATTTATTCTTTAGACAGTCTTTTTTTGCAGTAGTAGCCTTTAGGTTCAAGAGAAGATAACCCGGGGGTACAAGCCAAGAAACAAAGGGAGAAAATACAAGAAAACAACCAAAGGTACAATAAGGTTAACTTTTGGATTTAAAAGGTACGGCATAGATATCCCTGGATCGCCAACTGACGCAAAAGAGTTCCACTTGTGCCGAATTTATCTAAAAATAAATTATGGGTAACCAAAACTTCCGGTAAATTTAGGACTACGTTCGTAACTTAATGGAAGCGACATGACATGATGATATTGATAAGCTTTAAACTTTGTTTTAACTCAAGCTATGCTGAGGCTAAGGAGCTCTGATTTGACTGAGACATTTCTCAGATTCCTGTTTTCTAATATATATATGGCTAATATGGTAAGTTAAATATTTTTTTTTGCATCTATCTTTATCTAGCCTACAGTTTTATTATAAACTGTAGGCCTACTTAAACTTAAGCCACATAGACTCACATAGACTTAAGATAAGGCTTTCTGTCAGAGCATTGGACTGCACAAATAGTAGTGTATAGGCTACTAGTATTCTAGTATAGAGTATAGACTATTCTATACCCTATAATATGGCATAGCTATAGATAGAATAGTCTATAGATTACAGGCCTAGAGCGTATTAAATTAATAGGCCTATATTGAAATACCTAGCCTATATTAAGTATATTTAGGCTATAGTGCCTATAGATATAGACTATAGTCCATTAATTTTAGAAGTTAAATTTAATAGGGTTCATTTTGTGTTTTAGGCTATATATAACAGGGTATATTTTGTTGTTAAAAAAAAAGTTTTGTATTTTTTAAACTACTTTTCAATAATTCATTGAATTACTACAATGTATTATATTTTAATATCTTATAGGCTACCTTAAAGCTATGAAATAAATTCAAATGACACTTGACACAGACCGTGTATATCTATGCACAGACCATGTCATAGAGGAGCAAGTGCTGGCAGATAACCTATGGTAATTATTGTTCTATTATAATATTATAAATTACCACTGCTAATTACTAATACCGGTACCACCATTATTATTATGCTATGTCCATTATGATGTACCATTTTTTACTCTTAATTATAATATTAAAATATTATTTTTTTCTACATTAACCCCAAACTCATTGTAGTCATTGCATTATCTAAAAGTATGTCTTTGGCCATTTCTCTAGCAAGTTCATCAATAGTGGCAAAGATTGTGTCCTATTTTAAAAAAATTTGATGTATCAAAATACGGCAGTAAATGCATGTCACCTTTTGACCTGGGGTCATATGTTACTAAATTACTATTCGGTTCAATAGTTACAATTTTAATTTGTATAGATACACGCCTACATAAAAAGACAAAGGTTAGCATACTACTGATAAAGACATTCAAGAAATACATTTTTCATTTAAATCCTTATAACTTATAAAAAAAAAATTTAGAAGGTAAGAAGGGTCGAGTGCGAAGGTCTCCAAAAGTAAAGATTTATTAGTTATTTATGAAAATTAAATTAAGAAATGTAGCTTTCCTTTAACCTCATTTAATATTTGAAAAAAAAAGTGTTTTTTAAATAACATAAAAAATTTTTTTATTAGGTCCAAATGTTAAAAAATAGACGAAAACACAAGCACAATGACGGACACAAATTGAAATGAATACTGAACAAAATATTTATTGACAAATATAAATACAGATAACTTAGTAATACATTTTGTTACATTTTTCAGAAAATGCGGGTATGTGGCATACCGACAATTTGCTAGGTGGATCTTTCATCGACAATTTGCAAGGTGGATCTTTCATCGACAATTTGCAAGGTGGATCTTTTATCAACAATTTGCATGGTGGATCTTTCATCGACAATTTGCAAGGTGGATCTTTCAGCGTCTTGAAAGATAGAAAAGAGTAGTACACTGACTCGTAAAACAGACAGAGATTCCCAAGCGAGATATATACTGGTTTTAAATATCCACAATTATGATGAAACTAAATAAATGTATGCAATTCGCAAGCAAACACAATGTTTATTCTAGTTTCAAATTCTGTTGTTTGTTCCTTTGTAGATTTTACAGTGTTCCTCATTGCTTTGTGTGATGGTATATTGATGTTGTTCCACTCTTTTGGCATCAGTTCTTTCTTGTACCCTATTGACAAATAATATAATAATAATAATATTAAAATGTGTTTGCAATTTAAAAAAATGAGTAAATAAATTTCTAAATGCTAGATCTATACTTACAACAGATAATTAACAATAGGCTATTGGGGTATATGTCTTCTTCCCATGGTTGCATTTCATTACCCTGTTTTAAAATTAGTGCTGTAGTTTACTTTGTATGAAACTGTAACTATAAACTATAACTAGATATTTGTGACCAGTGACCATATAACAACTGATATAATATTTATTATTTTTAAATCCTACAATATAATACTATACAAAAGTTAAAGCTTACTTTCAAGTTTACTAAACACCTCTTTCAAACTTTCTGGAAGACACGGATCACTTTTTAATACAAGCAGCACCTTTTCCAATATAGCATGTGTGATCTGAAAAATATTTTTACAATTGTCACATGTAGTTAAATACAAATTTTTAAAAAACTAATATTTGCATCAGGGCTGTAGAGTCGGTAGATAAATGTTCGGACTATGACTCCTCATTTTTTTGGTATTTCCTAATCCCCCGACTCCTCTGTATTAATATGCGAATATATTGCCATATAGTGAGGCAGATGAAAGGTATGCTTCTTCACGGTCACTTAATGTGTTCGTTTACATGCATTGGTCTTATTCTTACAGTAGAGAAGTAATTAATTATAACTTTTTGTGAATTAGGACATTTAAACTTGCTTTTTTTTAAAATTCCAATCTAAATTCAGTAGGAGTCTGTGCATTGTGTGCCGACTCCGACTACAGGTACCCTGGTTTGCATACTGGTATCGGTACATGAAAAAATATACATAGTGGTTATTCACACGGTTTTAACGTGTGGATAACGCCGAAAAATATACACACGGTTTTCTCGGCGCATGCGCAATGATCCGCACGGCTTTAGACGTGAGAATAACGCCGATCAATATTCGCACGGTTCCTCGGCGCATGCGTATTATAGCGGCTGGTCACGTGACATTGGAAAAAGGCGCGCCCGTTGTAGGTTAATGTTACTGTTACTGTTAGTCGTGACTGCACATACTCCCGAGTACGTACGTTTCGAACATTATCTAATCAAAAATTTATTTAAAACAACCGGTCAATAGGCCTACAGACATTTCATGAAATAAGTCGATCGGCTGATCGTAGTTTTGGAAACATTGCTTAGACATGGCGCGGTATATGTCCTAAATAAAACGCATCTTAATGCTACTAGTTATTACTACAAGTCTAGAAGTGTGTAGGCCTATACCTACATTAGAGATCTAAGTCTAAGACAGGCTTTCACACATTTACGATTCATTCCGCACTGTAATTTGCGTCCATTATGAATTATGCCTAAGTTTAATTAATTATCAGTTTTTAATTCCTGAAATAAAGGCTAAATTTAAAAAATGCATTATTTTAGTGAATTTAAGTATACAGCACACATTTCTGGTTGTGGGGAATAACGCTAGAAATTATCCGCACGGCCAAAAACGACGTGCGGATAATGCCCTGCATTATTATCACGGTCATAACAATGCGAATTTTGATCGGCTTTATTCTCACGTCTAAAACCGTGCGGACCATTGCGCATGCGCCGAGGAACCGTGTGGATATTTTTCGGCGTTATCCACACGTTTAGACCGTGCGGATCATTGCGCATGCGCCGAGGAACCGTGTGTATATTTTTCGGCGTTATCCACACGTTAAAACCGTGTGAATAACGCTAGCCTAAAATATATGTGGAAATATAACTTTTATTTAATATAAGCAAATATGGGCCAGATGAAACCAAAGCGTCTAAAACCACACAAAACTATCTAAATTTTGTACTAAATTTTGTTACCAAATTGGAATACATTAAAAAAATAATTAGGCCTAATTCAATTTTTAAATGTATAGGCCTACTCTATACAAGTTGGCAAAGAATGAATCTTCACATTACCAGAAGTAGTGCTTCTTTCCATTAAGGCTGCCATTATAGATTGAATTTATCTGAAAATACAAAACCATTTATAGTGAAAGTTCCTTAAAAAATATCGGATATCGCATACTTTTTTAATTGTTGTATTTAAGACTTTTAAAGATGATTGTAAAGAATCACAATAACTTAATACACTTTTAAGTTGTTTAAGTTTGGCAATGTCTGTAGTAGGCCTACATTAATAAGGCTAATTAATATTAATACAATAGACCTAATAAACAACAGGAACAGTTCAACATGCGTCAACAAGTTACAATGTTTGCGGACATTCAATAAAAAAATAAGTCTAACTGGGCTAATCCTAAGACTCCTAAGACTAAGAATACTAAGATGAATGCCTGCTAAGTGACACGTTGGCTAGGCCGCTTAGCTTTTAAAAGTTTTCAGTCTTCTAATTCTAAGCCAGGCAGTAACCTACAATAATAATAATACAATGTCAAAGCATCATTGACGCTACGTCAGTACGTGCCTACATTAGGCCTATACCGTCTATACGCCTATAGACTATAGACTATAGTCTATAGGCCTACATATTGACACATTGTTATTGTTTGCTGCATGTGAATTGTTTACGATTATAAGACAATATCAATATAACTTTAATTAAAGTATAAACTATTCTAACAAATAATATCTACATTGATTGTACAATATAATAAAATAAATAACTTACTCGTCCGATGTGTAGAATTTCACAAATATCAGGAAACTGTAAGTGTAAATATCACAAAGCTGTACGTTTTGTTTATAAAAGATTTTATAAACCGGAAGTCGCAATTTCCCCTGATCACAAGAATCAACCAATGCATATCCCGGTTGGTTAAAATCAATAGACTTGGCCCCTCAGTTGGCGATCCAGTGTATATCTATGGGTACGGTTTGTTTCATTTTATTTCAATATATTTATTATCAGTTTAAATAAAAATTATAGTCGCTCTACACATTTTTTTTGTGTTAATTAAAATATTTCATGCCATTATATGCAATGATATTTATTCTTTAGACAGTCTAATTTTGCAGTAGTAGCCTTTAGGTTCAAGAGAAGATAACCCCGGGGTACAAGCCAAGAAACAAAGGGAGGAAATACAAGAAAACAACCAAAGGTACAATAAGGTTAACTTTTGGATTTAAAAGGTACAGTTTTCTTCATTTTATTTCAATATTATTATTACCTGTTTTAATAAAAATTATAGTCGCTCTACATGTATTTTTGAGTTAATTAAAATATTTCATACGTTTATATGCAATTATATTTATTCTTTAAACAGTCTTATTTTGCAGTAGTAGCCTTTAGGTTCAAGAGAAGATAACCCCGGGGTACAAGCCAAGAAACAAAGGGAGGAAATACAAGAAAACAACCAAAGGTACAATGAGGTTAACTTTTGGATTTAAAAGGTAGGGTTTGTTTTTATTATATTTCAATATTATTATTAGCTGTTTAAATAAAAATTAAAGTCGCTCTGCATGAATTTTTGAGTTAATTAAAATATTTCATGCCGTTATATGAAATTATATGTATTCTTTAAACAGTCTTATTTTGCAGTAGTAGCCTTTAGGTTCAAGAGAAGATAACCCCGGGGTACAAGCCAAGAAACAAAGGGAGGAAATACAAGAAAACATCCAAAGGTACAATGAGGTTAACTTTTGGATTTAAAAGGTAGGGTTTGTTTTTATTATATTTCAATATTTTTATTAGCTGTTTAAATAAAAATTATAGTCGCTCTGCATGAATTTTTGAGTTAATTAAAATATTTCATGCCGTTATATGAAATTATATGTATTCTTTAAACAGTCTTATTTTGCAGTAGTAGCCTTTAGGTTCAAGAGAAGATAACCCCGGGGTACAAGCCAAGAAACAAAGGGAGAAAATACACGAAAACAACTAAAGGTACAATAAGGTTAACTTTTGGATTTAAAAGGTACGGTTCGTTTCATTTTATTTCAATATTATTATTAGCTGTTTAAATAAAAATTATAGTCCCTCTGCACGAATTTTTGAGTTATTAAAATATTTCATGCCGTTATATGCAATTATATTTATTCTTTAGACAGTCTTATTTTGCAGTAGTAGCCTTTAGGTTCAAGAGAAGATAACCCCGGGGTACAAGCCAAGAAACAAAGGGAGAAAATACAAGAAAACAACCAAAGGTACAATAAGGTTAACTTTTGGATTTAAAAGGTACAGTTTTGCTTTATTTTATTTCAATATTATTATTACCTGTTTTAATAAAAATTATAGTCGCTCTACATGTATTTTTGAGTTAATTAAAATATTTCATACGTTTATATGCAATTATATTTATTCTTTAAACAGTCTTATTTTGCAGTAGTAGCCTTTAGGTTCAAGAGAAGATAACCCCGGGGTACAAGCCAAGAAACAAAGGGAGGAAATACAAGAAAACAACCAAAGGTACAATGAGGTTAACTTTTGGATTTAAAAGGTAGGGTTTGTTTTTATTATATTTCAATATTATTATTAGCTGTTTAAATAAAAATTATAGTCGCTCTGCATGAATTTTTGAGTTAATTAAAATATTTCATGCCGTTATATGAAATTATATGTATTCTTTAAACAGTCTTATTTTGCAGTAGTAGCCTTTAGGTTCAAGAGAAGATAACCCCGGGGTACAAGCCAAGTAACAAAGGGAGAAAATACAAGAAAACAACCAAAGGTACAATAAGGTTAACTTTTGGATTTAAAAGGTACGGTTCGTTTCATTTTATTTCAATATTATTATTAGCTGTTTAAATAAAAATTATAGTCGCTCTGCATGAATTTTTGAGTTAATTAAAATATTTCATGCCGTTATATGCAATTATATTTATTCTTTAAACAGTCTTATTTTGCAGTAGTAGCCTTTAGGTTCAAGAGAAGATAACCCCGGGGTACAAGCCAAGAAACGAAGGGAGAAAATACAAGAAAACAACCAAAGGTACAATAAGGTTAACTTTTGGATTTAAAAGGTACAGTTTGCTTCATTTTATTTGAATATTATTATTACCTGTTTTAATAAAAATTATAGTTGCTCTACATGTATTTTTGAGTTAATTAAAATATTTCATGCGTTTATATGCAATTATATTTATTCTTTAAACAGTCTTATTTTGCAGTAGTAGCCTTTAGGTTCAAGAGAAGATAACCCGGGGGTACAAGCCAAGAAACAAAGGGAGAAAATACAAGAAAACAACCAAAGGTACAATGAGGTTAACTTTTGGATTTAAAAGGTAGGGTTTGTTTTTATTATATTTCAATATTATTATTAGCTGTTTAAATAAAAATTATAGTCGCTCTGCATGAATTTTTGAGTTAATTAAAATATTTCATGCCGTTATATGAAATTATATGTATTCTTTAAACAGTCTTATTTTGCAGTAGTAGCCTTTAGGTTCAAGAGAAGATAACCCCGGGGTACAAGCCAAGTAACAAAGGGAGAAAATACAAGAAAACAACCAAAGGTACAATAAGGTTAACTTTTGGATTTAAAAGGTACGGTTCGTTTCATTTTATTTCAATATTATTATTAGCTGTTTAAATAAAAATTATAGTCGCTCTGCATGAATTTTTGAGTTAATTAAAATATTTCATGCCGTTATATGCAATTATATTTATTCTTTAAACAGTCTTATTTTGCAGTAGTAGCCTTTAGGTTCAAGAGAAGATAACCCCGGGGTACAAGCCAAGAAACGAAGGGAGAAAATACAAGAAAACAACCAAAGGTACAATAAGGTTAACTTTTGGATTTAAAAGGTACAGTTTGCTTCATTTTATTTGAATATTATTATTACCTGTTTTAATAAAAATTATAGTTGCTCTACATGTATTTTTGAGTTAATTAAAATATTTCATGCGTTTATATGCAATTATATTTATTCTTTAAACAGTCTTATTTTGCAGTAGTAGCCTTTAGGTTCAAGAGAAGATAACCCGGGGGTACAAGCCAAGAAACAAAGGGAGAAAATACAAGAAAACAACCAAAGGTACAATAAGGTTAACTTTTGGATTTAAAAGGTACGGTTTGTTTCATTTTATTTCAATATATTTATTATCAGTTTAAATAAAAATTATAGTCGCTCTACACATATTTTTTGTGTTAATTAAAATATTTCATGCCATTATATGCAATGATATTTACTCTTTAGACAGTCTAATTTTGCAGTAGTAGCCTTTAGGTTCAAGAGAAGTTAGCCCCGGGGTACAAGCCAAGAAACAAAGGGAGGAAATACAAGAAAACAACCAAAGGTACAATAAGGTTAACTTTTGGATTTAAAAGGTACAGTTTGCTTCATTTTATTTGAATATTATTATTACCTGTTTTAATAATTTTTATAGTCGCTCTACATGTATTTTTGAGTTAATTAAAATATTTCATACGTTTATATGCAATTATATTTATTCTTTAAACAGTCTTTTTTTGCAGTAGTAGCCTTTAGGTTCAAGAGAAGATAACCCCGGGGTACAAGCCAAGAAACGAAGGGAGAAAATACAAGAAAACAACCAAAGGTACAATAAGGTTAACTTTTGGATTTAAAAGGTACGGTTTGTTTCATTTTATTTCAATATTAATTATTATCTGTTTAAATAAAAATTATAGTCGCTCTACACATATTTTTTGTGTTAATTAAAATATTTCATGCCATTATATGCAATGATATTTACTCTTTAGACAGTCTAATTTTGCAGTAGTAGTCTTTAGGTTCAAGAGAAGTTAGCCCCGGGGTACAAGCCAAGAAACAAAGGGAGGAAATACAAGAAAACAACCAAAGGTACAATAAGGTTAACTTTTGGATTTAAAAGGTACGGTTTGTTTCATTTTATTTCAATATTAATTATTATCTGTTTAAATAAAAATTATAGTCGCTCTACACATATTTTTTTTTTTAATTAAAATATTTCATGCCATTATATGCAATGGTATTTATATGCAATGATATTTATTCTTTAGACAGTCTTATTTTACAGAAAATGCTCATAGGTTCCTATGATGGAAGATAATGTAAGATATTACATTTATGTGCTGCCATTATATGTGTATTTCTATTATTTTAGGACGTCGTAAGAGTATCACTTTACTTTTGGGATATTCATTTAAAAATTGATTCCTCTAAATCATAGGTTCTCAACGGGGGCGATATCGCCCCCCAGGGGGCGATGAGAAGCTTTAGGGGGGCGATAACATTCCCGGGGGCGATTGGGGGGCGATGAAGGTCAAGTGGGCGATACATACGTACCTGCTATAATTTCAACAACTCAGCTATTTGAATCGATTAGTTTTTGGATGAAATATGATGTAAACGCAAGTGCTACTAAATATCTTATATCCCCCAACAGTAGGCATACATATTATTGAACACATAAGAATCGCAATGACTTTTCGATGAAGTAGGGGTTAGTAGGCCTACTTGGCAAATATGTTATGCTGCCGTCTTGTCTTATGGTTGGTTCACCGGACTGTCTCCTTAACATCGGCTAATATTACTAATTTTACTCGTTTTAGCGGGAATGATGTTCTTAAATGCGTTTGAAGCCTTTGAAAAGAGGTAACCACAATAACTGAGCGGTATAGATACGTAGTAATCATACAAACTGGGTAGTTATTAAAATGCTTTAAATTATTCATATAAATTATTTAGTCATATAATATTTATACAATTTTCAAAAAATTTTTACAGTTCTATCATATCATTACAAAGTTATAAATGCAAGCCATTCAGTTTTTCATAAAAGAAAAACAAATTGAAATATTACCTCAAATGAAAAAGGTTAGATGTAATTATCTCCCTTTAATTAGCAAAATGTTACCGCTAAAATTAAGTTGGGGGGCGGTGAGCGGGAAAAAAATTTAAAAAGGGGCGGTGAGCCGAAAAAGGTTGAGAACCTATGCTCTAAATCTTTTAGGCAGTTTTCTTTTCTTGGATCTAGGTGTTAAGAACTCCTCTGGGACACAAGCCATGGAAGGAAGTACAGAAACACAAGTATAGAGCCATATGGGAATTGCGTGTATTTTCGCCACTTTATGTGTATTTTTTTTATTTTCTGCCACTGAATTGTACTTGCTTTTATTTTCCTCTTCTGCAAAAGTATCATTAGTTCTGCCTGTGTATGGATAATACTTTTTTTTAAATTTCTGTTTAGGGCTTTGTTAAATTTGCACAGGGATAATAAATACTGTTATGTCCTGGCAATATTTTTATTAGTGATTTTAAATTATTTTTTATTTGGTTATCCTACTGCCTATGTATATGTAATATTAATGTACGTCTTAAAACTGTTTAGTTAAGTCACTTTGTTCTTTCATCATCATCATTCTTTAATTGTTGTATTGTGAACTAATATTTTCTACTAACTCTTACTATTTGGGGATATAGGTATATATAAATGTTAGTCTCAGTTGAATAGATTATTGTTGCAGGTAGATAGCTTTAGCTTTAGGAGTAGAGATTATAGAATATAGTTGCATGTAAATAGTATATATTCTCCATTGGTTTTTACTAACATGCAGTAGAACCTAATTTGTCATTTGCAAAATATAAAAAAATAACATTCTATTACTTTAACATTAAATTTCATTTACCCAAATCAAATATCTGAAAATGTTGATTGCACAGTTGTAGTTTAAAATATAAGTGCACAAGTATACTTTCACTGTATTAAATAAATATGACTATTAAATCATAGGCCTTTTATTATAATTTTAAAACGTTTTATTTTTAATATGTAGCCAAAACATTTAACAGAGCTATTACTATTCAATCTACCTTTTTCAAATTAAAAGATTAAACCTTGAAAGTTAACAAGTAAGCTAAATTTAAATATAAATACAAGTACATTTAATTCAAAAGCTAATTGTTTTTGTTTGTTCTAAAATTATAGAATTTTTTTTAGTTAAATGGTTCTAGTGTAGTTCTGTTTCTACTAACCGGGGTATTAGGTAGTGGGAGAAGGAATTGTTTCACTGGTCTCTGAAAGCCATATCTTCTACGATATTCAGAGTCCATTGAGTTCCAAATCTCACTGCCTGGCTCATGTATGGCTCCTCGTGCCACACCCTGGACAACAGCTTTGGCTGGCTGGCTAAATTACATGAGCAATATTTGATTCTAGCTAAATTTATATGATCTCTTTTAAATATGAAACTGTATTGTCCTTTATTCTGATATATTGATCTTTTTCTGATATTTACCTGATATTGTTCACTATGTTGACATATTTACCTGATATATTCCACTATGTTAATATATTTACCTGATATTGCCCTCTATGTGATATAAGTTTAATTATTTTTTTTACATTATGTGCAACAAATGTTATATATATATATATCATTTTATTTTATGTTATTAAAGACCTATTTTTCACAACGTAATACAGTTGTATGTTGTGTTTTTTTTTTGTACTAGTCAAGTTTTTCTAAACTGTCATAGTTAAATTGTCTTGATTTCTGAGACACGTCATTACAAACTTGCCCATTTATAACTTGTTTAATTTCATGTTTTTATGTCCCTTATGCAATAAAACCATTTGAAACACATTTATTCTTATATTTTTATTTTATTTTTATTTTTATCTTATTTATTCATAAAACATCTAACAAGCAAAGATTTTGTTAAAGTTTTCAAAAGGTTGTTTTACATTCTATGTTTATATAATTTTTTTTCATTGCAAATTAGTATTTAGCAATCTCTTTAAACAAAGAGTTATAAAAAAAAGTTTTGTTCCTCCTCATAATTTAAAAGGTTTCAAAACATTCCTTGTAATATTTAAAGAAAATGAAATAAAACTACAATGGCAGTAACATTGATTACTTGCTGTGTGTGTGTTAAAATCTGTCTCTATAAGATGGTCATTACTAAATTACTTTTGTTTTCATGGTAGCTGTAGCCTATAGGGATGGTATAGCCAACTTAAGGCTTGTTTTTGTTAGTAATTAGCATGTGTCAATTATTTATTTATTTGTTTTTCCCACTAGCCTTATATACATCAGTGATACTAATGTACGGTCCAATCACACTATATATATTAAAGTTCAATATCTAGACAGGTTTATTTTTAAAAATAACGAACCATTTGAAAAAAACAATTATTAGTTTTAAATAAACAAGTCCAAACTATTAGATAACAGATTCCTATTAAACCCACACGGAATTTCAAAAGCATTGATTTGATAAAGGTGAACATTTTAATTTTATTAAAACAAAATTAATTACATGGTTTGACATCTCTGGTTCCTACATAAATGGATTCAAAATTGTCTGATATCTCTACTAGGCCAGGGGTCGGACCCATGGCTCGTGAGCCACATGTGGCTCTATTGATGGCTGCATCTGGCTCGCAGACAAATGTTCGATTATAATTTTTTATTATTTAGACTCCTTTGATCTAGGCCTACATATTAATTGCATATCAATATTTCATTCTACAAATGAGCTACAGTCTACTGCAGTTCGACAGCATCTAAAAGACAGAAAAATCGCAACACTGCATTCATTGTAATTAAGGGGAAATTGACTTGAATTGTTATTTTTTTTAAACATAATGTATGGCACTCACAGAATTACTTTTTAAAAACATGTGGTGTCCATGGCTCTCTCAGTCAAAAAGTCCCGACCCTTGCTCTAGGCTAAATAAGCCCTTAACAATGTCTAATATATAGCCTAATAGTTTAACTAATAAGTAGTTAGTTTTTTATACAAATAACTGCACAATATGTAACACAATAAAGACAAAAGATACTAAAACCTTAACACATAAAAATAAAATGGAATCTGGAATAAGTCTGTTTACCCAGAATAGTACCAACGGTTAAGTATCAAAGAAACAAAAACAAAAAAAAATTTATTTCATTCATGGAAAAGAAATAATGCGATGTACTCAGAAAACCAAATGACAAATATTCATGTAGTCTAATCCTTATGTTAATTAAAGAAGTAGGCTAATTAAAAATACAACACAACCTTTACCAATAATCAAGACCATAGATCTAAATCTAATAGAAAACTAAAATGTTGCACTAGTTAGAGGTAGGCCTAGAGTTAGATCTACAATTGAATGTGCATTTTCTTTATGGGACTCGTACACTTAAAAAATCAGAAAAGAGCCTCGATTCTCTATAGGCCTACATGTAGCTTAAATATTTACGCCTACAAACAATGCCCGCACAGCTTATATGAAGCGCCCCAGGGCAAAAGTTTCGGCGACGCCCCCTTGCATATTGTAACTGCTTTTAGTGTCTGCGCTTAGTTTTAAAGAAATTTTAAAATGGAATTTTTTATTAAGAAAATATTCTAGATGAGCCAATCTTTAATGAAACCTTTGTGAGCCAACTAAAAGTGAAACATCTCTATAAAACAGTTTCAGTGTAAGTAAATAAGAAGTTAACTTCTACCATCTTTATTCATTATTCCTTTTGTTCACAATTTGTGTTTCAAATTTTATTTCCCCTTCAACTCTCCGAAAATTTCTGGTATGATCTTAGGTTATATTTGCCATCCCCTAGAAGTGTCACCCCCAGGCATACGCCCCTTCAGCCCTCCCCTATGTGAGGGCACTGCCAACAAATGGCAGGCTATTTAACACGGATAGATAACTCACTAAACGTCAAAATACTAGATTTAAAAAAAAGGACAACATCACTTATCTATAAAAAGAATAGATCACAAAAGAAATCTATCACAATACTCAGAAATGGGGATTAAAACATTTTCTTAATTTATATGCATCAACATGTCCATGTCATATTCTCTGGCATCGCGGTATGGAATGGGTTATCAGAGCAAACCAGCAGAACCAACAGATTAACAAAATGAGAGACTATAGACTAAAACCACATATAGTAGAAGCTTAAGACTGTTGAAAGCATTCGGTCGCACCAGAATGGATCTGTTGAAACAGGGACCAAAACCCTGGAATTTATACTTATACGTGAAGGTGCCCCTTAAGACACAATTATATTTCAGATTTCAGAAGTAGGCCTATCCAGGAGTACAATAGATGAGGCAGAACTTGTCACTACCTCTAAGCAGCTTAGGAGAAATGTTATTTTGCGCATCACTGTTACTCATTTCCCCTCCAGTATTTTGTCTTGAATAGTAGGTCCTTCCCTTTTCTTTCTTAAAAAGACCCAACTTTTCAGTCATTGAAATTTTTTTTTTTTTTTTAATTTATTTAATAGCTTACAATTTTTATTCATTAAAAAGTCCTATTTTTGTCCACACCCCCAAAAAATGACACAATTTTAGCGTAAGCTTAAATGTTGAGAGCCATATAGGCCTACATTTTTTATTTTTGGCTACGGAATTTAATATTTCGGCCGATGATTCTATTGATTAAATTTAACATGTAAAGAGAAAAGCTGTGTAAAAATTAGTCCGTTTAGTTATAAAGAAAGTCAATTCAAGTCTTCGATAGTAATTTAGTGTATAAATCATAAGAGTAAATTAAGTAAATTTCTTAGTTAGTCAAAACTCACACAGGAAACAAAGTTGTTAATTGTTGGTAAAATACAAAAACTAAAAATGTATATTTGATGCTGATATGACGGTGTTTAAAGGTAGATTTATAAATATCTTTACGTGAGGGTGTAATTCTTGGAAAACGGCCAGTTTGTCTAACGGGTTTTCTTTTGTCAAAACAAGCATGAAGACTTTGTCTTTATCGAAATAAAAACTATCAAACTTTCATCACACTGTGACGACCTTTATATTCAGCCATGCATTCAACTCATTTTTTTCACATGCGGATTCTAAAATACAATGTCAACTATATTGCATAGTCTAGTGTGAATATTATTTTTATTATTGTTAATATTATTTTCTTGAAGTGGTTCTCATTTCTTCATTCGACAGTACCATTTAACTTTTATTGAACTAATAACCATAAAGTAGTGAGTACAGTATATCTATAGCATAATCCAAATTAGGCCTACCATTAATTGTTAGTTGTAAAAAAAAAATGGTAATTGCTATTAGTAGGCTTAGACCAGGGGTCGGCAACCTAGGGAAAACGTGCCAGACTTGGCACGCAGAGCAATTTTCAATAGCACGCGGAACACCTTAAAAAGTAGGCTAATCGAATCCTTTGTACATGAAATTAAATTTAGAGCAGGATAAATATTTGGCTCTTGGAACGCGGAATGAATAAGATATTTTACTTTGGCACACTATTATCAAAAGGTTGCCGACCCCTGGCTTAGACTATATGATTATCATCATCATCATCAATCAACGCTGAGGTCGTTGGGGGGAGCGATTGGAGCGAATGGACACTTCGGCAGTCAACTTTCTCCACGTTTGCCTATCTTGCGCGGTTGTCAATAGTTGAGTCAACTGCAGCCCTGTCCAATCCTTGACATTGTCGAACCAGCATCTCCGCTGGCGGCCTTTCCTACGCCCACATTCCACCATGCCCTGGCGGATTGTTTTTGACAGGCTATGTTGCCGAAACACATGACCGAACCATGTCATTTTGCGCCGTTTGATTGTAGCCATAATGTTTTCTTGAGGGCCTGCAATTGAGGATATTCTGTCCCACACATACGCATTAGTCCTGTGTTCTACGTAGGAAATTCCAAGTATTTTTCTCATGCATTTATTTTTGAAAGCCTGCAACTTGTTTTTAGTTGCTGATAGCAGCGTCCATGTCTCACATCCATACAGAACAATAGTTCTGACAAGGGCTCTGTAAAGTCTGAGCTTTTTTTGGGAGACCAATGCTTTTACTGGCCCAGATTCTGTTTAGGCGAGCCATTGCCGCCATCGCAGTCCCATTCCTTGCTCGAATTTTTGGCTCACAGAGTCCGTCTGCGGATATGATTGCTCCTAGATATTTGAAATTATTTACTTCTTCCAGTTGTTGTTGGTTCAATATGATGATTACACTTCTGGCATCTGTGGTGTTGAATATATAATATATATATATATATATGAGTATATATAAGCTTATATCTATATAGGCACATTATTTAACATAACCAAGTCAAAGCTGTTTTATTATAATTTTTGATCTTATTAATCATTTTAAATACAAAATTACCTTAAATTGTATTGGCCTACAAGAAATTTTATCGTCACACATTTTGGACTTCCACCACTAGATGCGTAAAATGAAGTGACTTGGGATGAAGTGACTGGGGATGAAGTGACTGGGGATGAAGTGACTGGGGATAAAGTGGCTGGGGATGAAGTGACTGGGGATGAAGTGGCTGGGGATGAAGTAACTCGAGGATTAATTGACGGGGATGAATTGACTGGGGATGAAGTGACCGAGAACTATGAGCTAGTATATGCTCAACTCCCTAATGTCCATTTGTCCTAAAGCCGTAGATGGACGACATTTCAGTGCTAAATTGTATTAAGCCAGCACAATGCCCACGTTCGTCCATAGCACTATTGTAGCCAGCACAATGCCCATGTTTGTCCTTAGCACTATTGTAGCCAGCACAATGCCCATGTTTGTCCTTAGCACTATTGTAGCCAGCACAATGCTCATGTTCGTCATTAGCACTATCGTAGACAGCACAATTACCGACAGGAACCATTCAGAACTGAATTGACTCCAGGACACTCTCCAAATATATTTGAAACACCAGAACTAAACATTAGATTATCACACGGACGATTAAACACTTTGCTGCTAGACCACTTATATTATTTTGTTCATAATAAAATTAAACAGAAATAAAATTATGTTTTCTTTCGTATATTATTAAATGTTATTTATAAGGTTTAAAAAACCTTATTGTTTAAAGATACATAGACACGTGTTTTGCTATAAAAAACAATAACTCCTAAGTGTTAAGTTGTAATTTTATTTTTATTTAACATCCGCAGTTATACCTGCCTACCTGCCATAATAAAAATGGTCATGAGGAAAGACTACTCAATAAATGCTTAGGACATTTAAATTTGTAGTCGACAACATTATTACGTCCCCTGGGAGGTACAAATTACACAGTAGGCATATTGTTTAGTTGCACATTAAATAAAAAGTGTTATCTGTTATTAGAATGGAGTCACACCTGTAGAGCTATTCTTTTATTTAAAAAAATGATGTTGCTTTTTAAAGTAATGGGTTGTGTTAAAATGGGTTTCAGTATTTTCTTTTTGTTGTTAATTTATTTTTGAGTATCATTGTAAGTTGTAGGTTTTGTAAAAACAAAACAATCGTGGTTGCCGTTCCAAAGAATAGCCATAAAAGGATTGAAAAGTTCAAAGATCATATTAATATTGCTATAATTTGATAATAAGGATGTAGAAATATATAAATACACAGTTGAAGCAAATACTCAAACCACATTAAATTAAGAAAAAAAATAATACTAAAATTAACCAAAAAACAACAAAGTAACTTACGAAATTTAAAGTTTTTTTTTTTTTAACCAAAAGAATTACATGTTTAATAAATAACGTGTATTTGGTATTAAAAAACTTCACGTGTGGTAATGGTGACATATTATATGGTGCACTGTGACCGAGTCGGTAGCGCGTTCGGCTGGCGTACCGAAGATTCTGGGTTCAAATCCTGGTGAAGACTAGGATTTTTTTCCCCAGCTTTGATGTGTACCTTACATAAGTTGGGATAATTGTGGCATTGAACTGAACACACTATCCCCTAGTATGCAGTGAACGCTGCTTCACCCTAAGATCAGTTTAATCACTACTGTTGTCAATCTAGCAATAGAACAACGCTAGACGGAATTTCGATTATAATGTTAACAAATCATCTTATGCTATGATCTTTCTATAACATAGGAGTACTTTTATTTTTTATGTTCTTGTTAATTTAGAGGTAAGCAGATTTTTGCTGTAAGCAGTGCTTTTGATGTGCCACAGAAGAACTCCATAAGATGATAGGGCAGGAGATATTCTGCTCAATTGTAAAGTTATCGTTACGCGCGAAGTCGGTTTAGCGTCAGTCGAAAATTTTAGCCTTAGATTGTTCTTATACATTTTTTCCTCAAAAAATTCTAAGTTGATCGTTTCGTTGTCAAGAGGTGCTTCACCGCGATTTAAAAAAATGTTTTGCTTTCTTTTTGAAGTCCTTTTTTTGTAAAGAATTTATAAATGACTTAGTGGACCATTTTCCCCAACAATAAATATGTGTAAACAAAAGTTATGTATAACCCAGACATTATGGAAATTCTAGCTTTTACACACACGTGAAAAAACCGAAGCAGGCGGAAGTGGGAAGGTCTATAGGCCTATCAGAGCGGTCAATTTCTTATTTTTGAGAATTAAAGAAACCAAAGAAGCCTGAATTTTAGTTTTATTTAAACTATCTGAAGTTTTTGCATAGATAATAAGAAAAGTGTTTTATATATCTATATAAGTATTATACAGGCCCCACGAGAGGGGGGGGGGGTACATCCGGTACGCCGTTCCGGGGCCCATAATAGTTTAGGGTGCCCTTGAATATTAAAATTTAAAATTAAATTGGCACTACGCAATTATTTTTAATGGTTGCTATAAAACTAGGTGGAGATGCCACAAAACCTCCTACAATCTCACGTGGCGCTGGGGGGGGGGGGGGGGTCTTAATTTTGGTAATCTTTGAATGTGTACTTGAACATTTTTATGCAAAAAAAACTCTAGTTGTAATAAAGGGCCTAGATCTAATTATTTTCGATTGCATTTAGTATCTCTTTTTGTATTATTTTTCTCTAGAGATATTTACAAACATAGACCTATGAGCCTTACAGCCTTACATTTCTGCCTGTTAGCTTATTAGCCTAGGCCTAAATATGTATATCAATATATGTTCTTAACCATTCTAGAAGATTATCCACTAGGTGGTATTTCTTAAGCTGAAAACACCGAGCCGCAAAACGACCTAAAAATCCAAACAACGCCACAATTCGTCCCACATTTATATAATCACAAAATATTTCTATAACGATCGAGGCGAAAGTGTCATAAGCATTGGCCTCAGTTATGACTAGACCATCTATTAGGTTATAAAATATATTCATAAAGCGTTCTTTAAATTCATCTCCTAGTATTTTCATCGCATTTTGACCAGAATTTAGAGTGCCGTTAACACTTTCATGTCGACCATCGTTTTCCCAAGTATATCCATTGCATTTTAAACGATATTTTATGTAATCCACCGCAATGCTACGCGTATTTTCATGTCATAAAGACATATTCTTTTCAAGAGAACTAATAAGAATTACAAAAAGAACCGTTTTACTAAACGAAAAACCTCAACACTTTTACAAAACTGAATAAGGAAGACTACATAGTTTTATAAGAATTTGCTGCAAAATGGAAAAAGACCACTATCTGACAAGCTAACATTCCACGAGCAGGTGTTAAACAGCTGCCCACTGGGCGCTGACCAAGGTAATTTATTACTTTCCCGTCCAGGTGGTCTTCCCCTTTTCTGCCCGCTGGGCGCTGGCCAAGGTAATTAATTACTTTCTAAATTCAGCTCAAAATGCTATGAGAATACTAGGATATGAATTTGAAGAACGCTATATAAATAGATATTATAACCTAATAGATGGTCTAGTCATAACTGAGGCCAAGCTTATAACACTTTCGCCTCGATCGTTATAGAAATATTTTGTGATGATATAAATTGGGGACGAATTGTGGCGTTGTTTGGATTTTCAGGTCGATTTGCGGCTCAGTGTTTTCAGCTTAAGAAATACCACCTAGTGGATAATCTTCTAGAATGGTTAACAACATATATTGATATACATCTGTCGAGTTGGATGAATAGTCATTATAACTGGGTAAGTAATAGGTTTACAAGAGTAACAAAGACACTCTTTAAAAAAAAATCATCCTAAAGACAGTTTAAAAAAAAGAGTATATTAAACTAGCTTCTATCTTTCTTTTCCTTCACACAGGAAGGGTTTTTGGAATTTAAGTCCGGTAGAGTGAGAATAAAAATGTCAGCTCTTGGCCCTTACTTAAGACATTCCTAGGCTATGCTGCTGCAGACATTGGAGTCTTGACACTTTGTGCACTTTTCGCTCTACAAATCCTGAAAACTGAGAATCGAATATTTTTAAAAAAACGACTACCAGTCATGTTGATGTTTTAATTATTGGTTGATGTACTTGAACGCAAATAAAAAAATTAAAAATTAAAACTTTCTTTGTTTACTGTTTAAAAATTATTACACGGTTACTGCCCTTGGGTGCCACGTGGATCGGACGCCATCTTGTTTTCCGATTGACCCGCATTTGGAACAGTGGAGTCAACAACTTCAATACACCCTTTCCATCATCTTGTATACAACAAGAAAATTAATTTAAAATACAAAAAAATACAAATTTAATTATACGATTACTACCATTGTTTTTATCATTGTCATACTCCAATATTCTCACTTAATACAACAGACAAAAAGAGGGGAAAATATGTATCTTCAATTTTAAAATGTTAAACCCTACTAAGTAAAAAATTACACGACAAAAATGAAAAGATACAACCATTTACGTATAACAAACTGACTTTTAATAGTTAAAGAGACACTTATTAGACAGTTATAAATAAAAAATATCAACTATTGTGGCATAGTATTTTAACTTAATAACTTGAAATAACTCTCTGATTTGCATACACATTCAAAATACACTATTATGGACTGTCTCTATGATGACTATTATTACGACTCGTTAAATCGGATTCAATGTATATAGTTGTATCTTTATAAGAAGTCTCTAGATTCTGCTAATCTGTAGCCCAAGCTAGGGGTTCATTGACTGACAGGTCTATGCAGTAATGTAGTTATATTCGTGATAATTATCTTCAACACCTTTCTCAACAATGATAGATCAAACATCTCCAGTTGTTGAATAAACAATTTTATTTAAATTGTAGACTCAATATAAACGATCAATAAATGCATCAACTGATGGCAACATAAGTATTTCAATAGAATGGCATATAATATACAAATCAATATAGCGACTTCACTCTACAAACTTTAAAACTGAACTAACTTTAAGGAGGGGGGGGGACTTTACAAAGAAAACTATCATCGAAGATTCTACAGGGTCTTAATACGCATTTTAACCTCTTTCTCTATAAAATACTGCGATCCAGAATTATCCTCCAATTTCCACGGTCTTGAACGAATTATTTTATTTAAACGGCCCTCAGGGCATAAAGGTCAAACCTTGGTCGCCTTGGACTCTAATACGCACTTGTTAAGAGGTCAATGCCTTACTACGTCATTCATCTATGACCGATATTCGTAACACCACCACCCTTCAATAGTTTTATAATTATTTCTTTTACATTTTAACAATACTAAAAATGTTAATTTTAAGGAATAATTATAAAAGAAAATATTCCGGGGAAAACAATACATACAGTTCAATTGGCTATTCCACTAATTCAATTGAACTGATAACAATAACATATAATATATGCAATATAAGTTAATCTTATCAAATAGCTTAACTACAGTCATTCACTCATTCGATACTAATTCAAAACAATGGACAATTCAATTATGTATATCTAAATCTCGTACACAAGAAAAATACTTAATCATTCTTAATAGATATAATATAATACAATTTAATAATTTCTATTACATGAACATTCCACTGTAATAAAACTCTCGCGTCCATTTAATTATAAACTAATATCTTTTACAATTAAACAACAAAAGAAAAAAAAATCACTTAATGTCTATTCAAACACGACTTATTTTTCATAAGGGAAAAAAACTCGCTCGCTGATGGGAAAAAAAATACACTAGGCTTGACCTAATTACACAACAACACGATCATTGCCTCGACAGTATTTTTTTTTTCAAGCCTGTAGGCTGACTAACAGTAGACAACTGTCTGTGACGAAACCCAAAATGTAGGTCAATTCCGCACTTCTCTCTCTCTCTATTCCTTCCGATCACTCTCTCATTCCCAATTGATTCTAACAATGTTGACATCGCTATGCAAATTTACCCCATTTACCGCTTAGGTAAAAAAAAATTGCTACGCGATTAAAAAGTTATCTTTTTAATGATCATTATTTCACAACTATCATTTCAAAATTACATTCATTTTTTTTTTATATTAAGAAAATGAAACATAGTATTTTCCAGAATTAAAATAGTTTATAGACAATTTCATAAAAAATATTTCAATTTATCATTTTACCATGACCTTCCTACGTCATAAGTCTGTTTAGAATAGTTCACAGCAGTTTTAAATTGAAACATTCGATCTTTCATGCAGACATGGATTTACTTGAAACAAATTTGGTTAATTTACTTAATTAACTATCAATCAAAGCAGATTATATTATCTTCATACAATCTTAGTACTAAACAGTAAGTACTTATTCACTATAGATTACATTAAAGACATTTCAAATACAATATTATTGACATACAAAAGATTAAAGAGCATAGAATATTTATTTTTTTAGACAGAAATCAATTTAACAATTTTTACAAAACAATTGCTGGTCTGAATGGTTCCATATCCAAGCTTTTCATTTATGATAAGGTTGGAATCAATTGCTCTTGTCCATTCCATAAAGGTTTTATTCATAGGTTCTAGGTTCTCCTGTTCCTCACAGTGTTCAGGTCTACCCAGTCTTTTGATTGTCAGTACAATTCATTCAATCTATTTTAACTAATACAAAAAAAATAGATTAGTTTTACAATCTTGACATGAAATCCTTAATTACTAATACATTTGTTGAACATTGGTATGTCAACATTATAAATTCTCAACCATGAAGTTCTCAACCATTCTGGTTTACAGTGTCATGTCAGTGGCACATATTCTAAATTTATACAAAACAAGGATAAGTTTTATTAGTTTCTACTTTTGATCTGCTTTTCATGTAAGAGTATCCTAAAAGTGAAAAATCATATAATACATTTCTTGGAATCTTGTTAATCATAGTTCTGCCTTGCTGCAACTATTTTTACCCTACATTATCATACATTCAATGATAATAGAACAAATGAATAAATTCACATAGAAGAAATTTGCATCCTGACTCAGTGCAATTATTTCAACAACAGTACATGATAAAATAATTTTCCATAGTACAATCATAAACATTTCTCAATACTTTAGTGATAGAAAAATTCTCTTTTCTCAAAACCATTTACATCTTTATCAATCAAATTATCCTCTCTGCCAAATGTTTCAATTATCATTTCCAGAGATTCTCAAACATATCTTATAATCAGTCCACATTTATAATGTCCTCTGATTTAGAAACCAATTCTGCGGATAAAACTGATCTTTTTCTCTTATAGCAATTATTTTAAATGCTCAACCTAACAAGTTTGTTTAGAAATATCACACTATAATGATATTTACTCTAACAATACTTTTACTCAGTCCTTTTTCATCACAAGTAAGGGATTTAGTTTTACAATAGTAAGTTTGGTAACTAACTATCAGTGAATCTGTCATTTAATTCATCCTGTACTCCAGGCATGAATTTTACAAATAAGAGTAACAATGTTAACAACATCAAGCTTATTCCAATTGTTTTCAGAAGGTAAGGCTTTATCATTTTCAAATGATATAATATTTTTGCCTTTCTTTCATCACACAACAATGGTATCTGCATGTGAGCAGTGTAAAAATTTTTTCTAACAAAAACAGTTATGTCAGACAAAAAATTTATGTACTTATCTAGGTACTTGATCAGCCCAAGAGGATCCAATTCGGTCTGCCATTCCTCTTGAAGTAGTTTGAGTGGTCCTCGGACAGTGGGTCCAAAGATCGGTCCATAGGCTCCTCGACTTTCCGGATAGGATTCAGTTGCCATCTCATGCTCCAGGCATAAGTTCGTTAGGACTGGATTGAAGAGTTCCGAGGTGAAGTTGGTCCCTCGATCTGTCGGTATGGATTGTGGTAACCCATAGCTTTTGATAGTTTCGGTCCAGCTCTCAGCACTCGTTTCTTCGGTGATGCTCCTCAAATCTTCATCGGTACCGGCAACTGCAGGTTTGCATTGTTGTTTGAGCATGCTGTGGTCTATATGTTTATAGACATCATTAGTAGAAGTTTCTTTCTCGCTGACAGCTTTCTCATGTAGCTGTAGCAACTCTGGGTCTACTTTCTGTTCAGCAATCATCTCTCTTCGTGATGACTTCTTTGATTGTTCATTTCCTTTCGGACAATCTTCAATCTTGGGGAAGATAGTAGTATCAAGTTCCACTTCTTCTTCCTCTTTCTTCTCTCGTGGGAGAATTTCTTCTTTCTTTTTCTTTTCTTGTGAGATAATTTCTTCTTTCTTTTTCTGTGGTGTCATACCCTTTATGACATCACCTACAGGATAAAGTTCTTTTTCTTTTCCTGTCTCCACAATAGGACTAGGGTCTGGATTCTCCTTCACAATCAGTTCAGGTCTCACCCTCCCTTTCGCCAAATCATTTGCTAAGATAACAGATATGCCCTCAACAGGAAGTTTTGATATTACTCCAACTGTCACATATCCTGTCACCAAGCCAGATGAGAGGTATATCCTATGTAGAGGTATTTCTTCTTTCCATTCAAAACCTCTCAATAGGACAGTCTGTCCTGTCAATGTATTATCATTTAATGGTAATACATCTTTAAGCAGCAGGGTTAATGATGCCCCTGTGTCTCGTAATATGTTTACGGACTTCAGTGGTCCTTCCTTTTGTAAGGCCACACAACCTTCACTATTGAACGGTTGAAAACTGCACAGGGTCTCTGTGTCAATTTTATTCTTCCCTTGACCATGACTTTCGGGTGTTGTTTCATCTTTCGATGACTTCAGACTCTTGTTCGAGTCAAAAATACTTTGGTCTACTTTTTCGTCTCTGTGGACCTGGACAATCAATCCAATAGTAGCCATTCTGTATTTATAATCAGGATATTCATCCTTATTTTCTTCAGTTGTAGATTTCTCTACCTTCTGACTTTTGCTCTCAGGCAAATCCACCCTCAGTGTTTCTGGTTTAGAAGAATCTTTCTTCGAATTCAGTTCGTTTGTATTTTCGCTGCTTTGTACATTCTGTATTGGTGCATGACTTGCACATATGACCACTTTATTAGTTCCTTTATCTTTCCTTATGCTCCAACAGTCTTCTATCCTATGTCCTACTCTTTTACAAAAAGTACATTGGACGTTTTTGTTGACAGGTTTCTTATTAACATCATTTTGTTTCACAAAATGCTCTTTTTCACGATGTTTTTGTGGTGTGTTTTCTGCTGGCCGTGGTGACCTATTAAAATTCTTTTCACCCGCTGTTCTATGACACAATGTGTATTGCTCCGCTAAATCAGCAGCCTTATGTGGGTCAGTGATGTCACGCTCGGATAAATACATTTTTACATCCGGCCTCACTTTGTTAATAAAATCCTCTAAAAGAATGATATCTTTCATTTCTTTTAATGTGGAGACATTTCTGGATTTTATCCACTGATCCATTAACTTTTTTTCTGCTCGAAGGAAGTCTAAGTGTGTTTGGTAAGGGGACATTGTGTACCGACGGAACCTTTTCCGATAACTTTCCGGTATCTGGTTATAGGCTTTAAGTACAGTGTCTTTAATGACTTCATAATCATTTAATTGTTCCTGTTTTAACAATAGAACACAATCTCTTGCCCTCCCTTGAGTGAAAGCTGTTCTAACTAATATTCCCCATTTATCTTCTGGGAACTTAAAATCTCTGCAAGAAATCTCAAAGGTCTGGAAGAAATTAGCTATTTCACTTTCTTTATCAATGTAGGTAGGGACTAGCTTTTTCCATCTGGCCATCTCTACATCATTATGAGATTCTTTTTTAGTAGCTCCTATCTTTGCTAGCTCTATTCTTTCCTGACTTTCTCGTTGACTTTTCTTATCTTCCATCTCAAGCTCAAGACGTTTTTGTTCTATCTCACGATCAAGACGTTTTTGTTCTATCTCACGATCAAGACGTTTTTGTTCTATCTCAAAACGTTTTTCTTCTATTTCCATCCGTTTCATTTCTAGCTGAAATCGTAACTGTTCGGACATAGATTTCGACGTCTGACCTTCAACTTTGTATTCCTCCGCGCTTGATTCTACTTTCATCTTGCCACTTGCAATCAACACATCTTTGATCTGCTGTGTCAACACAATTCTGGATGGTGTAGTCTCAGTAACTTCTATCTTCAAGATCTCAGCGATTTCTTTTAACTTCTTTATTGATAAAGTTTTCAAAACTTCTTCTTCTGGATTTTCAATAAATTCCATTCTTTAAGTAAAAGATTTTTAAAATAGTTAATTTCCAACTTACGTTTTTCCAATCGGAAGAATGAATTGAGCGTTATTAGGCTTGCTCAGTAGGTCACGGCTTTACACACAACACAACTTGAATATATGCTTCACTATACAACTATTATCGGACGCAAGCCCTCAAATTATTATGGACTGTCTCTATGATGACTATTATTACGACTCGTTAAATCGGATTCAATGTATATAGTTGTATCTTTATAAGAAGTCTCTAGATTCTGCTAATCTGTAGCCCAAGCTAGGGGTTCCTTGACTGACAGGTCTATGCAGTAATGTAGTTATATTCGTGATAATTATCTTCAACACCTTTCTCAACAATGATAGATCAAACATCTCCAGTTGTTGAATAAACAATTTTATTTAAATTGTAGACTCAATATAAACGATCAATAAATGCATCAACTGATGGCAACATAAGTATTTCAATAGAATGGCATATAATATACAAATCAATATAGCGACTTCACTCTACAAACTTTCAAACTGAACTAACCTTAAGGAGGTGGGGACTTTACAAAGAAAACTATCATCGAAGTTTCTACAGGGTCTTAATACGCATTTTAACCTCTTTCTCTATAAAATACTGCGATCCAGAATTATCCTCCAATTTCCACGGTCTTGAACGAATTATTTTATTTAAACGGCCCTCAGGGCATAAAGGTCAAACCTTGGTCGCCTTGGACTCTAATACGCACTTGTTAAGAGGTCAATGCCTTACTACGTCATTCATCTATGACCGATATTCGTATTAACACATACACTAAAATAATATACATTCGCTTTAATATACTTTGTGAACTCTCACAATCAAATTAAGACTATCTGGACGAGCGAAAGGTATGCTCAGCGCGCACAGCCCAGACAAGTAAAAAGAAAAAAATCTGTTAGTGCTACATGAATCATCTCCCGTTGCCGGTAGCAGACACGCCCGCTCTAGCAGTGATAAACATCTTTACAGGTGCCTGTGCAGTGAAACGCACGTTAAAAATGCTAGCTCATAGCGTGAGCAAAGATAAACAGCTGGTCAAGTGCTTTAGGTAGTGAAAAATGATAAACTCTGGTAGACAAAGGTCTCGCTTTTTGGTCAGAGGTTCAAAAAACTTTTAGCAATAAGTTTTTAGCCTTTTAAAACATTGATTATGAATTCAAAATATTTATGTTTAAAGGGTTTTCAGAAATTAGTAATTATGTCTAAAATTATAATTAATTAAATAATTAAGAATAAAATTAAGAAAACTACTGCCTCCAAGTAAGTAAAAAAGCACCTTATTATAGAAGTGTCGATTAAAATGTGCTAATTAGGACCCTTAGTAATTAAAAAAAAACTTTTACAGGCTAATTATGGCTATAAAAATTAATTATAATTAGTTAATTAATTAAGAAAATCACTCTATCCAAGTAAGTAAAAAGGTACATTATTAGAGAATTATCGATTAAAATGTGAAAATTACGGCCCTTGGTCATTAAAAATGTTCCTTTACAAGCTAATTAAGTCTATAAAAATTATAATTAGTTCCTTAATTAAGTGTAAAATTCAGAAAATTACTGTATCCAAGTAATTAATAATATAATAAAGTTAAAATATTTTGGCCTATTTAGTGATACATACTGGCCTTAGTAATTAAAGACGCCCATTTACACGCTAATAATGGGTATTAAAATTAAAATTGGTTTATTAGTTAAGTATACAATACAGAAAATGACTGTATCTAAGTAATTAATAAGGTAAAGAAAAGTAAAAAATGTGGTCTACTTAGTGCTAATTAGGGCCCTTAGTCATTAAAAAACACCCATTTAAAAGTTAATTATGGCTTTAAAAATTATAATTAGTTAATTAATTAAGAAAATCACTCTATCCAAGTAAGTAAAAAGGTACATTATTAGAGAATTATCAATTAAAATGTGAAAATTACGGCCCTTATTCATTAAAAAAAATGTTCCTTTACAAGCTAATTATGGCTATAAAAATTATAATTAGTTCATTAAGTGTAAAATTAAGAAAATTACTGTATCCAAGTAAGTAAAAAGGTAAGAGCGTATAAAAATGGGGTCTATTTAGTGGTAATAAGGGCCCTTGCTAATTAATAAACATTCTTTACAAGATAATAATGGCCATACAAATTTCAATTATTTAATTAATTAAGTATAAAATTAAGAAAATGACTGCCTCCAAGTATGTAAAAATGACCCTTACAAGCCAATTATCGATGAAAAGGTGCTAATTAGGGCGAAAACACACAATAAATATATTTTAACAAAAATCATTTTACTATTAAAAATTATGAAGAACACTATACAAGTAATCAATGAATTAATTACAATTAATGAATTATAACATTTTAGAACCGTTTAACCTTAGAAAAACCATTATAAAACAATCGTAGAAAAAAAATATGACAGGTGTCAATCATTGTAAGACAATGGGAATTTCTAGAACCACTGTCAATATGTATTACCATCAATTTAAAAAAAACAACACGTGTAATACCACAAAATAACCTTGCGGTCAAAGGGCAACTGAGCAGCGGTCACGGGGTCAACTGAGGAGGGGTCACGAGGCCAAAGGTCAACTAAGGAGCGGTCACGGGGTCAACTGAGGAGCGTTTACAAGGCCAAAGGTCACTAGGTCAAAAGGTCACGGGCGGTCACGGGGTCAAAGGTCACGGGCGGTCACGGGGTCACGAGGTCACGAGGTCACCCACCACCAGCTGGCGGGTGACGGGTGAAGCTACCCCATTCCTACCTATTATACTACTAGCGGAGAAACAATTACAATAATTTAGAATTAGAACTATATATTATGTACTTGAATAAAGTATTTTTTGTAATAGACCTGTAAGGCTGTGATTGAAATGATTACACTCTAATGGTAAATGTAGACACTTATGTTAGTTTCATAAAATGGTCCTCAGGCCTTTTAAAGATATTCCTGATTTTTCAAACGCATGTAGACCTAAAAAAAATAAATTTACTATTTTTATTATTATATTTTATTTTTTTCAAGTTAGTTTTTTTTTAAATACACTAACATAGTAGACACCTAATCAATGACACAACAAGTTTTAAAATCACTTTGGTTTAAAACTAAAGTTATCAGGATTTATAACTGCATAAAGTGGTCGTAATTTTATGTTATGATAGATACACTGAAAATCTAATCAAATTTATTTAATAACGTGTATTCTAACTACTATTATTTTTTGTTAAATTCTATCCATTCTGTGCAACTTTTAGTAAAATTATTTACTTCTTAAAAGGAAAAAGAACCACAATGTGTGTGTTTGTGTGTGTGTGTGTGTGTGTGTGTGTGTGTGTGTGTGTGTGTGAGAGAGAGAGAGAGAGAGAGAGAGAGAGAGAGAGAGAGAATAAAAAATAAAAATTATCGGCATTGTAAAAAAAATTATTTCCGCGTGCCAAACCCGGACATTTTTATAATTGAATGCACTTAAATTGCACATTTAAAAAAAAAGATGAACAGAAGAAGAAGTAAACAGGATGTGAATCACTAAACAAAACCGGGCTTTGGGTTTTTCTTTTTCATACAGCTGTGCCGACATTCAAACATGCTTTGATGTTTACAGAGTTAAATATTGAAACTACGCTGTAATTTAAGAACTAGATCATAGTTTTTGGATAAGATTTTTAATAAAAAAAATTTTTTTTTAATGATTCTATTCGATTTGTAGATAACTTATTTTAAATGTCCATGTAGTTTTTTTTATTCTGGATTCAAATGATCTGTTCATCATCACCCATCCCTTAACCCGTAGGTTGGTCTCTGAGAGGACCATTTTTGACTCCTGTGTCATCACGCGCCACTGGTCACGAATTTGTGCTGCTTTTGTGGTGCCATTGAAGGACAGCCTGGTCCTTTCTTTTATATTTTACTCCCACCTTTTCTTCTGTCGGCCGCGCACTACTGTACCCATGGGCCTTATGGTGGCGTAGTGTGTAAACCGCCGATAGTTTCCATTAAGAATACACTGGCGGGCGAACGCATGGGGGACGGCCCCCGCAGCGGGTCTGAGATCCATTGCACTGCCAAGAGGCCACAAGGTCTCGGTGGGGAGGAAGCAATGGACGCTGCTACCCGTCTCAACCGGTGCCTGGATGTTTGTACCTATAGTATCTAAAGAAAAGATTCTGGCTCGCTGGGCACAACACTTCAACTGTGCCCTCAACATGCATTCTACCATCAGCATCAGCGATGAGGCGATCAATCGACTGCCACAGATAGCAATCAATGAGGGAATGGCTGACCCTCCATCAGAGCTGGAAACAAAAAAGGCCATTGATCTTCTGTCTAGCGGCAAGGCTCCTAAAGCTGACACTATTCCTTCCGAAATATATAAATCAGGTAAAACTGGTTGAAAAACTCACGGCCATGTTCTGCGAGATGTGAAAACAAAAAAAAGTCCTAAGTTAATTAAAAGATGCAACCATCATCCACCTCTACAAGCGCAATGGCAATCGGCAAGCATGCGACAACTATCGCTGGCAAAATCATTGCAAGGATACTCTTAAACAGACTTACAGCTCACCTCGACCAGGGTCTATTGCCTAAGAGCCAGTGCGGTTTCAGGAAGGAGAGAGGAACCATTGACATTAGCTTCGCTGCCCGCCAAATGCAAGAGAAATGCCAGGAACAACATGTACCTCTCTACGCCACTTTTGTATACCTGACTAAGGCATTTGACACAGTCAGCAGCGAGGGACTCTGGAGAATCATGGCCAAATTTAGATGCCCTGACACCTTCATCGAAATAGTCAGGCAACTCCACGACGGCATGCTCGCCAGTCCAAGACCAGGGCAGCTTTTCAGAACCCTTTTAGGTTACAAACGGCGTAAAGCAAAGATGTGTCTTGGCCCTACACTCTTTTCCGCATGTTCTCAGCCATGCTTTTGGATGCCTTCAAAGACAGTGATGTAGGGATCAAACTCGGCACATCTTTGATGGTAAGCTGTTCAATCTGAGGAGACTGCAGGCCGAATCTATGACCCGCATTGAGACAATACGGACTTTATGTTTTCAGACGACTGCTCCCTGATAGCCTCCACGGAGGCAGACATGCAGCGCAATATGGACCTGTTCTCAGCGGCATGCACCAACTTCGGCTTAACTATCTCAACTAAGAAAACCGAGGTTTTGCCCCAGCCTGTTCCTGGAGACGAGCACACTGAACGTTCCATCACTGTAAATTGACTAAAGCTAAATAATGTTGACAGGTTCACATACCTCGGCAGTACCCTCTCTCAGTCTGTACTGTACTCAGGATAGCCAGAGCCGGTTCCTCCTTTGGAAGACTGATGTCTAATGTTTGGAATCGGAGAGGAAGTAAGCTGCAAACCAAACTAAAAGTCTATTCAGCTGCCGTTCTACCAATTCTTCTTTACGCATGTGAAACCTGGACCGTGTATAGCCGTCACGCCAGGAAGCTAAATCACTTCCATCTGAGCTGCTTACGAAAGCTGACAAGGGTCAGGTGGCAGGACAGGGTCCCAGACGCTGAGGTCCTTGCGCGGACCGGCATGCCAAGCATGTACACCCAACTGGCGAAAACCCAGCTCAGATGGGCAGGCTATGTTGTGCGCATGCCAGAATTACGGCTGCCCCAAAAAATTTTCTATAGTGAACTAGTCGTAGGAAAGCGATCGCAAGGAGGGCAGAAGAAGAGGTATAAAGACACACTGAAGGCCACCCGAAAAAATCTGGAAATCGACCCAAACCATTGGGAAAGACTGGCTGAGGACCGATCCTCTTGGCGAGGCATGACCGCCAATGCAGCAGCTCATGAGTAAAAGCGGTGAAAAAAAGGGTCGCAAATGCAAAACTTCAAATAAGAAAGTCCAGAAAAGACAGCCCCTCTACTGCCGGCCAGCAGGCCTCGTATCCATGTAACCACTGCGGCAAACCTTTTCGGGCAAAAATAGGCCTCACCAGCCATCTTCATACCCATTAGCAACTATGACACTGACAAAGGATGGTCCTCTTCGCAAGCGATGGACAATCATCACCATCACCTATAGTATAGGACTTGTGCTACCGGGTGACAGTGCAGGTATACGAACGAGCCACCACGATAGTGATCCTTAGTGGGAAACGTAGTGAACTATCGCTGGGCTGCGGAGATCTTCCCCTGTTATACGGCACGCCACGCCTTCGACGTGACGTGGGGTGGCTGAGCCCCGAAAGAGCTTGGGGGTGCCCCCCGTTTGGGCTCAAACCTATCGTTACCTATCGTTCGGTTTTTCGAAAGAGAACTTATAACTCTGTCGGCGGCTTCAAAGACAATTTCCATTCGCTTTGGATGTTTTCTAAAATTTCTGAGCCAAGAGCAAAATAAAAGCTAGGATCAAATATAATATGTTGACGGTTAATTTTTTAATATTTTCGACACCAGCAAAAACTTAGCCTAATAATGACGGATTTTATCAATTGTTTTGCCAGACAATTTTTTTATTTTATCAATTTTCGGTTTCGGGCTTAAGTTATTAAAACATTGGAAAATGCTTACCCAAAACTTTTCACAAAAACAAAAAGTCCACTCGATTTTCCGAAACTATCTTAAAATAACTTTTAAACGAATTAGAAATGAAACAACGTAGCACACGTATCGCAAACAGTACAAACTGGAAACAAAAGTTCAGCTTTATACATGTGTCCACTTTCCCAGTGCAGCACAGGCTAGGATGCACAACTCAAGGCTAAACCTAGAACTCACATCTCCAAGGAGAAGCTAAAACACACATCTATTACCCATCTTGCAATATTCCTCGTTCTGACCAGCACCTTGCTTGTTATGCCCTCCGTCACTATAATCAGAACTCTACTTATATCAAACACAATTACTAGTTTTAAGGGAAGACACCAGTCGAGATCGACATGTCATTTTGTTTTCATTGATTTTTTTTTTATTGGAAATTATTATAATATAACCTTTTTTCTACACATATCTCAATTTTCAGTGCTTTCTGAAATTTTTAAATGAACTTTTTTTGACTTTGAAAATGATCACTAGTCGATAAAACAGGTCTAAAAATCATAAATTATGAAAAAGTTGCAATATTGTGACCATAGCAACATGTAGAAACACAGTTTTACACAGGATTTTCTTTGACTTCATTGTGTATTTATAAACTGTGTAAAAAAAGTACTTTAAAAAAAATACTTTTTAATGATGATACATCCCCCCCCAATCCCCCCTTCCTCCGCAGAGATTTTTAAAATTAATATTTGTACCTTTATTTCATTTCAAATTCAAACCTTTCTAAATTACATTTTATCAGCTGTATATAAAAACATAACATAGTTTTAATAAATACTAATAGTAAATTGTATTAACAATATGGAAAAACCAAATATATAATTTTTTACCATTCGGTCAATTTTATTTTGCTAATAGTGACTTAATTGTAACAGATTAAAAACAATTTTTTTTTTAGCCAACAGTCTAATTTTAAAATAATTCAACTTCAAATATATCACCCTGTAATTTACAAAAGATAATACATGTAATTTGCATATGTATTTTTAATTTTATAGGTTTTTCTTCGTTTTTTATGTTTTTCTCTATTATTTGTTTTCTGTTTTTTTTCCTAACATAAAAGTCTATAACTTAAAAAGTAATAGAGATATTGCATTTATTTTTTGCATGATAAATCATTATGTATATACCTTTAATTGGATACAGAGATATTTTGATAAGATAAAATTTGTTAGTTTTGTTAACATTTGTTTTTCATTTATATAGAAAAAATTTTTTTTTCATCATTACAACAATAAAAAAAATCTTAAAAATCAATCAGTAAAGATAATACAATTGCCTTCTATCCATATTTTAATCTTATTTTGTTTGTTATTTCTGTCGAAGAATTTTGAGTTTATCTTTTATAGTTTTGTAGTTATAAGAAATTGAATTTAAGGTAATAATGGTTGTTAGGCGGCCATTTTGAATTGTAACCAAGGTAACCAACATATTTTTTTTTGTTCAAAATCGATTTTCCTTATTTTTACCTAGATACTATTAGATATATATTACAAAAGATAATGCCACATGAGTAGTTTTTTTTTCCTTATTCCCGACTGGTGTCTTCCCTTAATCGAAACATTATTAAAAGTGGAAATTTCATTTACGGATAAAAAAATATTTTTTGCTTAACCCTTTCACATATATTTTTTATCGTCACACATTTTTTACTTCCACCTCTAAAAGTCATTTATGCACGCCCCCCCCCCCCCCCAAGATAAAAAAAGACATTAAAACTGTATCATGCAGTTTACTAGATCTCTACTGGATAAGTTGATGATGTGTTATAATGAAATACAAACCATGTCGAGACACCCGACGCTATGATTATAATCTAATATTGACCCTCTTCTCATTTCACCTGAGAGGTCCTCGGGTTCTTTAAATAGTTTTTATCATAAAGATTTAACATATATTTAATATAAAATATTAAAATATTTATCTATATCTAATAACTGTTATGTTTTCTTTAATAATCATTTTATTATTTTTATTTCTAACATTTTCAGCCATAAAAACTCTGGTTCTACTAACGTCTGAACTATTTGAATCTGATTATCATGAACTTGAAGTAAACATGGCCAAGTTGTCTGAAGAGATGATGCCTACCAAGGCAGTGTTGTTTGTATGTATTGAATCCATGACTAACGCCTACATCCCGGAACATATTTCTCGCTTCATGGAAACTCCACTTTACCAGTATGACGAAGATGATCCAAATTTTTGGAACGATTTGGTAGGCTTATTATTATAAAATCTTAATTCTTTTATTTTATATTATTATATTAAATAAATGTTTAGAAAAAAAAAAAACTACAATTAATTAGAATAAATTATCATCTAAAAAAGTATTATTTAGCTACATGGTTAACACCCCTTTATATGATATTTGTGAGTTTTTTTTAATCGTTTTCTTTACCAGACATATTTTGAAATATTTATTTACATAACCCACTTGACAGCTTCCATTATTTCGTAGCCCAGAACTATTCATACGATGTCTATCGTTTCATTCTCAAGACAGCATGGGTCAACCATTCTTACAAAACACTGTAACAAGCATGCGAATTTTGATTCAAGCGTGCAACGAAAGTTCAAATATTATATTTCTTACGACAATTGCCTTTTTTTTTGGTTCCCATAAAAACCATAGAGCTTGGGTTATTTGCTTTGTGTTAATATTGTAATAGTACGAGCTATTTCGGTATCTAATCATATTTTCCTTTAAGTTTGACTTTATTGTTCTATATTCGCTAGCTTTGTTTTACATGTTCTTAGCAAGCATACTAACTTCTACATGAGGAGTCTCTTACATTATCTATTTGTATTATGAGACATTGTGGCCGAGCGGCTGCGCGTTCCACTGGCGATCCGAAGGTTCTGGGTTCGAATCCTGGTGCAGGCTTTTCTCCCGGGACTTGAGTGTGCCCCTGAGTCTATCCAGCTCTGATGGGTACCTGATACTAGTTGGGGTAAAGTAATGGCAGCTGGGCGTTGCGCATTGCCACACATTCCCTCGTATGCCGTGGCCACATAAACTGGTGAACGCTGCTTCACCAGCCCTATGATCAGTTTGGTCCGAAGGCTAGAGAGAATTAACAGGTTGTCATGGAAAAGGACATGTAATGTTCTTCTAAAGAGTATTAAATAATGTACTGTTAACACGTGAAATGTTCCATCGAATATCTTTTGTCAGAAATATACAGTTTTGCCAGTTGAGACGAAGTTACCATTGGGGAAATGTTTGACATCGCTAAGGTCGTCTGCACATAAATGTTTACTTTACTCCAATTCTCATGTTTAAAACTACACATTTGTTTCCCCCCCCCCCCCCAATGTTGCACTACAAGCTTTTATTAGACTACATTTTCTTTGAAATAATATTATTTCATTTCACTGTTTATTTTATAAATATTAGTCTAGTGCTTTAGCTTTTCATCTTAAAATAATAATTTGTATTAAAAAAACAGGGATGAATTGGGAGTGAAGAAAGCCAAAGGTGAGCGAAGGGCTAAAGTGTCCCCCATAGGCATGTTGATGCCATAAAGTATTTTCCTCTCCCCTATTATTTATATTTTACTTTCGGTAAAGAAATCTAGTTTAGAGTATTTTCCTAATGTAATAATAATAAAAAGTGTGTTTATCTTTGGCTATGATTGACTGTCTTTATGTTTAAGTGTCATGGTTCTTTAATATTGTTTTAAGTATGCTGAAAGACGGAATTTATGTAATCAAATCAAATTTCCATTTATTTGGATCAATAAAGCAATCTTAGCTTATCTTATGTGATTAACTGTCCTCGTGTTTAATTAAGTATCTTGTGGCTAAGTGTCTGTGTTTAAGTGTCTGTGTTTATCTGTCGCATGTTTAAATGTCGGCACATCTGTATAAAAAAGAAAAACAGAAAGCCCGGTTTGTTTAGTGATTCACATCCCGTTTACTGCCTCTTCTTCTGTGAATCTTTTTTATTTTAAATTTGCAATTTAAGTGCATTCAATTATAAAAAGGGCCGGGCTAGGCACGCGGGAAATTTTTTGTTTCAAATGCCGATAATTTTTTTTTTTATTATTTCTCTCTCTCTCTCTCTCTCTCTCTCTTTCTCTCTCTCTCTCTCTCTCTCTCTCTCTCTCTCTCTCTCTCTCTCTCTCTCTCACACACACACACATACACAAACACACACATTGTGGTTCTTTTTCCTTTTAAGAAGTAAATAATTTTACTAAAAGTTGCACAGAATGGATAGATTTAAAACAAAATAATCATAGGTAGAATACACGTTATTAAATAAATTTGATTGGATTTCCAGTGTTTCTATCATAACATAAAATTACGGCCACTTTATGCAGTTATAAATCCTGATAACTTTAGTTTTACACCACCAAAGTGTTTGTATTGTGTCATTGATTAGGTGTCTACTATGTAAGTGTATTTATAAAAAAAAAAACTAACTTGAAAATAATAAAATATTTCTCAGATCACAATTTTTTTTATTCGAAAAATAAAGTTGTCAAACTTTGAAATACTTTTATATAATTATTTTGTTAGTTTTAAGTTTTTATAATTAGATTAAATATACCTTTTTACAATATAAAAACTAAATTGGAACATTAAATTCCATTGTTATTGCCTTCCCCACCTTGGTTGGGTTGCCAGCTCCCCACTATTGTACTTCTGCCCCCCTTCCTCGATCCCCGGATCGCAATCCTAGCTACGCCTATGATTAAAATGTTCACACTCCACCCCAGTATAGAATTAAGTTCTCTTAAAAAATGACTCCAACCAAAGTCTGAAAAGCACGTCCAGGCGTTAAGCACGACTAAATGGAATGAGAACAAGAAAATATTGTTATTTTAATTAGAAAAATGAGTACGCCTTATAAACAGATATTTTAAACTAAGTTATGCAGTTAACACTGTATAATATAGGCCTATACATATACTAATGATCTTTAGCGATACTTTCTTCCTTAGCAAAAATTGCGAATTTGTCTTGTATAATTCTTAATTTCTTCTACAATTTTCTATTCCATATAATTTCATTAATATATAATAAATATCGGAGTATGTCTTAGGCCTCTATAAATTAATGAGATACAAAGAACTTGTTCATTCTTGTATTTTTAAATTTAAGTTCAATAGGTTATTTTTAGATAACTTAATTTAAAATATTGTTAAATTTCGTTGCATTTGTAAAATTAATATTTCACCTGTTAGTTGTTTTTTATGCTTCCACTTTTTATGTTTGGTAAGTTTTCTATTTGAAAAAAATTGCAAATGTAATTGTATTTGTAAGATTTATTTTTCTAATGTAAACTGTGGCAGTAACAGGGACTGTAACTGTAAGTTGGGTAAGGCACGTTGTTTACTGTATTATTGTAATGTGTTAACGAAACTTAGTACCATGATAACCCGGAGTTCATGTCATTTTATGAGACTGGCTGGGTATAGTGGGTTGTGTTCATGAATGTCTTGTTTAATTGTGTAAATGACTGAAGTATGGAAGCTATAAAAGGATAATAGAATGAGATTAACAGCTGTCAAGGAGTTGTTTTATTCGAGGCTTGGTCTCACGGCATCACAACATCATAACAGAAACATAGTTCGACTAGGAATGTTTGGCAAGGACGATCTATAGGTTTAGAGACAAGTTTAGTGTGTAGGTGTAGGCTAGTACGGACTGTAAACACCGAGACTGGAGCTAGTGATAGTTGATACTGGTGCGACAGTGAGGGGGACTCTGCATGGACAAAGAGCGACAGAATCCAGCACGCTAATAAATCTAGTTAGACACTGACAGGTGTGGGACTTGGTGGGTTCGATGCAAAACTATTTAACGCAGAGACACTGAGGGTTTGGGTACAGAACTTGGACTTGTGGTCTGATGTTTGGATCACACCCAAGCCAAGTCAACTGTCCACAGACATATGAGTGTTTTCTGACACGGGTGAGTTGAGTTTTGCATCGATACCTTCCAATAGACAATATATAATATATAGATATAGTTTAGGACAACATTAAGGTTTTTTTTATTGATTATTATGTAGGTGACGGCCCGTACCCAGGCCCGTACCCAGGACCTTGCTGAGGCTGGGGACCCATAGTTTGATAGCGTTGGTGACCGTAGCAACATGGCCGAGAGTGGTGGTTAGCTGGTGGCAAAGTGGCTGACTACTGGTGGCAAAAGGCCGGTGGCTGGCGGTGGTTGACGTGGCAGTGGCTTAGTAGTGACGTGTAGACGGCCGCGGTGTAGACTGGTTGCTGATGGCAGTTTGGTGCATCAGTACGTCAGTAGTGCGTCCGGTGGTGCGTCAGAGGAGAGGCAGTGTGATGCCGTTGAGGACCAAGCCAGTGGAGACGTGTGGCGTAGGCTATGATAAAGTAACGGTTGTGTTTTGATAACATTCTTTTATATATTACGTTTCATATGCTTGTAATAACCATTTAGTATAGATAGAATGTTTGCCTTTGTGTTTAGGGCCTACTATATATCAGTTTGATATTATTTACTGTTATATTATCTCTATCCTTAAAATCACTATTAATAAAATTAGAATAGTTTATAGTTCTCTTAATCAAACATCATGTGTTTGTTGTTTCATTTACGTATGTGTAAATGTTTTAATTACATTGTTTTTCTATGTAATTATTAAGATCTGGGACCTTCCTAATTAAGCGAGCCCATGACTCTAGAAGTAAAGTAGTCATTTAAATGTAATTGTAATTAAGTATAGGAAGATTCTTGACAATGGGGACCTGTCCAGAAGAAATGGGTTTGCATAGTATATTTTTACATGTAGGCCTATTTTACATAAGAAGGTTGTGTTATTCTAGGAGATCGTCTCACTTTTTTTTTTTTTCCAGTATTTTTTTTTCTCTCTTTTACACAATTAATATTGTGACATTTTGAGACCTGTTTAAAAGAAAGATTGTATTGCGAAACATATTTGAACTATTATTTGCTATAATAATTAGTTGTTGTTGAAATTTTATTTTGTAACTTTTTTTTTCTCCCTTAAAGATTTTTTCCCAGCTGTGTTTTTTTTTTCTCGTCCAACGTGAATTCCTGTCTTCTGCAAGCGGACTGTGCTCTTCCAAGTTACCTGGTGTCACGTGGTTATTGATGGGTGCTGGACGCTGAAGGTTGAATGAAAGTTGATACCATCCCTACACACGGGGGAGGCTAAGTCTGTTTTCCTTTTCTCTGTGTGTGTGTTTTTGGTGCGGGGGTGCTACCAATACAATAAGGGGGTGGAGAGTGTCCCTTAACGGTATTTAGGGTCACTTTAGAACACAGCGTTTGTTTGGGTGGAATAGTTTTTTTTTTCTGGGCCGTCACCGGTGTGTCATTTTGTCTGTGTTGGGGTTGTTAGTGCTGCCTCTGAACACTGCATTGTGGTATCAGTGAGTGTTGGGTATAAAGAGGTGTTGAGTATCTTGTGAGAGTTGGGTTTCCACCACTACATTACACAGCATCGTACATTTTGTTGTAGCGAGTGTTGGTATAGTTAGAGGGTGAAGATATCTCTGTTTTGACTTGCTTTTAACCAGGGGTGTTAAGTTTGCAAGGTTGATTAGAGATATAACTATAACTACGAGTATTGAGATAATTTGAATCATATTTGTTGTTTGGCGGTGTATTATCCCGTCGCTTGAACAAAAGAACACATAATACACGGAAGCCCTATTTGAATTGGGAAATAGATGTTTTATTTGTAAACGAAGATCGGAGTTTAGATGTACAAAACCGTTTTTGTTAGTAGGCCTACTATTTCGGTTGAATATAATAATGATAGTGATGACAGTGTACCATTTTGGTTAGAAAAGCTCGAGTCCGTTCAGTAGGCCTATAGTATGTCCCATATATAGTATGGAATCGATTAGTTTGTAGTGTCGCGTTTTTTTTTTGTTTGTTTGTTGCAATGCGTTAGTATTAGGTCTATGAGTAACAACTATGTTCCAAGTCAGTTAAAGTCTACAATAAGAACGTGCATTACATATGGATTTAGTGGTAGGAATAGAGCTTTAGATAGTATCTGGCGCGTTTAGTCAGTTTTTAGTCGATAGTGCAGTGTGGGCTGACAAACATGTTGAATTTAAATATTTTTGTTTTCTTTACGACTCAGTCTGTCCTACAGGAAGGTGGTATAGACGAAGTAGTGAGTACAGACATAGGCTATAGGGTTATGCGATTTTGTGGGTCCAGTGGTTGAGTGTTTTGGGGCTGAGTGTATCCACGGACGCATGTGACAGAGTGTTTGTACCTGTATACGGCGCCTGCCTTGGTACCTAGCTGAGATGAACTTCAATACTTGGAGCACAGACCGCTTCTCTACATACTATTGTCTTTGATATGAACTGAACATTAATTAGTTCGTTTTGAAATATTGATCATTTGACTTAAGCTGAATTTTGTAACTTTTGATTTTAGCTGAATTTTATATTCTTTACTTTTGAATTTGTATTAAGTGCTACTTAGGATTGAATTTAGACATTCACCACTTTCTGTTTTAGACTTAGAAACTCAATATCAAACATAGGATGATGATGTACAATGTAGATTTATAATTCAATTGTTTGTTTTTGTTTTAGTTGCATGTGTGACTATTTTTGGATACCAAAAATAGTCAAAGCGAAGGGGGATGATGTCAAGGAGTTGTTTTATTCGAGGCTTGGTCTCACGGCATCACAACATCATAACAGAAACATAGTTCGACTAGGAATGTTTGGCAAGGACGATCTATAGGTTTAGAGACAAGTTTAGTGTGTAGGTGTAGGCTAGTACGGACTGTAAACACCGAGACTGGAGCTAGTGATAGTTGATACTGGTGCGACAGTGAGGGGGACTCTGCATGGACAAAGAGCGACAGAATCCAGCACGCTAATAAATCTAGTTAGACACTGACAGGTGTGGGACTTGGTGGGTTCGATGCAAAACTATTTAACGCAGAGACACTGAGGGTTTGGGTACAGAACTTGGACTTGTGGTCTGATGTTTGGATCACACCCAAGCCAAGTCAACTGTCCACAGACATATGAGTGTTTTCTGACACGGGTGAGTTGAGTTTTGCATCGATACCTTCCAATAGACAATATATAATATATAGATGTAGTTTAGGACAACATTAAGGTTTTTTTTATTGAATATTATGTAGGTGACGGCCCGTACCCAGGCCCGTACCCAGGACCTTGCTGAGGCTGGGGACCCATAGTTTGATAGCGTTGGTGACCGTAGCAACATGGCCGAGAGTGGTGGTTAGCTGGTGGCAAAGTGGCTGACTACTGGTGGCAAAAGGCCGGTGGCTGGCGGTGGTTGACGTGGCAGTGGCTTAGTAGTGACGTGTAGACGGCCGCGGTGTAGACTGGTTGCTGATGGCAGTTTGGTGCATCAGTACGTCAGTAGTGCGTCCGGTGGTGCGTCAGAGGAGAGGCAGTGTGATGCCGTTGAGGACCAAGCCAGTGGAGACGTGTGGCGTAGGCTATGATAAAGTAACGGTTGTGTTTTGATAACATTCTTTTATATATTACGTTTCATATGCTTGTAATAACCATTTAGTATAGATAGAATGTTTGCCTTTGTGTTTAGGGCCTACTATATATCAGTTTGATATTATTTACTGTTATATTATCTCTATCCTTAAAATCACTATTAATAAAATTAGAATAGTTTATAGTTCTCTTAATCAAACATCATGTGTTTGTTGTTTCATTTACGTATGTGTAAATGTTTTAATTACATTGTTTTTCTATGTAATTATTAAGATCTGGGACCTTCCTAATTAAGCGAGCCCATGACTCTAGAAGTAAAGTAGTCATTTAAATGTAATTGTAATTAAGTATAGGAAGATTCTTGACAACAGCTGATTGTTACACCGACTAGCCTGTAGTTAAGTTCTTACTTTTACATAAACTGGGTCCCTTTTTTAGATCCTGGTTCAGCTTCAACATTTATAGTATTTAGTCTAGGAAAGAATGGAACATGGTAGATTCCGTCAATGGAAAAATATCAGTGGTCCTTACTTTCACTTACCTTCCCAATGATCTCATCTACTTACGATGAAGGAAACTGGTGTTGCAAACAAGTCTACTTTATAGTTTCCTACAAGAAATTGAGAGTAAATATGGGGAGAGTCTATTGCACAGCAGTATTCACTTGCTTATTTAAGGTGAAATTATGAATTGCTTTTAACCCGTCTGGAAACAATTAATGTGCTCCGTGATTTTTTTTTTCAAGTTTTTTTTTTCGGAATACAATGACGAGAACTGGCTGTTGAAGCTCACGTTTCTAACAGACACCACATCACTCAAACACGTTTGGTCATAACACCATATTCGTTAAAACCTCTATTGGTTATCTGTGATTGATCGCATTGAGCATACATGTCTTTCTATCATCTTACTTACAGCTGAATGACACTCTATTTTCGTAACTTGGAGAGATAATTCCAAATCATTGTGTCATCCTATAGGCTGCAATTCTTGTCACAGTCTTTAACTCAGAGTTTCCAGTGTGGTCAGACACAAAAATTATTCGTTTGGAGAGCGCTTTCTTGAATCTGTGGCACCTAAACTATGGAACATAATTTGTCTCAGGCGTTGAGTACTAGTAGCTTATACATAAAGACTCATTATAGAAATGTTTTTAAAAATATTTATTCAAAGAGTAATGTTGCGACCTCTGCAACTAAATTGTGAAAAAAGACTGCACCGAATATGATGACCATCACCATAAGCATTATATCGATTAACAAAATTATGTCATGCTACACATAACCTTAAAAATATAATAGAACAATTTTACAAATGTATAACTAGTGCATTCAAGTTTATGATAAGTGAATATATACACATAGCATGGCTGACATCGTTTGTAAGTAAATATCTCAATTAAGAAAACATTTGAAGAAAAAATTTACAAAAGCACAATCATTAAACATAAAGCCATATAAATCCTACCATATAAAAGAAAGGAATAAAATAATTCAAATATTTAGTGATTAGAACATTTTTCTTTTGCCCAAAGTCAAAGCAGTAAAGTAAAGTACCCGTCGGACCGAACTGATCCGATGAAGCAGCGTTCACCAGTTTCTGTGGCCACGGCATACTAGGTGATTGTGTGGCCAGCACTATGCACAGCCGCCTTTACTTTACCCCAACTAAGGTCATGTACCCATCAGAACTGGGTAGACTCAGGGACACCCTCCAGTCCCGGGAAATAAATCCTAGCCTGCACTAGGATTCGAACCCGGGACCTTCGGCACGCCAGTCGAACGCGCTGCCGCTCGGCTACCGTGCCACATAATATATATATACAGTACTTTAAATAATTACATTTTAACAAGATTTTATAAGACCTGATCTATAAAAATTAAATATTTGCTAACTTATTTAAACATTTATAAAATGGCAAATGAAACCTGAATGTTATGATTGACAGTTTTATAAAATGGCAAATGAATCCTGAATGTTATGATTGACAGTGGTCTTTTCTATACTTCCTATACTAGGCAATATACATTTTAATACTTGCAATGAAATAAAAATAATTGCTAAGCAAGAACGGGTAATAAAATGTAATAGATTTTGGAAAGAAAAAAAAACAGGAAGTAATTCACAAGGCGAACGAAGCATCTAAAAATCTACTAGCTTGTGTTAAAGCGAGTAAGCCTATATTTAAATTAAAATTGCAGTGGTTAAAGTATAGGCTATAAAAAATAACTATGGTTTGCCGAGAAGGCAATACACATTAGCCAGTCTAAATCTGTTTGAAATAACAGCCTTTTTTTCTCAAAAGAAAACAATATGCTTTTTGAACCCGAAAGTACAAAACACTAATCAGGCCAACAGTAAACGACAGAAAACTATTTAGGCCAACAGTAGACGACATAAAAGTATTTAGGCCAACAGTAGACCACAGAAAACTATTTAGGCCAACAGTAAACGACAGAAAACTATTTAGGTAAACAGTAGAAGATAGAAAACTATTTAGGTCAAAAGTAGACGACAGAAAACTATTTAAGTAAACAGTAGACGACAGAAAACTATTTAGGTAAACAGTAGACGACAGAACACTACTTAGGCCAACAGTAGACGACAGAAAACTATTTAGAGCCATCAGTGTTTCTAAATGAGTTGGCTTTTAAAAACATCATTTGCTCGCAGAAGAATTTCGACAAGAGGATCAGGAACTTAAATTCGTGTTTCGCACTGGCTTCGTTTAACGTAGATGACGATCGGACAATCAATAGTCACGGAATCTACAGCTTCATAGCAGCAGGACTAGTCTACCAAAGATGAATATGGCAGTAAATCCAACACAAAATGTTAAGGGTGCATTAGAAAGTCCACAATACGGACAGATGTACTTCTTAGATTCCGATGACGCCGTCACCGAGCAACTGAAACATCCAATCAATCATGAAATCAGTCAATCTCTAATTAGATTATTGAAACAACTCATTAGATCAAGCAACCATTTTGCACAACTTTCATGATGATAAGAGAATTGACAGAAGAGGTCAAATGTCGTGCCTCTGAAGAAGGAAATGCACCACCGTATGTGCGGTTTATATTCACATCGCCAGAGGGCTCCTTCTACAATAAAATTAAGGCACCTTTATCCGGCGAAGTGTGTACTGATGTACTTTGTGGCAAAATAAATATTGTTCATTGTCCTTACGCCATATGCGAGCCGACAGCACATTACACGCCTTGAAATGGCACAGTACCCTATTGCTTTTCGACCCCATCTTACCAAAAACCTACACTCTCAAGATGACTGTTGATCCTGATATGCGCGAAATTAAATTCAACGCCCTGCATTTGGAAGGCAGGCTTTTCCAGCAGTATCTCGTCGATACTCAGACTTACGTTCGAGTGGAACGCGATCGTATTCAGTGGATCAAGAACAACCAAAAGAAGATACTTGCTGACAAATACATAGGAGTCACCCGTTTTCTTCAAGATATGGAAGAAAAGAAGAATGCTGATGTTGGTGAAAGTATTATTCTACCCTCATCTTTTCCAAGCTCGAATAGAGACCATGGCTATTGTTCGCCGTAGGGTCTGCAATTTTGATTAGTTATGAAGAATCTCATTAAAGATGGAGCTGTTTAACTAATAACATGTTATTAATCGGTATTTATTAAATGATATCACTAAGTAATTGTTTTTTTTTGAAAGCCCTTAAAGCAGATTACAATTGTTACGTCCACAATCCCCTTGTGGCCAGAGCTGTGTAGATCTTGCTGATAATTCTCGTTAGTCCTAGGGGAGACTTTAATTATTAGTATTTATGTTTCAGTATTACACGAACTCTTCTTATAGTACTGGGCACAAATTCAGTATTTGTATTCCAACATTTCCTTTCTTGTATATTATGGTAGTAGATAAATCTTATAGTAATGTATTCAACACAATAGGATATTAATTTGACAAGGAAGCTTCAGTGTAACTGTTGTTGATAGTTTATTTCAGGTGGTATGTTCAATATATACAATATATCTATTATGTACAGTTAGAATAAAATAGTGCAAACACAAACGTTCAAAGGAACATATTTTGAAACTCTCTGTCTTTCAGACAAAACAAATCATTAAATACTATCCGAGTGGTGCAAGGGACAGACCCACTACCAGTAGGGGTGAAAATCATGGTAACATTACAAAACTCATAACAAAACGATATGAACTTCCCCTATTAAATAATGAGTCGTTCCCAGACTCTGAGAATTTGAGATCAACACAGAATCCCAGCATTACCTAGAACCTTTCGTTTTCCTACTAAACGTCCTAATATCGCGTGTAGTAAGAAAAGAGAGAGAGAGGAGAATAAACATTGCGTGTTCCAATTCTTGGAAAAACAATATACATGACACGCCCCCACCCAATGAAAGAAATAATGTACCATAATTACCCAAGTAATACTCAACATGGTACATTTTTCGTACTTAACACTATCGTTTTAACAACCATCAATCAATGGAAGATTATAAGACAATTTAAGCAAACATGGCTCACTGGCACAACTAAATTATAAAAAGTGTCACTACCCAATGGTAATTGTGATTATAACGTGATGGACAAATATTTCACCGTTAGTATTAATATTAACTAATGTCTCAACAAGTACAAATAATTCAAAAATATTCTAGTCATTCTTATTTTAACTATGTACAGTTGTGTGGATTTCCACCAAAAATTTGCAAAAAGTCTTAATCTATTTAAACAAATATAACATTGCTCAAACTCTGTCAATTTTCAACAGTTTACTTCTAATATACAAACCAAAAGATAAGTAATACGTAACTCGAATCAAACTATAGGTTACTTCCCCTTTAAATTACAGTGTCAACTTGACATTAACAGGGTTCATACCTAAGATGATGATACTTCCCCTTTTCTCAAATACGAGGAGAAAATACACTCTAGTTACGATTACTACAGTAATCTAAATATTAAAATGTAATCCACTATTATGCGTTTTTGGCAAATTTAAAAGTTTAATATAAAAGATTGTTCAGGGTTGAATGAGTGCACACCTTTAGGTACCTTTGTTTCCCTCCATTCCCGGATATATGGAATATATAACAACCTATACACAACATAGTGAATATCCACTAGTTTTTCCCATTCTATTACCATGATATAACAATTTAGCAATAGATTTCCAATATTATCTATTAATTTATACCAATTAAGATTACATCTCTTTCTAAGATAAAAATTGTACATATTATTATTTAGTTCCATTCATTAACTAAAATAAAACAAGATAATAAATCAACTAGCTCAAAGTTTTCCCACTTAATTGCATGTGATGACAATTACTTTTATCCATCCATATCAAGTAAATACGTGCATATTATATATTTATTGCATCATGCATCAACATTTAAATGGAATTTCTTTTCCATAATCAAATGAATTTAAAATATATCAGAACATCAATATTATACATGATTATAAGAATTATTAATACTTTCAAAAGACTTGACTTCTGTATGATACAAGTATTCTATAGGTATTCCATAATCAAAATTCAAACGAATGATAGGTTATCATGACACATTCTTAATGAATAAGTGAGATGATCTGAAAAAGAAGTATGGGTTATTCAGTCAATCATGTAGCACCCGAGATAGAGTATCAGCTGTGACGTTGTCCCTACCCCTCAGGTGTTTTATGTTTAAGTCATAGGCTTGGAGGAATAAGCTCCATCTAACAAGCCTCTGGTTTTGCTTGACCCTGGAGAGAAAAGTCAGAGGGTTGTGGTCGGTCAGTATTTCTATCGGGTACCCAGAGCTGTTTACATAGAAATCAAACTGTTTTAACGCTAGGATCAACCCTAAAAGTTCCTTCTCACTTGTATTATAATTACGTTCATGGATATTGAATTTCTGTGAGTGGTAGCACACCGGGTGCTCCTCTCCGTGGTCATCCTGCTGAGTCAGCACCGCTCCCATCCCAGTATCGCACGCGTCTACTGCAATTTTAAAGGGTCTATCAAAACGCGGGGTCACCAAAATAGGTGCCCTGGATAATCTTAACTTCAACTCATCAAACGCCTTTTGGCACTTGTCAGACCAAACAAAGCGATTGTTCTTCTTTAGTAGGTCAGTTAAGGGGCAAGCTACCGTAGAAAAGTCCTGGCAAAACTTACGATAATACCCGGCCATTCCAAGGTAACTACGGAGTTGTTTCCTTGTCTGTGGCACTGGGACATTCTGAATAGCTTCTATTTTAGCATTTACTGGTTTAACCTTTCCACCACCCACTACATGTCCAAGATACTCGATAGTGGCATGTCCAAACTGACTCTTAGCCAGGTTTATTGTCAAATTGGCGTTATTCAGTCGTTCAAACAAGTGTCGTAGTTGACTGACATGTGTCTTGAAATCTGTACTATACACCACTATGTCGTCGAGGTAGGCATTACACTGGAAGATACCGCGAGTGAGGGTGTTTATAAGCCTTTGAAACGTCGCAGGGGCATTACGGAGTCCGAATGGCATGACCTTATACCTGTAAAGTCCGTCAGGTGTCACAAACGCGGATACTTCCTGTGCCCGTGGCGTCAAAGGAATCTGAAAGTACGCGGAGAGAAGATCAATTTTTGTCACATACGTCGCATCACCTATCTTATCAATGAGGTCATCAATACGAGGAATGGGATACGAGTCAGTCTTTGTCAAATTATTTAATTTCCTAAAGTCTGTACAAAACCGCAATGTGTTGTCGGCTTTTGGTACCAACACACAGGGTGAAGACCATTCGCTATCACATTCTTCCACTATGTCATTTTCTAACATATACTTCACCTCTGCTCTAATATGTTCAAGTCTGATGGGGTTAACTCTATATGGATGCTGTTTAATTGGCCTGGCACCCTCAGTTAATACTACATCGTGTTCTATTAGATGTGTCCTCCTGGGAACATCTGTAAACAGTGACTTATATTCATGTACCAGCTCAATAATCTTCTCCTTATCTTCTACCGGAAGATGTTCTAGCCTTGTATCTAAACTCTTAAGGGCATCTGTATTATTAAGTTTACTTTCTGCAAACTTATATTCTATCCTAGATAAATCCGTCGGGACCCTAGCTAATGAAATCATGGGGACCTCCCGTGGTTTACTCTTTTCCCTGGAAACATAGGGCTTAAGCAAATTAATATGGCATACCCTCTGCTTTTGTCTCCGGTCAGGAGTCTTTATCAAATAATTGACCTCGCCAAGCTTTGACTCTATCTCATAGGGTCCACTAAACTTTGCACTTAAAGGCTGATTTTGCAAAGGTAGAAACACAAGAACTTTGTCACCTGGTGCAAAAGTTCTAGCTGTAGCTTTACGGTCATAGTTCTGTCTCATACGCTCCTGCATCTGTGGAAAATGAATCTTCACATGGTTAAAAGCATGATAAAGCCTATTTTTAAATTTATCTACATATGACAAAAGTCCAATCGGTTCACTGTCCGTTAGCCAAGTTTCATGTAGAAGTTTCAACGGACCTCTGACTGAGTGTCCATACACAAGTTCGAATGGGCTAAACCCCAGGGATTCCTGAGTGGCCTCCCTTGCAGCGAACAGTACATAAGGCACACCCTTATCCCAGTCTTTCTCGTTTTCATAACAGTACTTTTTAAGCATCGATTTTAATGTCTGATGAAACCTTTCCAGAGCTCCCTGGCTCTCAGGATGATAGGCACTTGATAGCCTATGGCTTATCCCTAATTGTTCCATGACTTGTTTGAAAATGTTCGAAGTAAAGTTAGTCCCCTGGTCGGACTGTACTGTCTTCGGTAGGCCATAACGTGTGAAGAAATTTGTCAGGGCGTCTACCACCTTCACTGTTGTTATGTTCCGCAACGGAATGGCTTCCGGGAAGCGAGTGGATGAACACATGACTGTGAGCAGGTATTGAAAACCGGCTTTTGTTTTCGGCAACGGGCCCACGCAATCAATGAGTATATGACTGAATGGTTCGTCGAACGCTGGTATCGGCTGGAGTGGAGCGACAGGAATTCGTTGGTTAGGACGTCCTACCATTTGGCATACGTGGCAAGTCTTGCAGTATTGTTCGACATCTCTTCTCAGTCCTGGCCAGTAGAAGTAAGGGAGGATACGGTGGTGCGTTTTCCGGACTCCCATGTGACCAGCGAAAGGAAGATCATGCGCCATACGCAGTATATCTTGACGATAGCACTTAGGTATTACAATCTGGTGAATACTGTCCCACTCGTTTGTACCTGAGTTGAGCGGTTTCGACTTTCTCATCAACACTTCATCTTTCATGTAGAAACATTCCGCCATTGCATCTGCAGTCTTTTCATCAACAGCTTTCATTCTGAGTTGCATTATTACTTCGTCATTCAATTGTTCTTTCACCAATTTCTGCTTTGGTGACAAAATGTTATCGTTCTCGGTTGCATCACCAGTTGTTAGTTCAGCAAAGAACGTAGCACTTAAATCGATGTCAGGTGTTTCTGTTATCACTGTTTCATTCGCATGTGTGTCTTCAGAACAGACAAACACATCTTTCGTTGCACTACACGGCGTAGCAGGAGTCTTTACCGACTTCTTTTTATGCATTGCTCTTGTCAGTGCACATGTTGGGCGTTCATTGGCAGGACGTAGGTTTTTGTCCTCCGCCATCTTTGTCTCCAACACTTTAACCATGGGATCGACAGTGACTCTGCCGCCCATAATGTCATTTCCTAATATCATGGAAACGCCTTTGACGGGTAGTGCGCGCCACACTCCCACTACGATGTTACCTGTAAAAATATCCGACTCGAGTTTTATTCTGTGCAGTGGAGCTTCCACAGCCTCCATACTAGCACCTCTCAGCACAACAGACTCACCGGTACTGGTGGCATCCGTTAACGGCACACTGCCCTCCAGGATCACGCTGACAGCAGAACCCGTGTCACGTAATATCTGTATTTTCTTCTTGCTGAGTACATCGACTTCTGTCGACACTGTCCCCTCGTAGACAAAGGGTCGAAAATCGGATAGGTCGTCCTCTTCCGGGACTTCAGAAACCATCTGTTCCTCACGGCCTTCTGAAAGCATAATAGATTGAGTACAGCTATTCTCTTTTACCTTAGATAGACTGTTCTCAAAAACCATCGACTCCACAACTATGGGCGATGCCGGCCGCATTTCTTTTGAGTTTCTTGACCCTGTGTTGCACACTTCTTCTGTCTGCTTGCTATCTTTCTGCACTCTGGCACAGTGTAGAATAGCACCTTGCTTCTTGGTAAGGATCCAACAATCTTTCTTCATGTGGCCCTCTTTCTTGCAATTGAAACATACCACCTTTGCTTTATTTACATCTGTCTGCTTCCTGAAATGAACTAAGTTACTATTATTATTTACACCACTGTTCTTATTATTGTTTTCACTTGTCTCTTTTGGTTTACTAGCCTCCTTGGACTCTGGTTTGTGCACTTTGGGTTTGTCAGCATAATATGGCTTTATGCTGGCGTGAATTATGGCATAGTTATCTGCCAATCTAGCAGCTTCATGCACATCTTCAACCCCTCGGTCTGAGATGTGAGTTTTAATATCCACTCGAATACAATCATTGAATTCCTCAAACAATATTAGGTTCTTGAGTTTATCAAACTCACTTACATTCTGTGACCTTAGCCACTGTTCTAGCATTTTCTCCTTTTGTCTCAAAAAGTCTACATGAGTTTGATCATATGCCTTCTTTCTGTCTCTAAATAGCTTTCTATATTTTTCTGGTGTCAGGGAATAACTTTTTAGCACCCTATCTTTGATTACTTCATAGTCATTTATTTCCTCGGGTGTTAAACTCAACACTACGTCCAATGCTTTTCCTTTGTTGAGAGTTGACCTTAACAATAAAGCCATCTTATCATCAGGGAACTGATAATCTACAGCTATCCTCTCAAAAAGCAAAAAGAAATCTTGAACATCTTCTTCTCTGAATATAGGCAAGTGTTGCTTCATTGCGCTAATATCCATACCATTGCTGTCCCTACGATGGTCAGGTCTGTTCATGCGTGCCATCTCTATCCTTTCTCAGCTTTCAATCCTAATTCTTTCATTTTCCCTTTCAGTTTCTATCCTAATTCTTTCATTTTCTATCCTAATTCTTTCCAATTCCATTCTCTTCATAGCTAATTGGAATTTTAGGTTTTCACTCAACCCTTCATCTTCATCATTGTTTGATGATCTAGATGACATATTTCTTACCTCGTCTCCGTGGGCAATTACCTCGCCCCCACTGGGAGCTACATAACCTTCATTGATATCGTTCTGTCCCACTTCAACTACACTACCAGTGTTCATGGCATTCTGCCCGTTCAAACATGTCATAATTTCTTTGGTCAAACGATTACGATTAGGTCTTGCCTGTCCTGCCTCAATCCCAAAGGACTCAGCTAATTCTTTTAATTCAGCAAATGACATGGCATTAAGTTCCTCACTTGATATATTCGAAGCCATAGTGTAGCGTTCAAAATATTTGTGATAGTAGAGTAGTATATATTGTATAATAAAATATAAAGTTCCAACTTACGATTTGTCCAGAAATTTGCACAATATAATATTAAACACTTCGTGGAATCTTCACACTTCCCAAGGAATAAAAACGCAAACCAGTTCTCTCCTCTTTTTAAAAAGAATAGTTTCCCAGTCCTGAAAACGAAACACAAATATGCCGCTCTCAGTACTACTAATGTCACAAAATATTTATAGGTCAGGAAAAAATATAACTCAAATTTTCCAGACGAGATCAACAAATTTTTTCCAATCCTAGATCAAGAAAAGTAGAACTCAAATCTACCGAACGAGACTACCAAATCTTGTCAATCCTAGGTCAGGAAAAGTAGAACTCAAATATACCGGGCGAGACCACCAAATTTTGTTACGTCCACAATCCCCTTGTGGCCAGAGCTGTGTAGATCTTGCTGATAATTCTCGTTAGTCCTAGGGGAGACTTTAATTATTAGTATTTATGTTTCAGTATTACACGAACTCTTCTTATAGTCCTGGGCACAAATTCAGTATTTGTATTCCAACATTTCCTTTCTTGTATATTATGGTAGTAGATAAATCTTATAGTAATGTATTCAACACAATAGGATATTAATTTGACAAGGAAGCTTCAGTGTAACTGTTGTTGATAGTTTATTTCAGGTGGTATGTTCAATATATACAATATATCTATTATGTACAGTTAGAATAAAATAGTGCAAACACAAACGTTCAAAGGAACATATTTTGAAACTCTCTGTCTTTCAGACAAAACAAATCATTAAATACTATCCGAGTGGTGCAAGGGACAGACCCACTACCAGTAGGGGTGAAAATCATGGTAACATTACAAAACTCATAACAAAACGATATGAACTTCCCCTATTAAATAATGAGTCGTTCCCAGACTCTGAGAATTTGAGATCAACACAGAATCCCAGCATTACCTAGAACCTTTCGTTTTCCTACTAAACGTCCTAATATCGCGTGTAGTAAGAAAAGAGAGAGAGAGGAGAATAAACATTGCGTGTTCCAATTCTTGGAAAAAAAATATACATGACACAATATATATTCTAATGGAAAAGAAGGGATGACTACAAAATACATTTGTAGGCCAACACCTGATTAAATATGCACCCTCTAAATAGTAAATTATATACATGTATATTATTATAATTATTTACAATTTTTCTATTGTTTTAAAGGTCTTTGATGTTAAAAGAAAGTGTATTATATATTCTAAAAATATTAGTATGAGAATGCTTGACAGTTCTATTATTAATTTCAGCCTGTAAAGGCCGATCTCAGATCGGTCACCTCGATATTATTTATTATTTACAAAAAAATATTTCGGAAAGCTATTTAAAAAATAATAATTGTAATCGGGTTTTTTAAAAAAAGCATGTATTTTTATTTAACAAAAAGTTAGTACTATCCCTGTGGATGAGAATCAAACACCCGTCTCCCGCATGCGTCTAAAATATAATTATTAGACTTTACTTAATAAAAACTTTTTAGGAGAGCTTTAAGTTCAAAAATTCTTTACAATCTTTAAAAGAAAAAAAGTAATATAAATTGTAATTTTAACAAAAGTAGGAAAAGAAAAAGATATCTTTCAGTGCGGAATCGAACCCAGGTCTCATGGCAGTCGGATACGCTAACCACTCAGCTAGGGATCGCAAAAGTAAAATATGAGACAATGAGGTCACGTGTCTTTAAATGAACCTATGGGGATAGGAAACCACACACTCTGTCTACTTTATATATTAATTGTATAATTAACTCCCTTGGTTTTTGTTTACCTCCCATTTTTGTAACTCGTGGTCAATGTCTTATTGGTGACACGAGAATTACCCTTGTCCGGATGAAGGAGTGAGGTCATACCCGAGAATGACCCTTGTCCGGATGAAGGAGTGAGGTCATACCCCCTTGTGTACGTTCAGTAGAAGGTGTGTAGTAGTTTAGGTCAGTTGAGAGAGTTAGCATAGTATAGATAGAAGGCGTGTAAGCTTATTTGTTTTATAGAATGTGTTTTTTTTTAAATTAAAAGTACTATTTTGTTTCATGAAATCTAGTTTATTATTTCTCTGAAGTGAAGTATTACTGATAGAACCTAACCCCTAGAAACTGTGACGTAACAATACAAAGAATATAGATGGTACACAAATATTCGAATTTTTCTTGCAAGGAAATACATAACTGAGGACTGAAAACGTCATGAGGAAAACATTTCCACATTTTGGAGTTGTGTAAAGATGACTGATTCATGCTGATTTTTTTTTTTCAATACCTGCCACTTGTGAATAATTCAGGACCCTTGAAATGCTCGCGCCCTGTGTCGAGCGACAAAAAAATATTTGTAAAAAGATATTCCATAATACTAGCATATTAATAGTTAAAAATCTTAAAAAATTGATGATGATATCTTGTATTTATACGGTCCAAGTATAAAACTGAAAGTAAAGTTAAATTTCCTAACAGAACATGACTTTAGCTTATTTTTATTCACTATTAACTCTTTTGGACTAAAGGACTTGTAAAGTCCAGAGACGATAGACTATTTACTAAGATTTAAAAACACAATAAGTAATTTAGAGGCACGATTTGGTAACAGTTTCATTCTTTGATGATGCCTGAGCAACGCATTATTAAATTGCTTCACTCACTTTGAATTAACCTATTAATATAATAGTGGCATTTTATTATTTTTAAAAGCTGAATTATTTCTTATTCTAAATTATCTGTGATATTGTAGAACTGTCCTCTATTATCAGTAGTCTATACAATGAAAAATGTAAACAACCTCTAATAAATATTTAGCAAGAGAAGAAGATCGGCAAATTATTATTTTATTATTATAAAAAGGCGCGTTGAAATTAACATACTGTGTGACAGAAATGGTCAATTATTGATGTATTTTAAACAAACTGCTTTTTAGAGTAATGTATTTTTGTACATTCAAATAGATATATTAGTATGTACGTGTGCTAATTTTGGTTGTGTAAGGCTACAAAAAATTTTTTTTTTTTAAATCTATGATTTAATAATGTGCACTAAATTATCCCAAAAATTAGGATCATCCTCGCGATACTGGTAAAGTGGAGTTTCCATGAAGCGAGAAATATGTTCTGGGATGTAGGCGTTAGTCATGGATTCAATACATACAAACAACACTGCCTTAGTAGGCATCATCTCTTCAGACAACTTGGCCATGTTTACTTCAAGTTCATGATAATCAGATTCAAATAGTTCAGACGTTAGTAGAACCAGAGTTTTCCTGGCTGAAATGGTTAAAAATAATAAAATAATGTAAAGAAATTATAATTAAATTTAAAATAAAAACAAATATAAAATATACAGAATTAAAATAACCCAAGTGATTTTTCTTTTGCTTAGGTAAATACACTTTTTAATGCAAAAAGTTAGCAGCATTACAAATGAATGATGAAAACATGTTTTATTTAAAAAAGGGGTTTTGTCCCACTCAATGCTAGTACATCCTACTAACCTGCAAGTACTGAGTCCTCTATGACCATTCTAAAAGGTTTCCCAACTTCTGAATCAATCTCACTGATGTAAGTGCTGACACCTTTAGATTCCAATATTGGTTTCACCGTCATAGAAACAAACGCTCTCCATCTGGGACTTTCCTCGTCGTAAACTATAAACACATCCTTCACTTGTTGATTTTCAGGTTTGGAAAAATTGAGAAAAAAACGAGATTTGCTGACGTAAATATAGAACAATAGTCTCACCCGGAAATAACTGTATAAGCCAAAACTGACCATGATAATCACTACAAGTAGAAATGTGACAATAACTTGCAAAAACAGCTGACGACCAAGACAATACCTCCATGTGTTTTCTGTCAGATCGTTTAACTTATTCATATTAATAATTGATTTGTTAACATAATGACATGTGTACAATTCCTTGTTTCTGAAATTTACTTTCGTTGAAATAAACCAATTTATGAAATCAATATTGTCACAATCACACATTAAGTTATTTTTGTACAAATCTATTGTCAAATTAAAGTTGATTCTATATATTTCATCAAGACTCGTTATTGTCTGTAAAGAAAGTCTCGCAAGATTATTGCTTGACAGGTCAATAAATGTTAAATTTACCAAATGTTTTATATGTACATTGAAATCTTGAATGGCATTTCTATTCATGATAAGTATTTGTAGTTTTGGGCTTCCCAGAAGTGCACTGTATGAAATTACTCGAATGTAGTTCTGTGAAATGTCCAGATATTCTAGACTATGGAGCTTAGAGAAAATGTGTCCTTGGGTGTCGTGTTCCAATGACAGACCTATGGCGTTGTTGTTTAAATAAAGCCGACGTAGTGACGAGAAGTAAGCGAAGAAATATGGACTTAAAATAAAACAGTTATTGTTGCTGAAATCTACTACTTCAAGTTTATTTAAGCCTTTTAATGGGCCCTCTAGACACCAGAAGTAATTTTGTGAAGCATTTAGATATATAAGTTGATTACTCATAAAATTCAATTCTGGACACGGTAAACCGTATATAACTGCACTCATATATAGTTCATTGAGCTTTCGTGGAAACGGAAGGGGGTAATCAGAATCAAACGGCATCATTTTCAATAAATTAAAATTTGTTTCATTTTCTGTTAAACTCTCAAGCACTAATACATAATCGTATTTATATTTATCTATTTGGTGCGAATAAGCTTTGCGTAGCTTAGAGAATGTTTGGCAGTAAGATTCTTGCTCTTTGAAGGATTTGTACAGGTTATTTTTGTTTCTTTTTTGGCTGACTTCCAATTCATTGTTTGCTACGGGGATTGAACTCAAGGTCATTGGCGGTTTTAAAAGTTCACTTTTAAACTGGAAGCTTACATCTAAGTATGTAAGATGTGGAAGTGTTATGAAGGCTAGGATTACATCTCCATCAATAATCTTGTTATTGGCAAATGAAATCTTTCTTACGGATTTTGGAAAATTGAGTGATACAACGCGAGTATCGATTAAAACTATTTTAGTATTTTCCATAATAATAGTCTCGATGGAATAATTGTGTAAATGTTTCATGAAATCTGGTCCTAGCTCGCAGTGAATCGTGTTCCATATGTACGAAATTTCCAAATGTTTAAAAAGTTTTGATTGCAGATTTAGATTATCAAGAGTGTAGCTGACATTTTCAATTCTGTTAAATGTACCTATAAATCTCAGTGATTGAAGAGTTAATAAATTATCAAATACTCCAGGCTCAAAATATATTGGACTGTCACTAAATGTTAAGTTTAGAGGCTTTGTAGTGTTAATGTTAAGAAACAATTGTTTTGATGTTTGACTTTTTTGTTTAATTTGCATATAAATATGTTGAAGTCGTGTTAAATTTTGAAATCCAACTCCTAGAATTTCAGAATAATGCAGCAGATCGATGAAAAGTCCCTCTAAAGACATCAGATATGACACTGCTTGGTCCGGATACGAAGGTATACAATTATCGATAGTTGAATTATTAGAATCCTCTTTTCCTGATGCACTAAGCATATTTTGGTTAATGGATAGAGTCTTTAATGACTTCAGATCTTGAAATATCAGACTAGGATAAGAATCCGTACACAATCCAATTTTATTATTTGTAAGATTTAACATTTGCAATTGAGTCAAGCCACTAAAAGACTTTTCACTTAGAGTAGTAATCCGATTTCCAGAAATATCTAGAGATATTAACTTAGTAAATAGTTGAAAAGTTCGATCTGCAATAGATATAATTCCATTGTTGGCTAAATTAAGATCTTGTAATTCAATTTCTTTAAAGCTGAAAACTAATGGTTGAAGTTTAGTGATGTTATTGTTAGAAATGTCTAGTCTTATCAGATTATGACCTTCTATAAGTGCCAGTGTCCATGGATAGCTGATGATGTTGTTAGAAAGGTCAAGTGAACTAAGATTGTCTGGAAGCTTGGTGGGAACAGACGTAAAAGATCTATACGAGCAGTCGGCAACAATAAGATTTTCTTGGGTAGTTGTACATGAACAATTCCCAATGCAACTGTCACCTCTGGATACATCTAGACAATTTAGAAGAATAACTAAAATAATGATAATATAATGAATTTGTTTACTGTTTTGGCACATGATTACTGCTAGAGAGAAATGAATACTCTAAAATTGATATTAAGCCTTTTGTAAGTTTTTAATAACCTTACTGCACATGAAAACTCCTATGTGAAAGGAAGAACACACCAAACACACACACTTTTAAATCCCAGACTGTATTTTCAATTTTTTAAATAGAATAAAGAAGTTTACATGCTGCTTGCCTTAATATACATCAGGAAATAAAAGTTTTTATACTGCTGTTGATTTATGTAGCTTTTTTTTAGTTATAATATTAACACCCCGTTACTCTCCCTAACCTTGTCCTCCTGCATAAAGATTATCACGGTTGAAGAAGTTTGAAAAATTGGAAGGCCCAAATTATTTTTTATATTGTACGGTTGTTGTTTTTTCAGAAGTTAAAAGTCACATACTGAAATAAACTTTACGTGAATACTAGAGTAGTTCTCAAGTTTGTGTCAACTAGACTTTATTGTAATTTTTTCAACGTTAAATCTTTTTGAGGCGTTCTACAGATGCTGGGGAGAGAACTACCTGATATTGAATTTCACAAGAACGATAGTAATGATTGTAGACTTTCGGAAGGAAAAACACAAGCTGACTGATTTAAAAATAAACAACCCAATAATAGATCAAGTCTCGCAATTTAAATATATTGGCGTCACAATTACTGACAAGCTGACTTGGTCTGACCACTGCTAAAGCTTTTCTGTCTTAGTAAACTAAAACATTTCATAGAGAGAAAACCATTATAAATCTCTTTTATTCGGTGACTGTTGGTAGCATCATCACCTTCGCAATCACCTGCTACATTGAACACACATCGGATAGACCGCCTAATAAACAAGGACACTCGTACTACTCAGAAACAATTACAATCTCTTGGAGATTTATTCAATTTAAGTTGCCTGTCTATGATTGATAAAATCCTTTAAGATCATGTACACCCGCTTCACGATAGTTACATCATATCTAGTCGAAGTGGTCGGCTTCTTTCAAAAAGAGCAGGAACAGAGAGATTAAGGAACTCTTTTGTACCACTTTCAGCAAGAATCTTTCAAAATAATCATCAGTCAGCCAGAAAATACAATAGCTGACTCCTAAATGATACTTTTTCTGGTAGGATAAATGGTATGATAGTGTGCGCGAATGTCTATTGTGCTGGAGTACAAATGTTCTTTAGTATTGTTTTTGAAAGAGGGATTGTATGCAATCAAGTCAAATTTCTGTGTATTTCGATCAATAAAGTAATCTTATATTGCCTTAAAAAAACACACACAATAATAAACAACATGATAATATAATGTCATATATTGTATATATTGTATATATTGTATATTGTATGTCATATATTCTAGTAATAAATTGTACAATGTCCATGTTCGTCCTTTGCACTATTTTAGCTAGCACAATGCCCATGTTCGTCCGTAGTACTATTGTAGCCAGCACAATGCCCATGTTTGTCCTTAGCACTATTGTAGCCAGCACAATGCCCAGGTTTGTCCTTAGCACTATTGTAGCCAGCACCATGCACATGTTTGTCCTTAGCACTATTGTAGCCATCTTTCTGACAGAATGTACAGGTAATTCTCTTTTGTACAAAACTTGAATTCTCTTGTTTATCGGCTTTTTGTTTACTTTTATCCTCTGTCGATCTTAACTTCCTCTCTGTATTACTGTTTTGAGTCCTCAAACTTGTTCTGTCATTTTGAAAATAATGGCTATGCGGGTGAATAATGACGTATTCATCGGCTTTAACTGCTGCTTGTTCTGCTATTTCAATACCACGATCAGCCAAATGAACTTTTATATCAGTGCGAATCTTCTCAGTAAAATCCTCCATCAGTATGAGATTATATAGTTTCTCATAATCTTTATTCACATTCTTAGAACGTAACCATCGATCAAAATACTTTTTCTCTAATCTCAGGAAGTCAACATGTGAAACTTCTGGTTCCTTCTTGTACTCACGATATAACTTTCGATACTTTTCTGGAGTTAGAACATAACTCAATAGTACTCTGCTCTTTATTAGTTCATAATCATTACATTCCTCTGGAGTCAAATTCAATACAACATCTAGAGCCTTGCCTTTTGTTAGAGCTGAACGTAAAAGTACTGCTTTCTTATCTTCAGGAAATTTATAATCGATCGAGTTTCTTTCGAAGACCATAAAGAACTCATCAATCTCCATGTTCTCCATGCTTGGGACATGCTTTTTAAACTTATATAGTTACACATTATTTGTTTCCTGAATCGTATGAGTTGACGAACGAGACTTTGCCAATTCAATCCTTTCATTACTAGCGATTCTTTCTTTTTCCAATTCTTTCTCTTTCAATTGTACTTGAATTTCTAACTTCTTCATTTCTAACTGGAATTTCATTTCTGCACTTAGTTCATTTCCATTCATTTTAAAATCATGGTTATTTATGTCTGTTTTCAGGGTTTCTGATACATTGAGAACCACTGATTCTTCATTATTTATAGTATTTTCTTCAAGCATTCTACCATGTCTTTTCAAACAGTCCTTAATATCTTGAATCAATTTACTCCTAACTGGTGTAACTTCAGTAATGTCTATTACCAGAGAATTTGCCATCTCTTTTAACTGGGTTAGTGACATGCTATTTAACTGTTCTGACGTGATAGCAAAAATATTCAATTGCTCCAACGTAAGATTAGCTTCCGCCATGTTTTATATTAATGACGTAAATAGAAGATAAAAAATTCAACTTTACCTTTCATAAAGTCCTTTGAAATATTTTTACACCACTGTTAATTTGTAGAAGATAAATTTTAAGGATGGTTGTGTACAAAGCTGAAAACAGTATGTCCGAACACAGACAGTGCCTCCCACGTAGACAGAATTTGAATAAATATTTGTTGCAAATCGTTTTCACTAAAACAGTTGTATATTCTCAATTTCTTATACATACAAACTTTAGATCCAGGACTTGAGCCCCCAATCTTTTGTCACGTGCGAAATCAGCTACTGACGTTAGATGATATTTTTAGTAATGTATTATTATATATATTCTTTTGATTCATATCCATCTTGGATCTCACAAGGTTGTATAAGAATTTATATTGATGTTATTGAATTAGATTTGATGTTTATTTGACTCGTTGCGATGTAAATCTTTTGTGTATAAAGTGATTTAGATAAACTGTACCTTAATATATAGGAAATCCACAATCCTGTTTGAAATTGAACACAATTTTATTCCAACAAGTTGAGATGATAAAATATAACAGTAACACAGAACATATGTACCAGTATTATATAATGAAACTTAATCAGTTGAGATTCTTCTATATCGTACTGAGCCGTTAATCCTATCCTTAAGAAAAGTGGTCAAAAACAGTCCTCACACATTAGCGCCCAAACTAGAACTAAACTAAAACTAACGGTATTCAACCCTCGTGCATATGACGTATTTTATTGCTATCACGTAGTGTCTAGACATATGCATGTTTTATTCCTAACACGGAAACATTTCGGGTTTAAGATTATTTCATTTTAACTTTAGTTAATAATAACAGAACCAATATAATATGGAAATAAATCTACTCGTAACACTATGCTGCTAGACCACTTATATTATTTGGTTCATATTAAAATTAAACAGAAATAAATGTTTTCTTTCGTATATTATTAATTTTTTTTTGTAAAGTTTTTAAAAAAATATAGTTTAAACATACATAGACACGTGCTTGCCTATATAAAACAATAACTTCTATATGCTAAGTTGTAATTTTTAAATTTAACATCCGCAGTTATAGACCTTGGCCTACCATAATAAAAATTGTCAAAAGGAAAGACTACTCAATTAATGCCTTAGGACATTTAAATTTGTGTCGACATATTACGTCCCCTGGGAGGTGAAAAATCCTAGGCATATTGTTAAGTTACACATTAAATAAAAAGTGTTATCTGTTATTAGAATGGAGTCACACTTGTAGAGATATTCCTTCATTTAAAAAAAAATGATGTTGCTTATTAAAGTAACGGTTTCAGTATTTTCTTTATGTTGTTAATTTATTTTTGAGTATTATTGTAAGGTGTAGGTTTTGTAAAAACAAAACAACCGTGGTTGCCGTTCAAAAGAATAGCCATAAAAGGATTGAAAAGTTCAAAGATCATATAAATATTGTTATAATTTGATTATATAGATAACGAAATATATAAATACACAGTTGAAACAAATACGCAAACCATATTAAATTAAGATGAAAAAACATCAAATTAAATTAAGAAGAAAAAACATCAAATTAAATTAAGAAGAAAAAACATCAAATTAAATTAAGAAGAAAAAACATCAAATTAAATTAAGAAGAAAAAACATCAAATTAAATTAAGAAGAAAAAACATCAAATTAAATTAAGAAGAAAAAACATCAAATTAAATTAAGAAGAAAAAACATCAAATTAAATTAAGAAGAAAAAACATCAAATTAAATTAAGAAGAAAAAACATCAAATTAAATTAAGAAGAAAAAACATCAAATTAAATTAAGAAGAAAAAACATCAAATTAAATTAAGAAGAAAAAACATCAAATTAAATTAAGAAGAAAAAACATCAAATTAAATTAACTAAAAAGAAACGTATCTCACGAGATTTAAAGTTTTGGTTGTTTTTTTGTTTCATTTTAACCAAATAAATTCCATGTTTAATAAATAACGTGTATTTGGTATTAAAGAATATATAGATCATAACTTAACGTGTTTTAATGGTGACATATTATATGGTGCACTGTGACCGAGTCGGCAGCGCGTTTGGCTAACGTACCGAAGGTTCTGGGTTCGAATTCTGGTGAAGACTAGGATTTTTTCCCAGGTTGATGTGTATCTTACATAAGTTAAGGCAATTGTGGCATTAAACTGACCACACTATCCCCTAGTATGCAGTGAACGCTGATTTACCCTAAGATCACTTTAGTCATAACTGTTGTCATATCTAGCAATAGAACAAACCGAAACAGAATTTCGTTTATAATGTTAACAAAGCAGCTTACGCCATGATCTTTCTATAACACAGGAGTGCTTTTATGTTCTTGCTGATTTAGTAGTGAGCAGATTTTGTCAGGTTCTCAACAGCAGTGCTTTTGATGTGCCACAGAAAATGAGGATAGGGCAGGAGACATTCTGCTCAATTGTAAAGTTATCGTTATGCGCGTCGTCGGTTTTGCGTCAATCGGAAATTTTACAAGCTGGTTTTGAAACAAATATTACCGCCTTGAAATAGGTCGTTAGAACGAAAGGAATGGGTTGGAAAATGTTTCAGGCTTCCTGATCTCGGCGCCTCTGCCCGTCTCGATTTACAAGTTTTCGGAATACTATTCCCATAACTTCAAATTATTTCTAATACTTTTAATTAATTTCAAGATAGAATATAAGTAAATTCCAGAAAATCTCGCAAACGGGACAATATGTAATTGCTGGCCATATACAGTTCGCGGGCCGCGTATTAGTGACACCTTTTTGAAACCTGTACTTTGGCTAATTTTTTTTCCTTTATAGATACATAAACGAGAGTATGCATACTGTATATACATTAGAAAAATAAATGTTCAAAGATATTAATTTGAGATAACTATCGAAGTCAGATCGAATATTTTACCTTTTAGTACATTTTGTTTTGTGTATGTCAGATCCTGAATTTTGGTTCTATTAAGAATATCTCAAGTTTTTGCTTAGATAATAAGAAAAGTGTTTGAATCTCTGTCTATATATTTATATATAAGTATTATATAACGTTTTATTGTATATTATAAGCTTGTATTACATGAAATAAATCTGTACAGTCTTACTCTTGTGTCCTCCCAAATTTTGTGATCTTATCAAAATGCTTAATACTTTTGAATATCTTGCATTATTTAAGCCTTAGAATGCTTTTATAAATTTCCTCCTCAATAAATTCTAAGTTGAGGGTTTCGTTGTCAAGAGGTGCTTAACCGCGATTTTGTTTGATTTTTTTTTTTTTGAAGCCCTTTTTGTGTAAATAATTTATAAATGACTTAGTGGAAAATGTTCCCGAACAATAAATATTTGCAAACAAAGGTAATGTATAACGCAGACATTAGGGAAATTCTATACACACACTTGAAGAAACTGAAGGAGGCGAATGTGGAAAGGCCAATATCAGAGAGGTCAATGTCTCATATTTGAGAATTAAAGAAGCCAAAGAACTCTATTGTTCCACTTCTTCAAGACCATAAAATATGATTTCCCATTATGAGCACAAAATGCTAATTTTTTTTTTTAAGTTGTCAAAGTACCTGGAAACATATTGCATTACCATCGCTTTTATTTAAACGTTCTACAAAATGCACAATAAGTTTTTCTCAAATACACTTAAGAAGGTGCATAACCTGATGATCCTTTGAACAGTCATAGAATCCCTGCCGCCTTCCAAGAGTTGTGTACAAAGAGCGTAATAATTTTGGTTTTCTAAACGGAACTTATGTAGATTTGAAGGTTTTAAACGTATAATTCTATTTACAGAAGCGTATCTATTCTTATCTATTCTTACAAAAGTTTCGATTTACAGCAAGATTAGCGACTAAAAAAGCCACTATCCACCTAGAAGAGAATTAGCAGGACTTGATAACTATTTTACCAGTTAGTGATACAGAAAGCATTACGTAGCATTTTTATTCTTGTATTAAAACTAGAACTTGGCGTTTGTGTTTCCAGTTTGTGGTGATCTTTTCTTCCGAACAGTTTTTTCAAATGTGATAACATTGTTGAGTGTTTGTATCAGGATTTACATCAAAGATTTTTCACATTTTCTGTAGGAATCATGGGTCAAAAGTTGAAACCTAGTAGATTCACTGTTATTATTTTAGATGCTATTTTAATGTGTGTAACTTTAAGTAGATCTGAAAATTGTATTGTGAATTGTTCGTGTACAATTTCCAAAGAAAATCGTATTGTTGCTGACTGCTCACATAGATCTTTTACGTCTGTTCCCACCAAGCTTCCAGACAATCTTAGCTCACTTGACCTTTCTTACAACGTCATCAGCTATCCATGGACACAGGTACTTTTAAAATGTCATTATCTGATAAGACTAGACATTTCTAACAATAACATCACTAAACTTCAACCATTAGTTTTCAGCTTTAAAGAAATTGCATTGAAAGATCTTAATTTAGCCAACAACGGAATTATATCTATTGCAGATCGAACTTTTCAACTATTTGCTAAGTTAATATCACTAGATATTTCTGGAAATCTGATTACTACTTTAAGTGAAAAGTCTTTTAGTGGCTTGACTCAATTGCAAATGTTGAATCTTACAAATAACAGAATTGGACTGTGTAAGAATTCCTATCCTAGTCTGATATTTCAAGAACTTAAGTCGTTAAAGATTTTAGCATTGAATCTAAATAGTTATAGTTCCAGAGGAAACAAGGATTCTCATAATTCAACTATCGATAATTGTATACCTTCGTATCCGGATCAAGCAGTGTCATATCTGATGAATTTAGATGAACTTTTCATCGATCTACTGCAGTATCCTGAAATTCTAGGAGTTGGTTTTAGAAATTTAACACGACTTCAACATATTTATTTACAAAGCCCTTATGCAGGAGATGGTGTAAACGCAGTCTCTAAAAGCCTGTTTGTCAGTATTAACACCACAGAGCCTTTTAACGTAACTTTTGACTCACGAATTGCGATATATTTTGAACCAGGAATATTTGATAATCTATTAACTCTTCAATCACTTCAATTTATTGGTACATTTGACAGTATTAAAAATGTGAGCCAAACAATTAATGATCTAAATCTAAAATCAAAGCAATTTAAACATTTTGAAATTGTGCACATCTGGAACATTATTTACTGCGAACTGGGAGTTGACTTCATGAAACATTTACACAACTATCCCATAGAGTCTTTTATTATGGAATATTCTAAAATATTAGTCATTGATACAGGAGTCAATTTTCCAAAAACTGCAAAGAAAATTTCTTTAGCAAATAACAAGATTATTAGTTCGAGTATAATTCAGGAATTATTTTGTATTCCCAATCTTACAGTTTTAGACGTAAGTTTCCAGTTTAAAAGTTCACTTAAAAATATTCCTAAAAACGGCTATAGCTACCCTATAGTTAAAACTGAATGGCTAGTGATCAAAGAAAGAAATGATTTCACAGAGAAACTCTTTGAAACATTAGTTCCCTACTGCACAGCCTATTTTAAACTATACAAGATAAATGCTCATAAAATAGACACATATAAATATGATCTTTTATTACAGCTTGAAGATTTAGCACAAAGTAAAGAGGATTTTAGTTTTATGCTAAAATCTAACAGCTCAATATGTTATCCCAGAATGCTTAGCGAGCTTTATATGAGTGCAATGATATTCGGTTTACCATTTCCAGAAATTCATATGAACGACAGTGACAATCAACTGAAGTATCTAGATGCTTCCAAAAATTTTATCTGGTGTCTGGAGGGTCCAGTAACAGGCTTCCATAAACTTGAAGTAATAGATCTTAGCAACAATAACTGTTTTGTTTTGAGTCAATATATGTTTTTGGATTTCCCGTCATTACGACGACTTTATTTAAACAACAATCTCGTTGGTTTTTCTCTTGAACTCGACATTGAAGGGCTTACATTCTCTAAACTCAACAGCCTAGAGTATCTGGACATTTCACAGAACTATATTCGAGTAATTTCAGACAATGCGTTTCTGGGAAGCCCAAAACTACAAACACTTATCATGAATAGAAATGCCATTCAAGATTTCAATGTCCATATAAAACATTTGGTAAATTTAACATTTATTGACTTGTCAAGTAATGATCTTGCAAGACTTACTTTACAGACAATGACGAGTCTTGATGAAATATATAGAATCAACTTAAATTTAACAATAGATTTGTACAAAAATAACTTAATGTGTGATTGTGACAATATTGATTTTATAGATTGGTTTATTTCAACAAAAGTAAATTTCAAAAACAAGGAACTGTACACATGTCATTATGTTAACGGATCAATTATTGATATGAACAAGTTGAACGAGCTGAAAGAAAACACATGGAGGTTTTGTCTCGGTCGTCAGCTGTTTTTGCCGGTTATAATTACATTTCTTCTTATGGTGATTGTCATGGTCAGTTCTGGCTTATACAGTTATTTCCGAGTGAGACTATTGTTCTATATTTACGTCAGCAAATCTCGTTTTTTTCTGAATTTTTCAAAACCTAAAAATCAACAAGTGATGGATGTGTTCATAGTTTACGACGAGGAAAGTCCTAGATGGAGAGCATTTGTTTCTATGACGGTGAAACCAATACTGGAATCTAAAGGTGTGAGCACATACATCAGTGAGATTGATTCAGAAGTGGGGAAACCTTTTAGAATGGTCATAGAGGACTCAGTACTTGCAGGTTAGTAGGATGACTCAATCAACTCACTCTTTTTTTTTGTTTTGCTAACAGATTTATGCCATATTCCTTTTTTGTAATGCTTTAACTAAGATAAATACTACTTTGAAATTCTATGAAGAATTATAACGCTGATATTTTTTGTAAAGTAAACATTATTCTTGTCTTTGAATCAAGGTCATAAATAGGTAGCATTATATTATACATGCCAGGGTAATATTTCATAAGCGTATTTTTACAGGCTCATAAGCGTAGTTTTACAGGCTCATAAGTCATAAGCGTATTTTTACTGGTTCATAAGCGTATTTTAAGACTGTTTACAGGACTTTTGGCACGTAGCGTACATTTAAACTAGATAATTTCTGCCGTTGCGACTATTCACATTATATAATAATATTGACTTAAACAAATTTTGCATCAAGTATTTATTTGGGAATAACCATTTACCGTAACCGTCCAGAAAAACGTTGGCGTCTCTAAGACTTACTTTTTCTCGGACATTTTCGGTAATTTTAAATACACAAATTTCGGACCATAAACTGTAAATATTTTAACACAGTAATTTTGATTATAGTATTGTTACTACCGCAGTTTAACACAGTAATTTTGATTATAGTATTGTTACTACCGCAAGTTTAACACAGTAATTTTGATTATAGTATTGTTACTACCGCAGTTTAACACAGTAATTTTGATTATAGTATTGTTACTACCGCAGTTTAACACAGTAATTTTGATTATAGTATTGTTACTACCGCAAGTTTAACACAGTAATTTTGATTATAGTATTGTTACTACCGCAGTTTAACACAGTAATTTTGATTATAGTATTGTTACTACCGCAAGTTTAACACAGTAATTTTGATTATAGTATTGTTACTACCGCAAGTTTAACACAGTAATTTTGATTATAGTATTGTTACTACCGCAAGTTTAACACAGTAATTTTGATTCTAGTATTGTTACTACCGCAAGTTTAACACAGTAATTTTGATTATAGTATTGTTACTACCGCAAGTTTAACACAGTAATTTTGATTCTAGTATTGTTACTACCGCAAGTTTAACACAGTAATTTTGATTCTAGTATTGTTACTACCGCAAGTTTAACACAGTAATTTTGATTATAGTATTGTTACTACCGCAAGTTTAACACAGTAATTTTGATTATAGTATTGTTACTACCGCAAGTTTAACACAGTAATTTTGATTATAGTATTGTTACTACCGCAAGTTTAACACAGTAATTTTGATTATAGTATTGTTACTACCGCAAGTTTAACACAGTAATTTTGATTATAGTATTGTTACTACCGCAAGTTTAACACAGTAATTTTGATTCTAGTATTGTTACTACCGCAAGTTTAACACAGTAATTTTGATTCTAGTATTGTTACTACCGCAAGTTTAACACAGTAATTTTGATTCTAGTATTGTTACTACCGCAAGTTTAACACAGTAATTTTGATTATAGTATTGTTACTACCGCAAGTTTAACACAGTAATTTTGATTATAGTATTGTTACTACCGCAAGTTTAACACAGTAATTTTGATTATAGTATTGTTACTACCGCAAGTTTAACACAGTAATTTTGATTATAGTATTGTTACTACCGCAAGTTTAACACAGTAATTTTGATTATAGTATTGTTACTACCGCAAGTTTAACACAGTAATTTTGATTATAGTATTGTTACTACCGCAAGTTTAACACAGTAATTTTGATTATAGTATTGTTACTACCGCAAGTTTAACACAGTAATTTTGATTATAGTATTGTTACTACCGCAGTTTAACACAGTAATTTTGATTATAGTATTGTTACTACCGCAAGTTTAACACAGTAATTTTGATTATAGTATTGTTACTACCGCAAGTTTAACACAGTAATTTTGATTATAGTATTGTTACTACCGCAAGTTTAACACAGTAATTTTGATTATAGTATTGTTACTACCGCAAGTTTAACACAGTAATTTTGATTATAGTATTGTTACTACCGCAAGTTTAACACAGTAATTTTGATTATAGTATTGTTACTACCGCAAGTTTAACACAGTAATTTTGATTATAGTATTGATTATAGTATTGATTATAGTATTGTTACTACCGCAAGTTTAGAAAAGACAAAACTCTTATTTACAAATTTTCCTTTTCATCTCTCCTAAAAATATATATTCAAAACGTTATACAGTTTTCGTTACCCGTATTTAATGAGGTCTATGCAGAATGATTTCCCGGTCACGTGATGCTGATGAAATACACTTGTAAACATTAACAATGGCTTACTGCGCTGATGTTGGGTGCGCAAATTATACCTCTAAATTATCATGTAAATAATCTACAATGTTTTCATCGATTTCCTTTGAAAGATCAACAAATAGGTGTTGTCCTTTAATAATTGTATGTCTATAATCATTGTTGCATCCGTGAGCATCATTTATAATATCACAATATTCAAGGATATGTTAAAAATTAACATTTTTAATAAGCATAGGGGCCATTAAGATCAATGTAAAATGAGCCATTTTTTTTTAGTTTAAAAAGCATCACGTGATCGATTTTCTGTCTCTAAGGAATCGTGCTTAGACCTCATTGTACGTTACACTGATATGAGGGTCTCAAAAGCGTACGAATGCGTCAGCAATATGAACAATATGAACAATATTTATTTGCCACATAGTACATAGGTACAATAAAGGCATAGTCAAAAACATAAGAAAATTATAGCATTTGTGAATAATAAATTGAACAATAATAGTAAAACCAATATTAGTAATAAAATGAAAGTAATAAAAAATTTATTAATTAAAGGTATCCTAAAAGAAAATTCAGGGGGGATAATTTAGTTTATAACACAATTTTTTGGGGGAAAAAACTAACAAAGAAAAAAAAACAAAAAAAACAACAACTTAATTTACTAACATAGACATACAGGTAAATCACTTTCATTAGACCTGCACGGCATTAACATAGTGAGAACAAACATTTAAGAAATCATTCACAATTTTTCTTGCGGCTTAGTATATTACATTTCTTCTACGACTATCTCTCAATATCATAGTGACAAACCAACAAGTTAAAATACTTAAACATTTCTAACCTTTTTCTCATTTTTTAAAAGCAGATACTAATATTTTTGAAAATATGCTTAGTTTTTTAAGTTCTTTTAGAGAGCTAGAATTAAGCAGTTCCGACATTTTTTCTACATTAGGTCTGTTATAGTAATATTTTTTTAGATACATTTTTCGTTGGGCATTGAAGTGCACACATTGGAGTAAATAGTGAAATCCATCTCCTATATCTTTTAAGCAAAAGGGACATAATCTTAAATTATAATCTATTCTGGAGTGGCGACCCAGTTCAACAGGGAAATTATTGTTACTTGTTCGTATTTTTAGTATATAGATAGCTTCTTTCAGATGTAATTTATTTAAAAAGGGTGGACTTTTTTCCCAGTCAGATTTTGAAATTGGGACAGGTACCCAGGTCTGTATTACATGTGTTTTTTAAGTCCTTCCCCGCCCTTTCTAGCCCTCGGTTAAATGAGTTTTACTCATAAAACCAAAGAAACATGTCCCAGAAATTGCTTCGACTTTGTTTCTGAAATGCAACTTCTCAAAGGCACACAGAGACGGCAATCAAAAAGTAATCATTTAAATTTAACAAGATTTATTTATAGTAGTTACGGGACTTGTTTTTTTTTATTCTTGGACTGTATATTAATAATCGAACTCAAAACTCCACAAATTAAAGCTGTCAACATTAAAGCTGATAAATTATTATACTGTGTCGCGTCTAATATCGCTGAATTAGAAAAAAAGAATACTCCTCTTTCTTGATAACACACAAGTTAAAACCAAGCTTCGGGCTTTTAATTAATTAATTTGTAATATCAATATATATATATTTACCGTGAGTTTGTTTATATGTTTGTATATTTATATATTTATATGTTTGTTCGCTATAGGCTCCTAGGCTGCTTCACCGATCGGCACAAAAGTTAAATGTATAAATTGGAAACGTCCTCCAAAAGAATTTTTTAATTATATAACAATATTGCTTAATTCGTACATTTATTTTTTAAAATAAACGTACACCTATTACTATTCACCGTATGCTAAGGTTCTTAGCTGAGCGCCATTTCAGAATGATCAAGCTTGGAAATGTTTTCAATAAAAAAAATTACAACAACTAAATACGGAAAGATACGTTCTCACAACAGTTTTTATTGTAAAAGTGTTTTTTTTTCTCTTTTAACAAAACACATTGTAATCATTCGTTTCTCTGACATTTTGACGGGCATAACCACTAGTAAATAATATTTCCTTTACTTTTTTTCTATATTTTTTCCAGCCAGGAAAACTCTAGTTCTACTAACGTCTGAACTCTTTGAATCTGATTATCATGAACTTGAAGTAAACATGGCCAAGTTGTCTGAAGAGATGATGCCTACCAAGGCAGTGTTGTTTGTATGTATTGAGCCCATGACTAACGCCTACATCCCGGATCATATTTCTCCCTTCATGGAAACTTCACTTTACCAGTATCAAGAGGATGATCCTAATTTTTGGGATAATTTAGTGCACATTATTAAATCTTAAATGATTTTAAAATTGAACTTTGAGAAATTGATGCACACAAATCATCATGACTTTTAGGCTACCGAAAAATAGATTTCAGTTTCTAGAAAGATATATTTCCTCACATTTAGACCAATTGAAATATTCACAATGCATTGGTCTGTTTTTGTATGTTGTTTTTCAATGTTCTTCATCTCAATTTTTTTAAACTTAAGTCAGCAAAATGTATGTATGTCTTTTTTAAAGTAAGTCCATAGAGCCCGTTTTTGTATCCTAGGGGATTGTATGGCACTCACAATGCCCAGCCACTTTTACTTTAACCTAACTAATAGTTGGGGTCCATGGGGTTCAATAGTTTATAAAATGCTCATAATGTACGGTAGAAAGGGGGGGGGGATGGGTAGAGCACCATGGCAAAAAAAGGGGGCGGGCGTCAAAAGCAATCTCATTTCACAATTGTATTCAAAGCTATTTAAAAACTGATGTTTTATCCTGTAATCAATAGCATAAACGTAAAAATATGTTTCATTACATATTACAATATGTTAAATTGTCATGGATTGAATAAAAATATAAATCAAAATACTATATCTCAGAGGACGGCTAGTTAAAACAATATGGAGCATGCTCAAAAACATTTCTATGGACAAATAATGGGCAGTAACATTTTACAACGGCATTACAACGGAATTAATTTTAAAACTAGTGCATAAGCTTAGAACAGTTGAAATACTAGTTTCAACTATATATTTCTTTGAATGCTAATGAAAAATGTTAATCTGTTAACTGTAACAACTGTCTTTTGAATTTTATGTATCCCCTCTCCACTCTCACCCCCTTTCCCACCCCAATAAATAAATAATTAGATAGATAATGCATTTTTTAAAACCCTATTTTGGGGTGAAAGACACCGGTGGTCCTAGAGAAGGCTCAAGGGGTCTACACAACCTTGTCTCCCTCGTCTCCCTCGTCTCCCCCCCCCCTCCAAGTGGCTTTGCTTGGAATTTAGTGTTATTGTGTTTTTTCATTTAACCCTTACAGTTCCGGCGCGTATATAGTGGGACTGAAGATCATACAGGAAGGGTTAACTCTGTTACAGTCAGAAATTTAATGCGTTTTGCGCTTTTAAATATACCTGGTTTGATTTTGGTCTCACATTTTAGTAAGGGTCGGGGTTATGATTGGGTTAGGGCCGCACATCATGTAAGTTGTTGGTTTAGCTGACTGTTTCAGTCAACATAACCCATATGCAAATGTCAGTCGGAAAGAAAGATAAGTTACATACATATTGTCCTTTACTGTAGGTCTATTGACTGGTGACGCATATTTTTGGGCTGGAGAGTAGTATGGGGACCTATAGTAGTAGAGCGGTTTCAGTTGGACAGCGATATAATTATGTTCCAGATATAAATGTCCAGAAAACAATGAACAAAAGACCAAACATAGATATTTTTGTCATTTTTGTTTTACTGACATTGTGAAAATATTATCTTATCGGTTGATTTCATAGTTTTAAATTAATGCTTTATGTGTCACGGATAATTAATTAGCATAAAGGATTTCCAAATTGAATGTTGTTACAATTGTTGTGTGAATATTTACTTGCTACAAAACGTTTATCACTTTAAAATGTTTGTATACTTTTATGACTGCTTTAGCTGAATGGTTCATAATTTTTGTTAATTGACATAAACTCTTTATTTAGTTCCAGCCACGTTATGTTCCCTTCGATAGGTTCTGGGGGCACAATGTCACGAGGAAGGCAAGTGCAAGAAGAGTTCGTTAGGCTTTGAAAGCTGGAGTATAAGGAGATGTTACTTAATGTTCTGGTGGAGATGTTGTCGGATGTACAGGCTGCAACATGCTTGAAGTAATCCATCACTTCTTGGTTTTGAGATTGTATGTGCTGAAGCTGATCTTTCGCTAGAAATAGATCTGATTTTGACTTTGGACCCGAAATAGCTAACCATTCTCTTTCTCGTAGAGTTTCAGAATTTTCAATTGCGTTGATATCTTCTGTACTACAAATTTGGCCCATAGAGCAGCTTTCGTCGTATTTGCCTTCTAACGCATTCAACTTTAAGCATTTGTCTTTGCGTGTGACGTTATTTAACAATGGAACGAACGATCCGGGATGATCCGTATCAACTTGCAATAAGGTGTCGTCATTTAGTTCCACAGTGGCCTGTGTTGAAACTGTGACGTTTTGATGTGACGTCTTACGGTAAAAACAGACTGCTTTTTCTAAGGTTTTCAGAAAGTGAATTCGACTTGAACCTGCAGGTTCGAAAATAAGAGAAAATAATATTATTCCAGTATTAAAATAAATACTAACGTTGTTTAATGTTCCTTGTTGAAGTTAATGTTTTAACACAGTTAGTTATAGAATGAAATCGAAATCCAATAAAAATATCAACAACAAATCAAACCTATAAGTAATACAATTTAAAAAACACAACGAAATCTCTAAATGCAACATTATAAAACTAAATTATAATGTAATAATAACGTTTATTTGTTTATCTGTATCTTTAAATTATTTATGAATTGTTATGTGTTAATAAAATTGATAGCCTTTTTACGAACATACCATCTCGTTTTGCTCTATTTCTGATAACAACAGCAGCAATGACGATTGTGGCAAAGAATGTTGTACTGACAATTACTGCTGCTATCACACCTGCATTAGTAACATCAGTGAATCCTTTGGAGTCAAGCTCTCTCATTTGTCTAATACCAAAGCTAGCTGAATGAAAGACGTAAGGCATTATTTTATAGCGTTGGTCAACGTATCACAGAACAAAAACTGTGACCATTTCATTTTATTTGTGTGTTGTTGTCTTTTCAAAACCTTATAATGATGGATGTGTATGTGTACTAATTGCGTATTTCTTTATACTTTAAACATCATTTAAATACCAAGGAGACGCATTAAACTATCTACTGTCTGATGGCATTCTTGCAAGAGTGTTTTCATTTTGTTTGTTTTAAAACACCTACTCTTTACACTAATATATCTACCTACAACAAATAGCGTAGCAAGGGGGAGCAGGGGGAGCGGCCGCTCCCCTAAGACCATTTATGAAAAAAAGGGCCTTTCCGGAAAAAAAATATATTTTATTAATAATTTTAACAAGCCACGAAGCACAATTTATGTTTCTAATTTTTTTCTTTAAATTGCATTTCAACAATTTAATTTATTACAATCATTTTGAATCAGTGCTAACAGCGTGAAAGTCAAACTGATCAACTATATTATTTTTATAAGACAATTTATTTAGTGCCGTAGCAAAACCAAGACCAAAAGAAAAGGAGCGTAATAGAGAAAATCATTAAAGCGTTTCATATTTGATAAACAATTTACCTGTTTGTTATTATCAGCTTCAATTTCATTACTCAACTTACACATTAACAGTTATCAACATTTGAATTTTTGTCAAGAAATTATTCTAGTAATAGATATAAAGTCTTTAATGTTTGATCTCAGAATAACTGAGACTTATTCTAACATATTATTTTAACTTGAAGGGCAAATGGTTAAAACCTACAACACATTGCAATTAAGAGGAAGAGATACGTAATAATCATACAAACTGGGTAGTTATTTTAATGTTTAAAAATGTACATGTACATGCTTTAGTCATAAACTATTTATATAATTTTCAACTATCTTGTGTTATTTGATAATTTTAGAGTTTTAAATTGTAAGCAATTAATTTTTTTTTAAAGGAAACAGAAATATATTACAAATATTAATGTCAAGAAAACGGGTTAATTTTCTCCCTTCAATCAAATTTCTCCAAATTTGATGCTAGTGATACCCAACGAGTTAATTATTTTAATAGAACTAGTGTACTTCTGAAAATGCTCATCTATCTTAATTTGCCTTTTAAATTAGGGAAAGATTTAAAGGTTTTGAAATTGATTTCACGGAAAGATATGCCCAGTTTCAATGCAAATCCATTCCAGTTGCCCAATACTTCAAGTGCTTTTGGACTCAGTCTTGTAAATGGAAGTTTAACTCACTGAAACCTGTTACCATGTCATAGAGAAACAACGGCTTCAACAGTCAGTTCTCCTCATTCAATAACGGAATTATTTGTTTCCATTAGGATACATCTTATTTGCTTCCAGACAAGAAAATAATTTATCCAAGACTTTACCTATACTCCGTACGAATTTCTTCTAGAAGAGACTTGAGAAACTATACAATTGACTATCTTAACAATAGATTCAATCACAGATTGCAAGTCCAATGATGGGAGCTTAGCATACAAACATTCCAGAACTAAAACGACGTCCAGTGTGATTCCCATGTAGTTCGCCATGCAGCACCCACTAATTATGCTGAAATACGTTGTTTTCACTTGCATTAAACAATATTCTTGGAGGTCTTTCGCGTGCCACGGAAAATCGTTATGCGTGCCAAGTCTATCATGCGTGCTTTAGGTTGCCGATCCCTGCTATAGAGCATTCGCGTTGATTCTATAAATACTTTTCGATACTAGATGTTCATCCCGAAAATGAGCAGTAGATTCAATCAATTTTGCAGAAATTCCCATCACTATTAGCTGCTATATAAAGAATAGTGAATGGTTAAATAAAAACTGCACTATTACAGTGTGTGTATCCTGAGGGATAGGGTTTTCTTATAACACTTGATACATACGAAATCTTAGTTATTCTATTAATCTGGAAAAATTGCTAAAAGTGGGGCCTTTTTCCTAAAATTTCGCCCCCCCCCCTCCTCAGCGTCAAAACCTGGCCACGCCACTGTCCTACAACACTAACCATAAACAAAACCTGTAATTCTAACATTACTATATCTAACATTAACTATACATTTGGGAAATAAAAACAAATTGAGTTAATTGGCAAGAAAACAAACAAGCATTTAGCTATTTGATTTACCTGTTTCAGGGGAAGTAATTTTTTGATGACAAAAGTCCCAGGCATTTACTGAGTAGTCTTCCATTTTGACACTTTCTTCGGAGATTCCTGCAAGACATAATAATAATATGTCATTAGGTTGGTTTAGTTGTTAATTATAATTTTATTGTTGGAATTTGTTAAACACATGTTTATCTATGTTTATGTTATGTAAATAGAATGGCTTTTAAAGTCTTATAACCAAACATAAAATATACATACATAAAATCAACAATCAACAAACGTAAAAGTAAATCGTATCAATATGTTTGTGTGTGGTCTAGTGTGCAGAGCGTTTGATTGCCATTCCAATGGTCACATACTATAAAAAGTTTACTCTCCATCTATCTTTGTTGGTTACATGACATGGTCAAAGTAAAATCGTCTGGGCATTGTACTGTACACACAACTCTATTGAATTCTTATTCAGATCAACTTTTGAATAATGATTTGACTATCTCCATTGAACACTATGTTCTTAAAGCAATATATGTACTTGTCGCTAAATATATTTCTTTCATCAATTAACATGATTTTTGTTGTTTGTTGTAGTTGTTGTTTTAATAATAATGATAATAATAATAATAATAATGACATTTGCATAGCGCTGCTAACAAACATAATGCAAGCTCAGAGCGCATTTACATAACTAATGACACGGCTATAATCTATAGGCCAAGAGATACAAAACTAAATGAAAATTCAAAACTTTACAAACATAGAACAAATCAAATATATAAAGCAAATAACCGACATAACATATAAGTAAGACAGTCGGGGTATAAAGTAAGTTATCTAAGGTAAATATTGAAAAAATGAGTTTTTAAGTTTTTTTTGAAAGTATCAATGGAGATTGTTCGCCTGAGTTGAATGGGAAGTAGATTCCACACCTTCGGACCGAATATTGAGAAGGCTCTAAGGCCAACGGTCTTCAGAGAGAAACGGGGCACTTCCAGAAGCGGTAGAACTAAGTGTTCTTTGCGGAACATATGGTTTAATTAGTTCACTAAGATAGGACGGTATCTCATTGTTTTGTTTGTTTATTAAACTTTGTTAAAAGTCGAAAATAAAATTGAAATGCACGCCCTGCGAGAAATATGTGAAAAGGCAATTTATATTTATAGATGTAATTTGAGATTCCGTCATTCAAATAAGAAAGTTAAGCAAATTCTTATGAGAAAAACTAGCTTTCAATTATTTTTTTTAAGTTTGGCTTAGCTATATCAGTGTTACATACCATTTATACGACTCCCAAAAACTGGTGTTCTTAATAACTCATTAACATCTGTCAATTGATGAATTGTATTTATAGAAGAGTCAATCTGAAGACGAAAACAAAGAAAATAATTGTAGCACATAAAAAAAACATTACAATAATGGTTATTTTTTAGAGCACTTTTATATATGCTATTAAAATTTGCATGATTAGTGCGCTATTGGTGTAAATTGCAGTGGCAGATGTATTAGTATATAAGGCACAAATCCACAAGCCAAAGAGAAAGGTCTCTAAGCCATTTTTAAAAGACTCTCTTGTCTCAGATTTACTCAGTGTCTGAGATAAATTGTTTTATAAACAAGGGGCCACAGATTCAAATGAGCACACTCCCAGGTACTTTTTTTTGTGTCCAGCCACACTGGGAGTTTTAAGGAGTGACTTTGATGAAGAGCGCATTTCTCCCTGATAGCTCGTGCTTTAATATAAGTACCCAAAGATAGGAAGGAGCCGTGCCATTTATGCATCCGTAAGTTTAACATTTAGTTTGACGTAAATACAACTTTTAGTATAGCTTAGCCACTAAGACTACAAGAAATAAATAAAAAGAAAAGGTAATTACATAGATTTGATACATCTCTCCTTCTTTTAATTCTATACAAGTTGGTGTTCCACTCTGGGGATATAAATGCCAATCTACACTTTATATAAATTATGTTTCTGATTTAGACTTTAACTGTAAAGTAGTAATAATACTTAATACCTCATAAGACATTAAATTATAACTTAAACAACAAAATAACTACCTGTTACTGCGCTAAGATAAACATTAGGACGAAAAACACTTTTCTTATCCTTTATGCGAGAACAAATGCACATGAGTACTCTTTCTTACCGAGTGTCATTCGGGCATGGAATGGGTTGCCTGAACAAAAAAGACACACAGACACACAACAAAGACAAACACAAACAAATACAATGAAACACAGACATAAAACAAAGACACACAGACATACAACAAAGACACACATAAACAAATACATAGACACACAGACTACAACAAAGAAACACAGAAACAAAACAAAAAAACGCAGACATACAACAAAGGCACACAGACATAAAACAAAGACACACAGACATACAACAAAGACAAACACAAACAAATACAATGAAACACAGACATAAAACAAAGACACACAGACATACAACAAAGACACACAGACATACAACAAAGACACACAGACATAAAACAAGACGCATCTACATACAACAAAGACACACAGACATAAAACAAAGACACACAGACATACAGCAAAGACTCAAATAAACCAATACAGAAACACACTTAGATACAACAAATACACACAGACATACAACAAAGACACACAGACATACAACAAGACGCATCTACATACAACAAAGATACACAGACATACAACAAAGACACACAGACATACAGCAAAGACTCAAATAAACCAATACAAAAACACACTTAGATACAACAAATACACACAGACATACAACAAATACACACATACATACAACAAAGACACACATACATACAACAAATACACACATAAGCAAATACAAAAAGACACACAGACATACAACAATGACACACATAAACACACAAAAGAAACCAATACCCACACACCACACATACACACACACATACACATACACACACACACTAGTGATGGTCGGTGTTGATAAAACAATAATTTGTTGTAATTACCGTCAACAATGTATCGCACGGGACACTATTAGTGGGATTACATTTCTCAAACTGCCAATTGCTGCCATTGCTCATTTTTGTCAAACTCTCACTGCCGCACACGACCTTTGTGCACTGATAGTTGATTGAAGCGGATTTGCTTCTCTCAAAGACTACAAGCCTTGCCCAACTCTGTGATATTCTTACAGCTACTATCGGTGAAATAATCTCTGCAAAATAAAATAATTAAAAAAAAAATTCATCAATTACCACAAAAAACAAGATATAACTTATTGCGATTACAAATTAGCAATTTTAAACTTAATTCACGAATTTTACATTTTCAATGATAATACATTTACAAAACATTTACATTATCTACATATAAGATTTAAAACAATAACATTACAAAAAAGTAAAATTACTGTTTTTTGGTGGAATCAAGACAAACAAGCGAACAGCCTGTTTAATGAGTTCATTCACTCCTATATCTACAATATATGCTGTTACGTTCTTCAATAATGGGATTCGTGATGAGTAATTCAGGATCTTGTCCTAAACCAAATATAAATTGAGAATATATTATTAGACATCATCAATTCAAATAATTTGAGACATTTATTTTTCAACTGTCATATTTGTAATGTGGCGGCTGGATATCAAAGTCGACAGTGAGATCGTCTCACAAGCTCGACATCGTGGGTTCGAATCATGGTGCAGACAGTAAGAAAAAAAAATCCACCGCTGACTTGGAGAGGAGATGGACGCCACCAAGTCTACCAAGCCCACTGAAAGGACTAATGAAGGGGTCGGCAACCTTTTGATATTAGTGTGCCAAAGTAGGATTTCTAATTTATTCAGCGTGACAACAGCCTAAACTGCATTCTGCTCTTTACATGCAGAAGAGGCCCTTAAATGTATTTTAGGGGTCTTCTACGTGACATTGAAAATTGCTCTGCGTGCCAAGTCTTGCACGCGTGCCGTAGGTTCCCGACACCTGAACTAATGGATACGCAGATATTATCCCCTGGGGGGAAGGGGATGACCATAACGGTTAAAGAATTTTTTTTAAATGGTCTGATATTTATGATTGTCACTCCTGACATGTCATATTAGTCTGTCACGTGAGTAATGGTCACATTTAGGTCTGATCGGATATAACACTGTCACATCAGCGCTGGTTAGATTTTTTCACGTCCTATTTAAAGTTATCATATTATATTTCATTAGTAATTATCTTTCATAACTTTCTTTGTTTAAGAATCCTGTGAGTTTTGTGCTATTAAGTCTGAGCTATAAAAAAAAGTATAATACCCGTCAGACCAAACTGATCATAGGGCTGGTGCAGCTGCGTTCATCAGTATCTGTGGCCACGGCATACTAAGAGATTGTGTGGCCAGCACAATGCCCAGACGCCTTTCTTTAGCTAAAATAATATCAGATACCCATCAGAGCTGGGTAGACTCAGCGACACCATCCAGTCGCAGGAACAAAACCTAGCCTTCAACAAGATTCGAACCCAGGACCTTCGTAAGCCAAGCGAATGTGCTGATGTTCGGCCACCGTATTCCATAGCCTACTGAGTCGTTAGCTTATCACATATTAGCTTGTCACATATTAGCTTATCACATATTAGCTTATCACATATTAGCTTATCACATATTAGCTTATCACATATTAGCTTATCACATATTAGCTTATCACATATTAGCTTATCACATATTAGCTTATCACATATTAGCTTATCACATGTTAGCTTATCACATATTAGCTTATCACATATTAGCTTATCACATATTAGCTTATCACATATTAGCTTATCACATATTGGTTTCGGCATTGATACACTTCATTGTGTTTCTTTTTATAGTAAAACATGTGTTGGTACATGTTGTTTAATTTCTAATTATAATTAGTAGCAATATCATAAAGCTTGCATTTGTTATGCTGGTTTATGCTATATGATATTAGTTTTAATCAAAGACAACAGCTATACCATAGACTATAATAAGATGGACCGCTTGCTCTATTTTTAGAGCTTATGTCAACTTTTTTTCCGTGCGCAACCAATAAGGCTTACTTAAATTACTTCTACGCTCCTCGTTGTTTCTTAAATGTTTCCGCTTTATACTATTTTCGATTTTAATTTTAATTTGTCCTTGAAAAAATCGAAGCGATTCAATAAAACGGATGTGCAAAGGAAACAATGAATCGGAAATTTCGAAAATCAGTGTTTCGAGTCATCATATAGCAGAAATACTAAAGCAAGCGGTCCATGTATATTATAGTCTATGGCTATACCCTTCTGATATAATATGACGTCACACATTAAACCAGATGTAATTTATTGTATCCTTAGTAAGAGACGTCACATCCTAGAAAATTCCATTCTACTAATTCTTGAAATAAAAGCGTATAGACTTAGTGGAATATATTCTTGGAGTTGGCTAAATAATGTATTACTTATTCTGCAAATTTCTGTTAAAGCTAGCAGTTTATAATAGTGTTTGTATTTTATTGTTATCTCTACAGTCATATTTTACTGTGGATATTATGTGTTAGTTATTCTTTTATTGTCTAAACGTCTCGTAATATCTTTGACATTCTGAACCAACCATTGACCATCGATACCAAATCAATTTGTATTAATAAAATATATTTACGAAATCATTACACTGAATGGAGCAATTCATTTGTAAAAATGCTCAACAATATCTAATGTAGTGGAATGAGAAGTATGTTTTAATTTCTTCTATTTTATTGAATAGTTGCAAAAGGGTTACCGGTAAATAGTTTCATAAAGCAGTCTAAAGCAACTAGAAAACTAAATATAGTTTTATGTTTAAAAAAAAAAGCAATTTTGACTACCAATACCGAAATTTGGGTACCTATATAGTTCACCAATACTGTTTATTCTTACAATTTTATTTTGATAGTACATGTACATACTACTATAGCGTGCTACAAACATAGCATTTAATATTGAACAATGTTTGTCAACTGTTAATTTTTTTTAATTACCATTATCAATTGTCATAAGTATTAGTTGTCTAGTGATATTTTGACCCGGGCCACTATTATCGTTTTACCTTCTCCGGCATTGTATTTATGGAAGATTTCTCCAGGAGTCGTCCATCGATGCAAGTCTCGAGGTGCCTTTGGTATTTATTATTGGACACAGGAATAGTTCTGACCAGGAAGCGACTCTCTGAAGCTAAAATAAAATGAAAAAAGGTGTCAATAATTTATATACAATTTGTTTGTTTAGTTATAACTTTGTGTTTTTTTTTGCTGTTGTCAGTTAAACTATGGGATCATTTCACAAAGATTGGTGAAGAATATGGCCGTACAATCAGCTTTAAACAGTAGTATATATTGGTTTAGAATACTTAGACTCTATAGATAACAATAAGCAAGTATAAATTGGAAGCCATTGCACTATTCCCTTACCTTCATCATTACTAATAAAGATATTCAGAATAAGAATAGGAAAAAAGCCCCTGCATCCCTAACCAGATAGTCATAGAGATGGAACAACAATGTGCTAACAATCAAAGCGAAAGTTTACCACGCTTGTGTATCTCAGTAATCTCATTGTACGCAAGCTAAATATGGACACTATATGCTTTACAAGAAAAAAAAATACTCTGTATCTTCACATTGTGCTGACGTCAGCACATACCTGTGATTTTGCAAAAAAAGCCATGTAACAAACAAACGAAGAAGTACTGAAGCGTGCAAAGGCACCTTTCACGATTACTAGAATTCAACTTCGATTGACTAAGAGATTGAATCTCCAGTGCTCTAAAAACCGACCACGCTGTCTAGAGCGGTTCATTCCCGTCCTTTACGAAGATTTACTTGTCTAAAGCGATCAAATATTTTCTAAAGGCTACCACGTGACATTTGGTCACCTTTCCACGTGTCATTGTTTACGCCGTGGAGAGTGAATCAGTAGGACTTCCTGGTAAGACCCAGAGACTATTTTAATCTCCAACACCACCACCCTGGGGCATTAACGTTTTACACTGACTGGGCCACACCATCAGGATGAAAGATGATATTATCCCGAGAGACATCCTGCAGTCAAAACTAGCCAAAAGCTAGGTAAAGGATTTCCTTGTAAATTTTATTAGATGCCATTTAGCCCATGACGGTTTTGGCAGGTGACAGGAGAAGGAAAAAATCAGAACTTAAAAAAAAAATGATAAAAAAAATGCCAAAAGCAATTGTTCCCACTAGAGTAGGCCTAACGCTAATTATCAGGGCATAACCGGAAATAGCATCAGACAGTCTCCTTGGACAAATATACATTTGCCGGAAGTATTTGCATTGGTAAGAAACATGCACACAAATGAATACAAATTAATAAGAAAAATATTTGCTATTTCAATGAATATTAAACTTTTTAATATGATATCCAGAATTTATACTTTTTGTCAGTTCTAAATAATGATATTCTTATAATAAAGCGTTGAACGGGGCATTGCGAGAGGGTGTTATGGAGTATGGAATATCATAAACAGAAAAAGCTTTGCTTACTGTTGTCAGCGAAACATTGGTGTTGCCGCTATACTCCGTTTGTACCCTGATTCGGCAAATAGTACCGTGCAAATACTCAGACTCATTATTCGATATAAATTACGGTATCTACTCAGTATTACCATAGACTATAATATACATGGACCGCTTGCTTTAGTATTTCTGCTATATGATGACTTGAAACACTGATGTTCGGAATTCCCGATTCTAAATAACGTAATTGCTATAAAGGAAATAAAGTTATTGCTATACAAGTTCGGTTTTATTTAATCGTTATGATTTTCTCAATGAAAAATTAAAATCGAAAGTAGTACAGAGCGGAAACATTTATAGATCAGTGTTGTGTGCGCACGGAAAAAAACAACATAAGCTCTAAAAATAGAGCAGGCGGTCCATCTTATTATAGTCAATGATAATATTAATAGGCCTACAAATATTCATATAAAGACGAAAAAAATGCGATTTAATAAAACGGAACTTGTCTAACAATTACTTCATTTACAATCTGGAATTGCAAAAAAAAAAAAAAGAAGATAATAGCATAAAAAACTAAAGCAAGCGGTCCATGTATATATAAGTCTATGGTATTACCTACTACACTAGAGACCTATGCGGCAAAATACCGTATATACTCGTGTATAAGTCGCACCAGTGTATAAGTCGCACCCCTATTTCAAGACTTTTTTTCTTATATGTTGTCATTGACCCGCGCATAAGTCGCACCCTGACTTCCCGGATTATACTGCCTTTTAATATCTCAAAAATGCAAACCTTTTAAACATAAAAGTTACTAAATATTCACCCTAATTTGGAAACTTTCCTTAAAAATGGTTTCAATGGTGCATAAGGCAAACATAATAAAAAAAAGGCTCAATTTATTTTAAACAACCGATCAATAGGGAATAGGCCTGCAGACTTTAGTGATATGGTAAAGTAAGGTATCTGTTTCTCCGTGTAAGTCCCTATCCCTACTGAAGTTCATATCCCTATTGTCATACTAAAGTGGGTCAACACACACTCAAAATCTTTTGATGTGCGTCATTAGACTGAACGTCGCCCAGACTGTGAGGCACTGTATTGATGACGCTTTATAAGTGACCTTATTACCATTAACAGTGTTTGTAATTATTTCAAGCGCGACTATGTGACCGGCAAGAAGCTGTGTTTTTTTTAACTCTTACATGCAACAGATGAAAAATATAACACACTTTTTACATTTCACGCGTGGATCCGCCGATCGTAGTTTTGGAAACATTGCTAAGACATGGCGCGGCGGAATGCTAAACACTGCCTTATTAGTAGGCTATAGCATATAAGCCTAGGCCTTAGGTTCTAAATAAAACGCATCTTAAGCTACTTGTCTACAAGCTTATAGGCCTACCTACATTATAGGACTAGACAGGCTTTCACACATTTACGATTCTTTCCATACTGTAATTTGCGTTCAATAAGCCTACACAAAAATGTCACCTTTAAATACGTTTGGGCAATATAAAATCGGTCCAAAAGTTCAAAAGAAAAGGGGGTGGGTGTCGGAAAAAACTAAAATATTTGTTTATTTCAATCTCAATTATATTTAGATAGCAATATTTACACCAATGAAAGTTTTCTAAATTTAAAATGTAGGCCTACGCATATCCTAGTAATTCTACATCACTACTATCAACTATAGGGGTTATGTAGGAAACTTTATGACAGAGAAGTGATGTTTTTCGACCTTTTCAAAAACAATGTCGGGTGTATAAGTCGCACCCCTACTTTTTGTCGAAATTTTCGGTAAAAAAAGTGCAACTTATACGCGAGTATATACGGTATGCAGTTTATCTATGGGGAATAACAGCCTGTGGCACCAATAAACGGTGCAAGAAATCCTATGTCACTCAAAACGGAATGATGCCAACTGCCAACAGTCTAGTAAAGTGCGTATACTGAATAGATATTGAAAAAAAGTATCATTCTTTGTTATATTTGTTTAATTTTAACCTTATTTTTCAATGTTATTTATAGTTACAAAGCTTTATATATAACGTTTCTTTTTTTTTCTAATCATTCCTATTTTCTATTACCATAAGTCCACTGAACTTCCAAGAACTGACTAATACTGTCAATGATTTCTAAACGTGTCACTTGCAACTGCTTGAGTGTGTAATTTGAAGTAAAAAGACATTCTGAAAAAAGAATGTTCGATACACATAATGAATCGAGAAAACAAAAAGACATAGGTTCAAAACATGGGCTTCATAAAATTACCAATAGAGTTAGTAAACAATTCAAGTACACAATATTTATCCATGCATAGATATATTAGATGTTATATATAATTTAATTTAGTGAGGTTGTTAGACGTTTATTTAGTTGGCATCGCGTCTCTCAGCGAGACCTAATCATTCAACAGATTAGTTGCATCTGTTAGTTATGTCTCCTAGAATTTTTTGGGTTCATTGGTTGGGCTTATTGAATAGGGCAGTGCTCGAGAATATTTCAATTAATGGTGATTTTAAATATTTTAGATATGAGATCATTAAGGAAAATGAGACTTAGCGTTGCATTGGCATTTTCATTCCGTAGTGCCGATTGTCTCGGGGACCCACCCCGCTTCATTTGTGGTTTATTACTTAGGTAGATCAATGCAACGCGGCATATACAAATGGCGGGTACCCTTAACAGCTAGGTAGACTTCAATATGGATGTCAGGGTCCGATGCAGGGTAGGATTTGAACCCCGAATGACTATCAAATGATAATTTCAAGAACTATGCTAAAATAAGGTCACGACCACCTTCAATGTCTGCGTCTGAATAAGAACACTGCCAATAAATGCCCGTTAAAGGAAGTTTAATTATGTTACAAAATTACATTTTGGGAAAAAGGAAAGCTTACTTTTAGATGGTAACAGATCACACATTCCATTGCCCTGTAGTTTAACAAAAACAACAGAAAACAAAAAATATATTTTTTTAAATAATTGTTGTTTAAATTTAGAAAAAAGTAATAATATCAGTTCAAATGTCACAAATTCAACTACATAAAACAACACTTAATAAACTTGAAATTTTAGCTATTTAAAATTAGTATGCTATATATTTGATTGCAATTGATGAGATTGCAATGGAAATTGCAAATTTTGTTTCCGAGAAGGTAATAATTTTAGAATTATTGCAATATCGAAGAAAACAAATCAATGCATAAAAGCTAATTTTTTCACAATTGATGGACTTGGCTCACACGCTTTTTTAATAAGCAGGATTAAATTATATTATGTAATGTTATATTTGTGCCTTTTGATGTTCTGCTTTCATTTTTTTTTTTTAGTTTTTAAATACATTCTAAAAGTATGACCATTTATATGCAATATGCATAAAACTATAATTTAAAAGTAAAAATTATTAATTGACGACCAATTTACATATAAATTGACAAATTTGCGGCTGGATAGCAAAGTCGACAATGAGCTTTTCTCACAGGCTTGACATCATGGATTCGACCCACGGTGCAGACAATTAGGAATATAAATAATCCACCGCTGACTTGGAGAGGAGATGGGCGGCGCCAAGTCTACCAAGCCCACTGAAAGGACTAATGGACACGCAGTGCTCATTAGCTCCCCCCAACGACCGTTAAGATTATGGGGAAAAAATTATTCAAACTGCACAGTTTAATCATTTGACAAAGTTGTCAACCTCGCTTTGAACTCAATTTTAATAGGACCGGTCACAAACTATAGAAGTTGTTCAATTATAAACATTGAAAAAATGAATGGCTTCTGGTCAACTTTTTTACGATAAATTTCAATGAACTTTGTTTGCATTTCCAATAAAAGCCACGGCCTCTGGATATGATTTAATATTTCCTATCTCCCACGTTATGTGTATCCAGTGTAGTTTCATTCTTGAGATTTTATTTCCACTAACAATTAGAGATAAGATAAAAGTTTACTTCGGAGGTCGATGGTTTTCCATGAAAGATAACATTTGTTTCGTTTTAAACTACAGCCTACGTTTTTATAATCTCGTTTGTATGTTTGTGTGGAGTTTGGCTAGCAATATTTTAGTTCGAATAGAAATAAATATTTACACATATAAACAAACGCATTTTGTAAAAAATGGTAAAAAAACGTAATACAACAAAAAAATATTTTTTTTAAATCATTTTATTGTTTATTATTGTTTTTGTTGTGGTTTTATTTATTTATTTTACTTTAACATGGTTCAAAATCAAGCTTATTATTTAACTTTAAAAAAAATACTCTAGATATTTTTTTTCATGTTATTTAAATCTAATTTGGACGTACGAGTGGTTTTTTTAGACAATTACTAATACAATGTTTTACATTTTTATATTACTTCAGGCTTAAGCCAAATCTATCTGTGTTGACATAATTGTTTGAACCAGTTTTTAAACCAAACCTGTATTATTATAATGTGTAGTGAAAATATTTACTGAAACAGTAGTTTACCCGTAACTGAAACCTACCTCTGTTAAACAAGGGTCACTAGCTTCCATAGTCCTGAAGCCATAGAAGACGACGAAACATGATAGATACACATAGAGATATACGAGCATGACTGAAGTATCTGTAATAAGTAGTCTTGGTCGTCATATACATATAGTTCTGCTAAATATCAGACTTTCAGGCACCTTGGTGGGTTTTTTTTTTATACTAGAAAGCCTTTTATTGATGACTTTCTGACTTTTATAGAGCTACTAATAGCCATAGCAGCCTTTTTCGCCATTTTAATAATTCTTGTGTGCATATGAAATCCCTTTATCGACGTACAATTTGTCAGAGACTGCAAGCCCCCTTACAAAATAATCCATCCAAAATTGCGATATGGTTTTTTAAAATTAGTTTCCAAAATGAATTTTAAGAAATTAGCCCCTATAAATATTACTAAGTGTGGTATTGCTTTATGTTATAAAGGTGAAATATACGATGTTGTTAAAACTATCTACTGATGTCCTTTGAATATAACAAGTCGGTGTTAAGAAATATTGTTATATAAAAAAAACTTTAATTCATTGACATGCAGTCTATCTAGAGTCATATCAATCAATCTTCAATGCTTTAGTCTATAACTAGTTATCACTTTAGTAACGACCAAACCATTGTTCAACAGACAAAAAGCATTTAGTAGACCTTAACAATTGCATTGAGTATTGACTAACTCAATGAAATATCAACTCTAATACACAGTCTTTCAATCTAGCTATCTATCTATGTATCTAAATATATTTCTATGTAGCCTGTAAACGTCCTAAGACCTATTTATCATAGATCATTTTTATCCACTAATACTAATCAATGAGAGTTTTAAACATTTTTTTTTTCACAAAAAAACATATTTAACGTTACACTAACTTGTATTAAATTCATCAAACAATAATTACACAGCACGAACAAATCCATACAACTGGTTGAATAAAATATTTGTATTTACACACATAGCATATTTTCGTGTGATAAGGCCCATTAAACAATGTGATATTATCATGCGTTCTAACGATAACCCATTAAAACATTGTGGCTGTTTTTAAGCATATGTTCTCAGCCAAGCTATCAAGGGGTGTGATAACGTTTTTGATTATTGGCCGAGACTAAATTCTGAGCGGTTTCAATCCTCTTACTGTATGGCCAACAGTGGCTACGGTAATTTTCTAACTGATCCTCTAAAGGGCGACAGGCACATCTAGGCTAGATTTCTGCAAGAAATTCGAGAAAATTGTGTATATTAAGCACAAAATTGATCACTGGATTTAAATTTGGCATAAAGCTTTTAAGTTATGAAACTTTTACTAATCAATTAACTTTACATAACATATTTTACTGACACTACTATCGTGCCTAATACACTGTTCTATTGAAAGCAATATTAGTCTAAATCTGCATCGTTTTGTATCTACCGTATTTCACTGAAACCATGATAGCTGGCTACCAGCTACCAGCGAGCTACCTAAAAATTAGACTGGTTTAATATCTTAAAAAGTTCAGAACTAAAAGTCAGAACTCTCAGGTGTTGCTATTGGTTTATAGTAGCTTTTCCCAAATGCTAAATCGCGAAACTATACCTTGCAATGAAAGCAAAATAACCGAGTTCCCAAAACAATAATAAGGATTCAAAATATAAAACAGGAATCAGCAACCTAAAGCACGGGGCTCTGACTCTGCGCCCACCTCTTTACTGGATGGTCAGTCTGGGATATGGAAGCAAGTGGCCAAACTTGGCTGCTTAAGTGTGACAAGGCCCGATATTTTATTTACTGTACAAATTGAAGGTCCTGGGTTCGAATCCTGGTGAAGGCTAGATTTATTCCCGGGTCTGGAGGGTGTTCCTGAGTCTACCCAGCTCTGATGAGTACCTGGCCTTAGTTGGGGTAAAATAAACGCGGCTGTGCATAGTGCTGGCCACACAATCACCTAGTATGCCGCGGCCACAGAAACTGGTGAACGCTGCTTGTCGGACCTATGGATCCATTTGGTTCGACGGATATTTTACTAATGCTATGACCAACTCGTCGCTCCTTGTATATCTCGGAACACGAGCTTCCATTAAGATTTATTACCTTCAAACAGACATGCTGAACCTAAATCCAGGGGGTTGTTTTCTCTAAGACGTATGATCTAAGTGGCCAAACCATAGCCCTCAATTTGACACCAGGTGAAGATAAATATTGCGGTGCATCGAGGTTAAACACAGCGAGATTATCTGACTAAAACTCTGGACTGCCTGCCACTGCAGGACAATTGTCCAAAGTGGTGGAAGATTTCTATCCTTCGTGTTTAGATTTTATTGTTTGGCTAATTGATTATCTTATCTTATACATTACAGACGCTCCTTCTATAAAGAAGATTATTGCGTCCTACGCTCATCCGTGGTCCGAGTCTAGTCTTGCATTTTTATTAATGTTTTAAATGATGTTTAGTTACTGGCTTTATTGTTTGTTCAGGCAACCCATTCCGTTCCCAAATGCCACTCGGGAAGGAAGAGTACTTTTATGTATTTGTTCTTGCATAAGGGATAAGTGAAGTGTTTTTATCTTTATGTTTATCTGAGCTTTGCAACAGGTTGTTATTGGGTTGTATTTCTAAATTAGAGTTTAATGTCTTGTGTATTATTACTACATAAGACGATTAGACGATACTAGACGCTCCGCTTTAATACATTTTTACATCATGACGAGCCCCAAGAAGTAACTTTTTTATGCAAGTCAAAATAACGTGAATCAGCAAAATGAATGGCTGCTGCGTTGTAAATTACATGACAATTACGCTTCACGTCGAGTATTAAAGTTCAGGAATGAGGAGAACTAACTTACCGTTCAAGCCGATCTTTCTGAATAGTGATACATTTCAGTGAGCTGAGCTTGCAGTTGAACTTGAACTATATCGCCGCTCAAGCGAATTTGCATTGAAACTAGACTCATTGACATCTCTTGCCTTGAAATCAATTTCAAGCACATTTAACTACTTCCATAATTTAAGGCAAACTAAGACAGATAGATGGGCTTTTATTCAGATGTACACGAAGCTCTCAATGGGAAGATTTCTAAACAAAGGAAATACTTTCAAATTCATGGACATTGTTTTCAAATTCATTGTTTTCATTCAATATCAAGCATGACTGGCTTGATCTTACTACAACCTTCTTATATCTGGATATTTTTAGTGGATGAATATTGACAATTTTTGTTTTAAAAATATGCCAATCTTCGCAACTTTTTGCTAACAGCGTGCCAAACTAGGATTTTAAATCATTCTGCGCGCCATCAGCCTGTTCTATTCGCGGGAAAATCTGGAAGGATGCTGCTAAGGAAAGTCTTCTACTATTCTCAACTGCTAGGCATTCGCTCTACTTTTAGCTTATTGGTTCTACTTATACTTGGGAACATATTTTATCACACATTAAAGCTGTTTTAACAGACAAAGAGGTCGCTTACACTTGACACTCAGAAGTTACTAAATGTGTACCTGACATAGAACAAATTAAATAGCAAAGAGTGAAGGCTTTAATTAATTGATACAGACCAATTACATTCAAAAGAGTTTTTATGCTCATCTTTTTTTTATCTAAACGTAAATATAATAATTCTATACAAATTTGTTTTATTATTTTAATAAATTTAATGTTATTGTTGCAATTATTAATAACTAAAAAAAAAAACTCTTAAAATCAATTAATTAAAATTCAAAAGAAACTTGAAAAATATTATTATATTAAAATATTAAAAAAATAATTAAAAAATGATATGACCAAAGAATAAATATGTACATTTATAGACGTTAAATTAACTACTTAGTTTGTATTATAAATAAATATCTATGGTTTGTTTCATGTTTTACTTATTTACTGATCTTCCAGTATATTCGTTAATCCATCTCGTTTGGCAACTTACTACAGCGCTATATTAATTAATTGGATAATAAAAATAAAATAAAAATATAATTCTAGAGCAGGTTGTTGGCGAGCTGAATGATCTAGAAATCCTTGTTTGGCACACCTATAGCGAAATGTTCCTGATCACTGATCTGGAATATACATTTTTTTAAAACTCCAAACGGACATTTTGTGACTTCTGAACATGGCTTTGCTGCAGATAATCAGTTAAATATTTTATAGAGACGGCTAAATTATTTTATTTAGTCAAAAATTATTGCGAGCACAAATAAAGTTGTTCCCATGCAGGGGTTTCAAACTCCAACAGTTTCGAAGGTCGCATTAAGACATATAAAGTAACTCGATTACGCACCGGAGGATGTCTATTTCTATTGATAAAAGTCAATACGATTTTATTTCTTTTTTTTTAAATTCATTTAATACATTTTTGAGGTTTCATCTTAAAAATGAAACATCAAAAAAGAGGCTTCAAGATATCTCCACTACTCGAGTATTTAACTTCATAACGTTTGTGAGATGGCTACGAACGTAAAAAGGTTGCTTGTTTAAACTACTGCATCCGTCATTTATTATAAAGTGCTTCAGTGCAAAAATAAAATGTACGCGATTGAATTTAATACTCCCATTGGTTCAAGGCTGTTGAAATCTTTTTTTTCTGACGTATGCATGTGGAAGCCATGTATCTCAATGCTTGAATAAATTACGTTCAATTGCAGTATTCTTTAATAGTTTCAATCCAAGAACTCTACTGTCACGTTAAAAACTGAAGTCTACACCGCTAATAAACACTACAGATTGGACAGTATTTGACACACATGTTCACTGGTCGAGAGAAAGTAAAAAAAAGGTGAGTGTTTAGTAGATAGTTTCTATTTGATGTTTCTTTCTACACATTCAAAATCTCTAATAACCTGCAATCGGTAACTATCTTGGTTAAAAAGCGTATATCATCAATTTATTTCTTTTTATTTGTTAATATAATTTTATTGGGCTTCAAAAGGCTATGACTTTACTAATGTTAACAAATCTTGCTATTTCTTAATTTTCCTAAAAATCCATAATCAAAATTATAGTTTACAATTAAAAGAGCGGCTAACATAAGGTTAAAAAACGTTGAGAAATAAAAAATACGTTTTTAATTTTTTTTTTATTATCCCAGATTATGACGGGGTCGAATGAAACGGTCTTAAGGGCTGCATGAGGACCGCGGGTGTCGTCTTTGTGGCCTCAGTTCTAGGGATTACAACCTTAGGGAGTATAAAGAAATTACAATTTAAATGATACTTTATAAACTTATATACTTCGTTAACTTACACTTTCATTTACGTTCATCAAACCATTTACATTAACCTGTCCTCTATCTGCATGACCTTATCATTATAACTTATGTTAAAGACGCTCCGTCTATACCGAAGATTTTTGCGTACTACGAAAATTTTTTTTAATGCTGTTGATTTATAGACTTATATAATTTTTTTTCACACAGTATTGCTTATACTTTACACATTTTTTAACTACAGTGTATCTACAAATCATGTTAAATACAGCATAATTGTTTTGTATTTCAATTGCTTTGCAAAGTCGTCGATCAAAAGAGAGGTAAATCATAAACATGTCTCGAAACCCTCAAGAGTTGTCCCCTCATATTCATTGCTCATATTCAGTGCCCTCACAAAGGGGGCGACACTTCCGGGGGGGGGGGCAGCAAATGTATTCTAAATATAGCAAACAAAGCACTAAACAAGCAGTTACAGTATGCAAGGGGCGGCGCTGAAACTTTTGCCCTCGGGCGCTACATAAGCCTGTAAAGGCTCAGCTCATATTATTTTTTTTTACTAATCAAGTGTTTGGCATTTTATTTGTTTTGTGCTTTTTGAAAAACATAATGTAAAATTAACAATAGTAAAAAATTTAACATAGATATGGCTGTAAAAAAGACATAACATTAGATTGACTCAATATAGATGTAATTTATATCTATATCTAGCGTAATCAGTATTCACTGGCGAAAAGCATGCGAACCCTAGTCAGCAGTAAAAGCAAACAATAATAATAATATATGCTATGTGTAATACTATAGGCCAGGGGTCGACAACCTAAGGCACGCGTGATTTTCAGAGGCACGCGAGAGACCTTCAAGAGTTTTATTTTAAATTGATTTTTCGGTTCTAAAAAAGGAAAACTGACTGTTGAAGCCGATGATTCTGAATGACATAGCGACACATTTCAGTGAGTTGAACGCTTTGACAAGGACGGGGTCAAACAGCACTTGACCTGTTAGATCACTGAAATGGATTTCCTTATATCTTGAGTGAAATTAATTTTAAAACATTTAACTATATGTACTTCCCTTTATTAAGGCATATAAGGATATATAGTTGGGTTTTTAAGTATATAATTTGAAGCACTCAAAGCGGAGTTTTCTAAACAAAGGCAAGAGACTTTCAAATTTATGGAATTTTGTTTTCATACCTCATCAAGCCTAGCTTGCTTAATCTTACAATATATTGACGATTTTAAAACGCTACCAGTTGAATTTTAAACATCCAAAAACAATGGGCATTGAAATGTGCCAATTTGCGGGAAAATCAGGAATGAAGATGCTTAGAAAAGTCATCTGCTATTTTCAACTGCAAGGCATTTATTCTTTTACTTTCAGCTTTTGGTTCAACTTACACTTGTGAACATTTTTTATTGCACATGAAAGCTGTGTTAAGCATTCAAAGAAGTCACTTACAGTTCACTACTCAGAAATGACAAATATGTAACTGCCGTTATAAATTAGCGAAGAGCTTTTAAGACAAGGCGCTCATTAATTGATGCAGGCTAATTACATTTAAAAGAGTTTTTATGCCCATCTTCTATAATTAAACATAAATTAAATATAAGTTATTCTAAAACAAAATTTATTTTTATTAATTTAAAAAATATAAGAGACTTTTTAAAAGCATTATACTATGCAGTTGTTGTCATTGTTAGGCTAATGTTAAAATTATAAACTCCTCTTGGTTAAATGGACAAACAATTAATGCATGAAATGTATACTTATAACTGTTTAACGTAAATTAATTGTATCTCTCTAATTAAATCTTGTAATGAATACCATAATGGTGGAATTATGTAAAGAAAAAATAATTAGTCAGTAATAGTCAGTAATATTTGTTACATGACAAAACATAATTTGTTTGGCATTACTATTGAATGACATTTAGAAACTGTACTAAAGGGAAATAATTAGCCCGTTTCATTTGCGCTAATATTTTTAATATTATATTTCTAATTTTTCTTTTATAAAAGACTAAGGGCCTTCAACTTATAACTTTATAATGACCAAACAGTAAAAAGTATTTGAAAATTATATAAATATTATGTTACAAAAGAATTATAAGCACATTTTTTTAACATTACATTAACTACCCAGTTGGTATGATTACTACGTATCAATTCCGCTTAACGATATTAATGTTCGCTTGCCTTTCTGGGTTATAAATAAATTGAATAAAATCTCATGTTATAACTGAGTACAAAGTATAAACAATACAAGCATTTGCTAGATCTTCATCTTGACACTCAAATGATAATGTTTACAAAATAATTACCATAAATGTGAAAGTTTAGTAATAAAATATTGTATTTGGTATAAATGCTAATAAAAAAAATGATAAACACTAACACGTTAATTTTTTAAATATTAAAACGCGTTAACGATTTTTTCTATAGGGTACATTTCCTTTGCTTTTGGCCTTGGTCTTGTCACAGAGTTAAATAAATTGTCTTATAAAAAAATAATAAAACAAGTATAATTTATAATAGAGCATGTTGACATTTAGGCTGTTGGCCCGCTGAATGATTTAGAAATCCTAGTTTGGCACACCACTAGCAAAATGTTGCCGACCCCTACTATAGGCTATGTATAATACTATAGTCTATGTGTGATACTATATTATGCTATGTGTAAAATATATTATGTTATGAGTAGTAATATATTATGGTATGTGCAGTAATATATTATGGTATGTGTAATAAAATAGGCTATGTGTAATACTATATGATATGTGTAATACTATAGGCTATGTGTAATACTATATGCCATATGTAATACTATATTATGCTATGTGCAATACTATGGGCTATGTGTAATACTATATGCTATGTGTAATAATATAGGCTATGTGAGTTTAAAGTGGCGCTACTTTGCCATCAGTGCATTTTTAACAAGTTTCCGTCTTATCTCAAGGCACTAATCACACCTTATGTCCCGCAAAGAACACTTCGTTCTGCAAACTCATCGCTTCTGGAAGAGCCCCGTTTCTCTCTGACGACCGTTGGCCTTAGAGCCTTCTCGGTATCCGGTCCGAAGGTGTGGAATCAACTTCCCATTCAACTGAGGCGTTCAAGCTCTACTGTTACTTTCAAACAGAACTTAAAAACTCATTATTACAATATTTACCTTAGATAACATTTAACATGCTTTAGAAACTTACTGTCTTATTTATGGGTTGGGTCGGTTAATACTACATTTATTTGTTTTGTCTTTTTTTAATCATCAATTTAGATCTGTCACCTGGCCTAGGGTAATATCCGTATTCTTAGTTGTATGTTAAACGCGCTCTGAGCTTACATTATGTTTGTTGGCAGCGCTATACAAATATTATTATTATTTATTTATTATTTATGTGTAATACTATATGCTATGTGTAATAATATAGGCTATGTGCAATACTATATGCTATGTGTAATAATATAGGCTAAGTGTAATACTATATACATTATAATACTATAATGTTCTAAGTTAATGTAATGTACAAGATAAGATAAGATATATGTTATGTGTAATACTATATTATGCTATGTGTAATACTATAGACTATGTGTAATACTATATGTTATGTGTAATACTATATTATGCTATGTGTAATACTATATGCTATGTGTAATACTATATGTTATGTGTAATACTATATTATGCTATGTGTAATACTATATGCTATGTGTAGTAGTATATTATGATATGTGTAATACTACTATGTGTAATACTATAATAATATACTATGTGTAATACTATAGTCTATGTGATATACTATATGCTATGTGTAATATTATAGCCTATGTGTAGTACTATATGCTATGTAATGGTAAAACATAAGTGTACTCATCAGCCACTTCTAAGACTAGGTCACGTGATCTGTTATTGTTTATCTACACGTTTTCAATGTACACTTCAGGGACCGGAATCTTGAATAGGGGTGTGGGCTGGTGATGGGTGTGTAATGAAGAGAGAGTGTTGGGCTGAGGAGTGTGTATAGATGTATGTGAGGGGAAAGTGAAGGGGGGAGGGGAGAGTACTAAAATCTGCGACTAATTAAGTCAACACGGTAATCTTTGCTTAAAATCTTGACCTGGTTTAAAGAAGGGGAAATGAAAACGAAGGAAGTAATTGTTTCAAGGGTGTAGGGGAGGGAGGTAACAAAACCAGGTGAATGTAGCTAGCCGAATGGGGTGGGTGTTAAGAAGGTTTGAAAGCTGTAGAAACTAGCCGATTTGAGTTGTTTTTTTTTTTAAACATAGAAAAAAAACAAAATAAAAAAGGGAAAAAGACTGGCACAGCCAGATGTAAGTTTCAAGTCTTGTGGAGACTCAAGCTCATTATGAAATGAGTCTGGTTTGTTGCGGGGGATTTGGGAGGGGAGGGTAAGGGGGAGTGCGGCACGTTGTACGTGTAAGTGGGAGTGAGTAAGGAGTGAGTAAGTGAGATTGTGTAGGAGAGCGTGAGAGTGTTAGATTGTGTGTATGTGTGTACAGTGTTGTATGTGAATGATCTTCCAGAATATTTAACCGTTTTAAGGCTTCTTATCACCCCCACCTCCACCTCTATCCCGCAAGCATCACGTCCTCCAGTAGACTAAACTCTGAATTTAATATTTTACACTTTAACTTTATCGTCGTTAATCCAGAAGTACTATTTGTTTTACAAATATTCAGTTGTTAAAAATGTTTTCATTGTTTTGTTTTTGTTTTATGTTATTTAGTTTATTTTGTTTTTTATTATTGAAGCAAATCATTTTCTGTTCGTTGAGTTCTTCTAGCCTAAAAAAGATTGTTGTTGTTGTTTTTTTATGTTATCAATAATTTGTAATACTAAAATAAGTAAACTTTTCTGTAGACTACGTTTGAAAGAACTGTATTTTAAATAAATGTTACTACTTTTTGTCTTTATTAAACTATACATAAAAACAATGTGTGTATTTATAATTTATTCATCATAATAAATTGTGTACATGTAAAATACTCCATACTTTAATACAAAGTCATTACATGTTTTGATAACTTTACTTGTCCAAACTCTGTCAGGTTCCAAACATGGGTTTAGACATTAAACACTTAGGAACACGCTCCAGACACAGGCACAAACTTTGTTGAACGTTTTTTTATTAAATGTATTTCTTTATTAGTAATTTAAATAAATATAAACTCTTTTAAAAAATGGTATAAAATTATAAAATTAAATGGAAAATTAAGAGGTTTATTTCATATCTTATCATATTATCGGTTTGAAAGGTGTAAAATACTAAAGGAGAAAAATATTATTAAATATTCAAGAGTGTTTGGCGTTAGATCTTTCAAGTCCATCTTCTTGACTACCAGCCAACAATCCACGACTTCTATTTCAGCATGCTTGGCACAGCACTTCCGGAATTGTACATAAACAGTATGATTTAATGTGGAAAGATTACTAGGCGGAAGTTAATTGCCGGTTGTCTGTTGTGTGAATGCAAGGTTCTAAGTTAATTGCCGGTTGTCTGTTGTGTGAATGCAAGGTTCTAAGTTAATTGCCGGTTGTCTGTTGTGTGAATGCAAGGTTCTAAGTTAACTGCCGGTTGTCTGTTGTGTGAATGCAAGGTTCTAAGTTAATTGCCGGTTGTCTGTTGTGTGAATGCAAGGTTCTAATTTAATTGCCGGTTGTCTGTTGTGTGAATGCAAGGTTCTAAGTTAACTGCCGGTTGTCTGTTGTGTGAATGCAAGGTTCTAAGTTAATTGCCGGTTGTCTGTTGTGTGAATGCAGGGTTCTAAGTTAATTGCCGGTTGTCTGTTGTGTGAATGCAAGGTTCTAAGTTAATTGCCGGTTGTCTGTTGTGTGAATGCAAGGTTCTAAGTTAATTGCCGGTTGTCTGTTGTGTGAATGCAAGGTTCTAAGTTAATTGCCGGTTGTCTGTTGTGTGAATGCAAGGTTCTAAGTTAATTGCCGGTTGTCTGTTGTGTGAATGCAAGGTTCTAAGTTAATTGCCGGTTGTCTGTTGTGTGAATGCAAGGTTCTAAGTTAATTGCCGGTTGTCTGTTGTGTGAATGCAAGGTTCTAAAATAATTGCCGGTTGTCTGTTGTGTGAATGCAAGGTTCTAAGTTAATTGCCGATTGTCTGTTGTGTGAATGCAAGGTTCTAAGTTAATTGCCGGTTGTCTGTTGTGTGAATGCAAGGTTCTAATTTAATTGCCGGTTGTCTGTTGTGTGAATGCAAGGTTCTAAGTTAACTGCCGGTTGTCTGTTGTGTGAATGCAAGGTTCTAAGTTAATTGCCGGTTGTCTGTTGTGTGAATGCAAGGTTCTAAGTTAATTGCCGGTTGTCTGTTGTGTGAATGCAAGGTTCTAAGTTAATTGCCGGTTGTCTGTTGTGTGAATGCAAGGTTCAAAGTTAATTGCCGGTTGTCTGTTGTGTGAATGCAAGGTTCTAAGTTAATTGCCGGTTGTCTGTTGTGTGAATGCAAGGTTCTAAGTTAACTGCCGGTTGTCTGTTGTGTGAATGCAAGGTTCTAAGTTCATTGCCGGTTGTCTGTTGTGTGAATGCAAGGTTCTAAGTTAATTGCCGGTTGTCTGTTGTGTGAATGCAAGGTTCTAAGTTAATTGCTTGTTGTCTGTTGTGTGAATGCAAGGTTCTAAGTTAATTGCTTGTTGTCTGTTGTGTGAATGCAAGGTTCTAAGTTAATTGCTTGTTGTCTGTTGTGTGAATGCAAGGTTCTAAGTTAATTGCCGGTTGTCTGTTGTGTGAATGCAAGGTTCTAAGTTAATTGCCGGTTGTCTGTTGTGTGAATGCAAGGTTCTAAGTTAATTGCCGGTTGTCTGTTGTGTGAATGCAAGGTTCTAAGTTAATTGCCGGTTGTCTGTTGTGTGAATGCAAGGTTCTAAGTTAATTGCCGGTTGTCTGTTGTGTGAATGCAATGTTCTAAGTTAATTGCCGGTTGTCTGTTGTGTGAATGCAAGGTTCTAAGTTAATTGCCGGTTGTCTGTTGTGTGAATGCAAGGTTCTAAAATAATTGCCGGTTGTCTGTTGTGTGAATGCAAGGTTCTAAGTTAACCCTCCCCCTATCTACCAGCACGGCCAACCGCATCATCGAATCTTTTTCGCATGAACTTTAACCCGATTTTTTTAGATGTTTGAGTACCGCTTGACCTTAAACTGAACAGTACAGACTACAGACAAAGTCTAATGAAATCTAAGGATGACGGTATTGAAAACTCAAGCAGTCACTTTTTTTCGTGAACAAGTCACAGAAGTTGATTTTAATGTAGGCAGAATAGATAGATCGATAGAATAATAGAACTGCTATAGAACGATAGATTGATAGATAGACAGATAGACAGAAAGACAGATAGGCAGATAGACAGATAGACAGTTAGACAGTTAGACAGATAGACAGATAGACAGATAGACAGATAGACAGATAGACAGATAGACAGATAGACAGATAGACAGATAGACAGATAGACAGACAGATAGACAGGTAGACAGGTAGACAGATAGACAGATAGATGAAAAGAGATATATATAGACAAAAAGATAGTTTCAAATGTTGACCCTAATAAGGTTACAATACTACACTATTTTCCTATATGTAATTCTTTCATTAACCAATGTCATACGACAAATTTCCATTATACTGATCTGGGAAAAAATGATACTATTTACAATTAGGCGGTGATTTCATTCCTGTGCACCTGCGTTACACAATCATTATACATTACCTTAACTACATTTTCGTATACATAGGTTTAAAGGCGAATATGCCAGCAGCATGGACATGTTCCTTGAAAAACTATAAATACACGCCTGAGTGAATGAATCAATGAGCCTTAAAAAACAATTGAGAGTGACATCGTCTTACTTAACTTTATAACTTCTCAAATATATATATAATGTATATATAATATATATATATATATATATATATATATATATATATATATATATATATATATATATATATATATATATATATATATACAGACATAGATATATAGATAGATAGATAGATAGATAGATAGATAGATAGATAGATAAATAGATAGATAGATAGATAGATATCATAGGCGTAGCCACTGAATAGCAACCGAGTATATTTTTTAAAATTAAATATATATTATTTTGTTTAGAAATTTTTATAAAATCTATAAATAGTAAAACAGTTAAACTATATGGAGTAAATAGAATTGTAAAAAATCTCCAGCATTATTACTATTATACCTTTATCAAAATTAAATTATATGTCTTTATATTTATAATGTAATTGCTACATGGCTATGTATTTATATATAATATAGTATTCGAATAGGTAAAAACTGGACAGAAACTCAGAGCCCTCACAAGCTTATGTAGCGCCCCAGGGCAAAAGTTTCAGCGACGCCCTCTTTCATACTGCAACTGCTTTGTTAAGTGCTATGTTTAGACTATATTTGCCGCCCCCCTAGAAGAATCGCCCCCGGGCATATGCCCCCTCTGTCCACACCCTCTTTTTGTGAGGGCACTGCTTCAGAAATCCCAAAGCCTACTAATTTATAAAGCTAGGCAAATTTTCAAATTAATCTATGTTATCGATCTGAGATGTAACATGAATATAAAGGTAAAGTTTTGACACAGTTGGTCATTACGTTTGAATATATAGCAAGCCTGTATCTCACCAGCTTGTGGAACTACACAATTATTAGCTGAAGTCATTAGTGTTATATTGTTTTGTTTTCGATTCGCATCTTGCTGTTGTTTTTTTTTAGGGGTGCGTGAGGTTGAGGTGGAGGTTTAGGTGGGGGTGTGGGCAAAGATTTGAGGGATTCAGGGGAGACAAAAAAAGAGGGGGGGGGAGTAAAAAGCAAGGTCATGAATATAGTTGTAAGGGCTTGGGACCACGTGACCCTTGCACGTGTTATTAATACTATATGTATAGTGACTGAAGGTACCGCGTGAGTAAACATGAAGGAGTGAGGTGGCGGGGGTGGGCGGTGTAGACTGTGGTGGAAAAGAATGGCGTTGGTGGGGGAGGGAGGGGGAGGTATTTGAAATTTCTGAACGTGAAAGTGAAAACAAATACTTAGAGAGGATGTGGAGTGTGTGTCAAGCAGGAGAGCATCTGTGTTTGTGTGTGAATGGAAGAGAGAGAGAGAGAGGGGAGGCGGAGAGAGAATAGAGGGAAAGGGAGAGAAGTTAACATGCGTTCCGCCCCCACGTGTTGAAGAGAAAGTGTACTCAAGCGTTGAAAGATGCTCCACAGGCCTAAGTAAGGAAAACAACTTCACGAAAGAGCCTCCTTAGAACTGCATAGAAATATAACCTTATACAGCAAATGCAGAACAATAAATAAAAACCTTCGGGCAAGATATGCTCTCTCCCCCTCTTAGCTCAGAAAGACAAGTAGACTAGGGGAAAAAATTGTGATGGATGTTCATTGAGAGAGAGACAGAGAGAGAGAGAGAGAGAGAGAGCGAGTAGACAATTTTTTCGTTTCCATTTCTCGCTGTACTCTGGAACTCGGTATTGACGTTTTGCTCTATTGACAAGCCAGATAAGGGTGGCGGCGGGTTGTTACGCCAGTGCGTTGCTCCGTAAACTCGATGCTCCGTTAGTTGTTTAGACCGTTTTCGCTGACACTGCTGGACTTTAAATTGTTACAGCAAATGAGGATGTTTTCGTAACTCGAGTGACCTGCTTGGTTGTTACAGGAGACTTTCGCTGTTACTGTTGTTGTTTTCGTTAACCTTTTGGACTTGGCGGTGTGTTGTCTTCTCAAAACTCTATGGGGATTTCGATTTCATCATTTGCTGGGACTCGTTTTATTTTTTTTCTACCATTGGTTTATCACTAAATGTGTTGACCTATTTAGAGCTTCTTAAGATTCTATTTAGTATGTAGGTCAATGATTTATGAATAAACTGAGATTGTAAATCACTGGTAATATCGAGATTTAAAAAGGAAACAAATAAGACATGTAGATAGAAATCATGTTTCCATAATCAGCCTTTACGATGATAATTTGAGACGAATCTAAGTGAAAAGGTATGTAATATTTTTCTTTAACGTTTAGGCTACACTTTATTTTTAAAATGTTCGTTTTTACATTAAAGAATGGAATAGGTAGAACCGGATTCTGAAATGTACAACAGGAGTATTCTCTTAAAATGATAGAATTTAAAGTAGCGCTAGAACTGATGTAAAAACAAAAAGATGTGCTCTATTATCTATAACATCATTAAGTACCACAATTTTAGTGACAAAATTAATGATAAAGAGCTTAAGTTTTGGAGATGCATAACGCGAAATCAAAGATTATCTCTCCTGTTTTTATTGGATCTGTGATTATTATAAATAATTCTCTGGGCTCCAGGTTCTATCGATTTACTCAGATTGAGCACACTCTACAGAAACTATAAGTAAATAGATAGAAAACAGATATATATATAGAGAGAGATAGATAGATAGATAGATAGATAGATAGATAGATAGGTAAATGATAGATAGATAGATAGATAAAATGATAGGCAGGTAGACATATAGATAGATTGATAGAATGATAGATAGATAGACTGACTTTGGATTTACAAAGACAAATTGATAGAATGTCATGAAAAGTATAGCTCCATCATTTTTTATTTTTTTTGTTATATATTTACTGATAGATATGTCCAAAAATGTGAAGATTTTGTAAATGAACTTTGTCATCCTCATTTTTTTTAGATACATTTTAACATATTATTTATAATTATATTAAAATATCTCTATATTTTATAACGGATGTGTGTAAGTAGTGTTTACAATAACGGTGTTACTGTCTAATAAATTTATAACAAGTTATCTTTTGGCACTTTTCAAAAGCATTATTGTATCGGACATCAATTTCTTGTGTCTTCTAAACTAGACCCCTATACATCTACCGCCCCCCCCCTTTCATACACCTTACTCACTAAGCTCGTGGTCCAGAAACAGAGTGTAAGTTTACTATACCAAAACTCTTAGATTCAAGTTGTTCTATGCGTCGTCGATCTGTGTTTTCTTCTATTTCTGATGAGTCTCTCCGTGTACCATTGACAGTTTGCGAAAGTAACCGTTGCTCAGGTATTGTACTGGCAACACAATCCAGATGTATGCCGTCAATAAGGAAACCACACTAGCCCTATGGATTACAAAATTCTTTAAAAATTAATTTTTAACAAAAGGTTAAGCATCAGACAAGGGTGGTGCATACAGATATGAAAACAATTAACAAGCTTAAGTTGCCACGGTATACAAAGGGATTGTGTGGTTAAGACAATACCCAGTCACCGTTACTTTTCCACACCAAATGTCGGGTAGCATGAGACTAAGGAACCACATTCCGATACAGAAGAGAAGAAAGAAAAACGAGACATTCGATATGTCACTCCAAAACTCTCCCAAGAGACCACTCAAGCCCAACAGAAAAGTGCATTACTCCACATAGCCTTTAGTTAGATCTGTGTTTTTTGTTCTATTTCTCGTTCCGTGTCTACTCTGCACTTTGTTCCTTTTCAATAAATAGATTCAAATTTTGGATGGACCCCCACTTCCTCATCACGCTACAAAATACAATTCCAGACGCATTATTATCAGGGGAATTTTTATACAAGCGATTGTGCTGCCGTAGTGTATGATTTAAATATGTACGTTTATCTCTCTTACTTCGCTTCCCGGAAAGTGCTTGACAAAAAACGAACAAAAAATGGAACAGTTTTCGGACAAATATAAAGGTTACACTACAACAGAATTGTGGAGTAAGAATTCTAACGTCTTAGAATATATTTCGGAAACAGAACGTAAGCTATAAAATGGCTGATAGTATTGCCCGTCTCTCCATAATCTGGCTCTAAATCATCCACTGGCTATGAGAACGATGAATTGGACTGCCCTGGGGGGGGGGGGGGGGGACACGGTGGCCTAGCGGCAGAGCCTTCGACTGGCGTTCCGAAAGTTCTGGGTTTGAATCCTGGTGAAGGCTAGGATTTTTTTCCCGGAACTGGAGGGTGTCCCTGAGTCTACCCAGTTCTGATGGGTACCTGACATTAGTTAAGGTAAAGTAAAGGCAGCTGGACATTGTTCTGGCCACACATTCCCTAGTATGTCGAGGCCACAGAAGCTGGTGAACGCTGCTTGACCGGCCCTATGATCAGTTTGGTCCAACGGGTTGCCTACTTTACTACATATATTAATAGGCCTACTAAAGCGTTTTTATTGATGTGTTTTTGTTGTTGATGATTTTGACTATAATGACAGCTTGACAATTTAGAAATACAAGAAACACCTCTTCCCATTAAGGCAAGTTACCTAATTCCCTTTTCTTCCCCCTTCTATATGATTTTTCAGATCATTAAAATATGTGTATCTACAGTTTAAGGTAATATATATTAAAGCCTCAATGTAGGCCCCTATACAGACCTACGTAACCTGTAGTCAGTGTTTTCAAATGTTTTGTAATGTCATTCCAAAAAAAATCATAATACATATACAACTATGTATAATATTTAGTAAACATATTGTTTTTGGCGGGGATTTACATGTCTAATGAAACGCATATTTTAACGAAAGAGTTTCAATTACGGTATGATCTATAGCCATATTACCGTTAAAATAATGGTGCTAACAGATTGATCTTACACCGAAAAAAAATGAAAACAAGACTGTTTGGAAAGAAAAATTTACATTTTTAAGAAATATTTCAGAAATAAAGCTTGTTAACTATATTGAAGCGCACATTTTTTATTGTGTGTTAAATGAAAAACTAAAATATACTGTTTAGTGTTTCGGAAACTCCCGGACAATGGCGGCATTTTTCTTCTGGAAATATACAAACAAATAGGTTTAGCCATATCTATTCGTTGTGTCACCTGTTAATCTAACTATCTGTGTCAATATAACTTGATGAAAAAAAAACTAACTGTCAGTAAAGATAACATCCAAGATAACAACCAGATGTGTGTCAATCAAACTAGCATTGTGTCTTTCTGTATGTCCACCTATTAAGCACTCTGTCAACCTACCTAGCTGTGTGACAATCTAACTATCTGTATTTCAATCTAACGCTAGTATGTCAACATAACTAGCTTTCAGCCTTGTTACAGGTATGTCAATCTTACAAGTTTTGTGTCGTGCAGCTAAAACTAGGTGTGTATTAATCTAAACTGAAGTGTGTCAAACTAACTAGCGTATGTGCCAACCTAGATAAGAAAAAAATAGTTAAAAATTGATATTGATTCTTCCATTATTATTAAGGTTCTAAACAGTATTATTCCCTCTCCTTAACAACGGCATTAGCCCAGAAACCTTAAAAGTGTCTATTAATAGCTTCCGAACCTAATATAATGCGATAAAATAAGGAATTTTTTAAAATGTGGCCTAATCCTGCTGGCATAATCACATATATCAGATTGGGCCAAGATGAGAAATAATCATAGACCCAGAAAATGACTTTTCCTCTCCCTCCGAGAGTGTTGACAGTAAGTAACAATGCCAAGCTTAGGAGTTCTAATTTAGCTCCGTGAAAAATCGATAAGAGTTCTCATGTCGAGGTCGTTACTGTAGCGTTCGTTTTTTTCTATAGGCTATTGGGCACCGAAGCGTGTTTCCTGGTGTAGAGTTATCGCTATACTATGGCTATTTGATGATACGAATAAAAGTATGCTAATGGAAAAAAATGGTCAAAGCAACTATACACAGTTTTTTATTATAGGCTTTACTATTCGCATAGTCGAAAATAATATGATAGAATAGTAATAATACGATTGGCAAATTGAAGAGATTGTATTAACATGTATAGTGATTATAAGTTACAATGTGTTCTAGTATCAATTGTTCATTTATAGATAATAGCAAAATTGTGTGCTATGGTTCGGCAACCCACGGTACGCGTGCCAAATGTGGCACACATGGCGATTTTCAATGGCACGCGGGACCACCAAAAAGACAATTCAAGAACTGTATGACTTAAAAATTTTACGTTAGCATACTATTTTCAAATGGTCGCCGCCCCCATTAGATAGCGGTGACTAGCACAATACTAACGAGCGTCTTTAAGACAGAATTTCTCAATGTGACGTGGAAATTATTGTAAATGATGTGCCTAAATGTAACTGTGACTTCTTCAGTAGCTATACGGGAAGAAGTCGTGTTGGATTTTATCCCAAATCTTGAATGTTATCTTTCATCTACTTCCTGTCCTGTTGTTTCACTTTGATCCAAAGTAATCACTATCCGAATGGATCTGGATAAGAAAGAGATACTTGTTTAGAGAAAAAAGTCACAGAAAAAAGAAAGACTTGTTTTGTATCAAAGAAACTAATCAAAGCCGAGAAAGAATGTCGGACTTCAAAAACATGGACCCCGGTTAAAATGAAGAATGCTGGTGGTCTTTCTGTTGTTAAAATGTTTCAGGCGCCATGGATGGTTAGCTTGGGACCTGCTTTTCAGGAAAATCATAAAATAAATTTTAATAACTTTAATCTTCGAGGGAAAAAATTATTATAAATACGATCTTTGATGACTTTGGAATATGTTGTGTGTTTGTGTGTGCTTGCATATGTGTGTATGTGTGTCCCCCCTCCCCGGCCTTTCATTCACTTTAAACCTCATTACCTTTCTTAAGTACCTTTAAGAAATCTGTAAAACTATTGACTTGACTAAAATTATTCAGTAAAGTTACAATGTATATAACTGGAAATGATGAGATGAAAGATAAGTCAAAACCATTCTGGAATGTCTAAAATTACAGCAGAGTCTAAAGTCTAAAGTGTTAACTGAAAACAACATCGTCTTTCATCAATAGATGGTCATTTTAGAACACTGGTTGGTAACATGAAATACTGCAACAAAACACTCGGTTGTCAAGGAAACCGTGGCGAAACATACGAATTAATTCCATTGCAGCCATTCTCCCCTGACTTGGTAAACTATTAATGTCTGGAGTAGCTCTCGTCAGCTATAACTTTCCAATTAGGGAATAACATTTTGTTATATCATTATAACTGTCAAGGCTGAACGTTTCAGTGTTATGTATTATAATTTTAATTAATGAACATTTTATTTTGTTAATGGTGCACGTGTGGGTAACAAAAGCCATTGACCCTTTCTGAGTGTGAACAGATGGACGAAAAGGTCGAAGTGATCTTTACTTTTCGTTTGTCCAAAGCCAAGTTTCGTCAAAGCTTCCTTCTGAGCTCAAGGGTTTTACTGTATGAAGTTCTGATTACAGACGAAGGCTTTACAACAGAACAAATGGTACAGTGCAGCTCAAGGCCGTGGTACTCTGGTAGAACAAGGAAGTTTATAGTTTAAAGTAGGACTTGACTGAGACTTCTTGACTTTTGATGCAAGGAGATAACGTCTACTGTTGATGAGTAGTATGACCTCAGTGTGCTGAAATGGGTTCGAATTCGAAGAGTGTGAATTTCAAGTGTGGTGTAATAAATGAATTTGATTTCCAATTATTTTAGAGTAGTGTTTTCTTAAAATGAGAAAATAATGCGAAATATGTAGGCCTATATTAACATTAATATTGTCTTAAGAAATCAGTTTTAAATTGTATGAAATACTGCAGTTGACATTTAAATAGGTTTGCTGTTCTACTTTGATTTTTACAGAATTTAATAATTAGTTAACAACGATGTGATGGCTAAACTGTAAGTTGATTTATAAAAAAGTATTTATGTATGCACATATGATATTCTTTAAACATTATTAAAAATGGCTATTGTTCGTCTTTTTTTTTACGATAAGAATGATTGATTTTAAATTCAATTTAAAAATACGACAGATTTACAACTATAACATCATATAAATCATCTAGAAGCTAAATATTAAACACATGCTTAGCTACTTAATTTTACACTGATTTTAAAACGGATAGTGAGTCAATTTAAATGTACGCTGATTGTGGCCTTTCTGATCTTCACATGTGATTCTAGATAAAATGTTGTTATAGGTTTTTCACAATCACCAATAATACAAAACTCTAAAATATGTAATTTAATGTGATGTTTCTATTATTCTCAATGGTCAACGCAATGCAACAAGATGACATAAAACAGGAATATGCAGATGTAGTAGTTGTGCCAGGTATTGGAAGTAGCTATTATTTCACCCTCGTGTCTTATCTTGTTTATTAAGCCGCTATGTGATAATATTTTAAGTGTGCGCCATTTGTTCGTTTTGTCAGCAAGATTGCGATGGCTACTTTTGCTATACACAGAGTTTATGACACAATAAGAGACAATTTGTCTGAATTTCCTCGGTAATATAATATATTTGTAAATATATTTGTATTCTATTCTTGGTTTCTTGTTTGCTCTATAATTTATTTTTGTTATTTGATATTGCGGAATAGTGTATCTCTGTTCTATTACTAGAACAAAAGGTTGACTTATTTGTAACCATTTCATGACCAATGAAATTTTACAACAACCTACATAAAAAAGGGTTTGACATCTCTTCTGATATTGTCTCCCCCTCTCTCTCTTTGTCAGTCTCAAATTCTCTTTCTCTCTCTCTCTGTGTCAGTGTGCATTTTTCTCCTCTCGCTCACTCTCACTCTCTCTTTCTTTTTGATATTGTATATAATACTTTATGTTTCTCTCTATCTCTCGATCTAAATATATATATATATTTCTCCCAAGTAATACCATGTGACGAATGTAATCATAACTACCCATACCATACTACTATTCTTGGACAGCATTCAATCCATTCCATATGTTTTCAATGTATATTTTATTGCCCTATTTTTCTCCGTTTTGTGATCTATTGCCCCATTTTCCTCCACTCTGCATTCTGTTGCCCCATATTTCTTAATTTTACTTTCTTTGACAACCCATTTCTCCCGTTTACGATTTATTGCCCCGTAGATCTATATTTCTCAATTCTGTCTTCTATTGCCCATATTTCTCAATTCTGTCTTCTATTGCCCATATTTCTCAATTCTGTCTTCTATTGCCCATATTTCTCAATCCTGTCTTGTATTGGCCATATTTCTCAATTCTGTCTTCTATTGCCCATATTTCTCAATTCTGTCTTCTATTGCCCATATTTCTCAATTCTGTCTTCTATTGCCCATATTTCTCAATTCTGTCTTCTATTGGCCATATTTCTCAATTCTGTCTTCTATTGCCCATATTTCTCAATTCTGTCTTCTATTGCCCATATTTCTCAATTCTGTCTTCTATTGGCCATATTTCTCAATTCTGTCTTCTATTGCCCATATTTCTCAATTCTGTCTTCTATTGCCCATATTTCTCAATTCTGTCTTCTATTGCCCATATTTCTCAATTCTGTCTTCTATTGGACATATTTCTCAATTCTGTCTTCTATTGCCCATATTTCTCAATTCTGTCTTCTATTGCCCATATTTCTCAATTCTGTCTTCTATTGCCCATATTTCTCAATCCTGTCTTGTATTGGCCATATTTCTCAATTCTGTCTTCTATTGCCCATATTTCTCAATTCTGTCTTCTATTGCCCATATTTCTCAATTCTGTCTTCTATTGCCCATATTTCTCAATTCTGTCTTCTATTGGCCATATTTCTCAATTCTGTCTTCTATTGCCCATATTTCTCAATTCTGTCTTCTATTGCCCATATTTCTCAATTCTGTCTTCTATTGCCCATATTTCTCAATTCTGTCTACTATTGCATATATTTCTCAATCCTGTCTTCTATTGGCCATATTTCTCAATTCTGTCTTCTATTGGCCATATTTCTCAATTCTGTCTTCTATTGGCCATATTTCTCAATTCTGTCTTCTATTGGCCATATTTCTCAATTCTGTCTTCTATTGGCCATATTTCTCAATTCTGTCTTCTATTGGGCATATTTCTCAATTCTGTCTTCTATTGGCCATATTTCTCAATTCTGTCTTCTATTGGCCATATTTCTCGCTTTGTATGTTCAACGACCACACTAGTAAGTCATTTTGCTTATCCCCCTATTCCCAATAAAATGACACTATTTTATACTAGTGTTTATATAAACAGGTTTATTTGAAAAATACTTTAGTATTTACTTTAGCACAACGTAGTACCAGTGTGATCGTATTAATCTTAACATTTACATTATTTGTGAATGAACTTAAGGGATCTACAAATAGTAACAAACTTACACAATAAGTTTAGTCTCCTTTATATATATTTCTTTGTGTAGGCCTACATAAGTTTATTGATGTATGATTGTCTATAAATAGTTTGCTCAGCACTGAAGGAACTGTGAGAAACATTTCTTGTAAAACGGTTCAGTTAACTGTTAACGAGTAATCCAATATATTTATAGAGAGAAAATATAAAATATGTTGTCTAGTTAGATCGATGCTTATAAAGGTTTTATTCTTATGCACTCTCTCTTCCGTCAGTGACGTCAATCATTTGCTATTTATAAACAGGCTAAGTGTGGGTATTGGTAGGATTGGTTCAGGGGTTCTACATATTTCAGAGGTTCCCAATAAAAAAAATAGTGAACCTCGATTTTCGCCCTCGAGTTTACCAGTTTTGAGAGAATAGCGAGAAGATAAAGTTAGCCATGGGAGGGATAGTACTAGGCCACACAATCTCATTAAGGTCACAGAAGCTGGTGAAACTAGCACTATGGACCAACAAAGCAAACACACACACACACACACAGACACACAGACAAGGCTATCATGCAATCCATTATGTATTCCTGTCATCCAACTCCTTCACTAGATAAAAAACGTGTCATTTAAAAACCATTTAAAATGCTGTTCTGAGATAACAGGCGATTCCTATCTCCGCATCCCTGTCAGTCAAACTTATGGCACGATAGTATACAATCAATAAAACTTTTAGTTTGGAAAATAGTTTATAGCAATGTCCCATGCGTGAACTGCACAATGGCAGGAATGATCGACACGACTAAGTATTTCATTAGCTAAAATTAATACATTTGTCTCGACATTTCATAATTGGTTCACCATTTACGTTTTAATGAAGTTTTCATCTTTATCGACACTTTTTGTAACGGACAAGCCGAATTGTAGAGCCTATTGTACAGACATATAGTTTACTTCTGCAGCTGACTCTCCAGTTTAATAAAGAATAGATATGTAACCCATTTTCCATTGATCTCTAATAGGACTTAACCGCATTACACGCAACTTCAAATTGCTCTCATCTCTCGGTATAGTTAAAAGTCTGGTAGTCTGGTAGGGACACATTGTTTCGCCACTACTTCACGGACAGTAAGAATCCACAGCGTTTAAGCAGGGCCCTAACATGTGTGGATGTTCTAGGCATAGAAAAAATAAACGAAGTTTACAAAACATGTTGACTCATAAGGCCAAGAGTGAGTTTTTAGTGACCATAGCATACCAAGATGTTGTGTGGCCATCATGATGCCCGTTGACCTTTACTTTTTCCAACTAATGTGAATTACCCTTCAGATGTACGAACATCCTCCAGACCCGGGAATAGGGGGGAAGGGGGGGGTGAAGCAACTGACAATTGCGGTAGATTTTAACATGAAACAATTAGAATGTCGATCCAAACGTGTCTCCTAAAGACCACAGAGCCCTATATTTTCTCTGCACAGAATTAAACGCTTCTTAAAGTCTTCTCTAAGCTATACGCATTTGAATACACGAAAACTTAAGTTACCTTTTCCAAATTTATTTTGATTTTCTTTCTTTTGTTAACAAAGCCAGTAAGAAAAGAAAACAATGTCGGTTTGACCTTGCCAAAATTTATGACGACGCCATTTAAATTAAGAACTTCCTGGAAGAAGAAGATATATTTGATCTCAGTGTCAAGACGCCATGTCCGATTCCCATTGAAGCAATATTCAGCATGCTGATAACATTGTTTGTTAAAAATTACTAATTATGCGGACGTTTAGTCTGCCTTCAGTAATATGTCCCAACAATAACTTTCATTATTATACCTTCGTTTTTCTTTTTTTTTTAAATAGTGTCCACTAAATAAAGGAAACTATAGATTTATAAAAGCGGAGTGGACATGTTCGATCGATGGCCATCTGACCAGCATGCATGAATGAGCCCTGAAAAAGAGAATGGAATTCTTGATAGCATCGCGTTGAACTTCTTTTTTCACGTTATCTTTCTAAATGTTGAAAAATGCGGGTCCTTCCATTTAAATGTTTTTACCTGAGATTATATTAGTCGGTACCTGTGTTGATGTTGAAAAAAAACACTAGAAAAAGAGAGAGAGAGCGTAATTGGCTTAAAGACGAAACTGGATTAAATTGAATCGATTTTTAGAATCGTTCTAATAAACATGAAATTGCTAATCAACTAATAACATCCTGATTATAAAACATTGAATGCACTTTAAACATTGACATGTTGACATTAGACAAATATTCTTTTTTATGTATTTTTATTTCTTCCTCTTTCTGGCTATCATTTGTTCGTTCGCTCTTTCTTTTCTCTCACTTATCTTTTTGATTCCTTCTCTTTCTTTCTGTACCTACCTATCTCTTTAGTATTCTTTGCCGCCCCCCTCATCTCTCTATCTCTCTTTGTTTCTCTCTCCCTCCCTCTCTCTCTTTCTCTCTATTGCCAATTTCTTTCCCTCCTTTTCTCTCTCTCTCTATGCTTACTTTCTCCTACTATTTTTTATCTCTCTTTCAATATCCTCTCTCTTTTTCTTTTCCTTACCCCCTGTCTATCTCTACTCTCTCTTTGTCTCTCTCTCTCTCCTTAGAAAATGTTACCAATCCATTAAAGTGTACTTAACTAGTTCAAGTAACGTTTGACATCACATACAACAATAATTTCAATACAATAACAATATCATAAACACATCAAGTAGCTGAGCTCATAGGAAAATGTAACTCACAGACCTGACTCAGTCTTTCTGTCCTTCAAACGTGGAAACAACAACAACAACAACAACAACAACAATTAGTTTAAAAAAAAAGTAATAAGCTTTATGGCAGGCTCGTATTTTATCATTCTACTTATCATATCTGTTATTGTATAGATCATAGGTTCTCAACCGTTTTCGGCTCACCGCCCCCTTTTACATTTTTTTCCGCTTACCGCCCCCCCCCAAACTTTCTTTTAGCACCCCCCCTTCCGCCCATCTGGACTATAGTTTCCGCAATTTTTTTAGGCGTACTAGACTTTTTGTGTGATTAATTATCTTTAAAAAAACTGAAAAGGAAACATATTATAAGAATTAATACATAAAAAAATTGCCTTAACAAAAGGTTTAAATAAATCAATGCGAATCGTTTGCCTGGTGTTTCGCTAGCAATTTGTCTATTTTCGTTTCAATTTTGGTAGCAAAAGTCTTAAGTCTAATAATCAGTAATATTTTTTATATTACAAAACAGAACTTGTTCGGCATCAATATTGAATCAAATTATGTGGAAAAAATTTTTTGTTAAAGGGAGATAATTAGCCCGTTTTATTTGAGCTAATATTTCTTTTTTTTTTCTTTTATAAAAAAATAAATGGCTTGCAATGTATAGCTTTGAAATGATCAAACTGTAAAAAGTATTTGAAAATAATATAAATATTTTATGACTAAAGAATTTAAATGTATATTTTCAAACATTACAATAACTACCCAGTTTGTATGATTACTACTCTTATATACCGCTTAACAATGGGTTTTGTCGTATATAGTCTACAATTACATTAAGGACATCTCGGGTCAACGGAGATTAACATATCATTAATATTAGCATATGTTAGGGCGACAGTGATCGGTCAGCAGGGTTGACACTGACAGTCCGGTGAACCAAACACAGGACCAACCGGCCGCACACTATGTTTGCCAAATACTGACCTCTACCTCATCGAAAAGTCACTGCGATTCCTATTTCTTGTTAATATAATAATATGTAGGCATACTGTTGGGGGATATCAGATATTTAGCGGCACTTGCGTTTACATCACATGTCATCCTCCAAAAACTAATCGATTCAAATAGCTGAGGTGTTAAAATATATCAGGTACGTTTGTACCGCCCACTTGCCCTTCACCGCCCCCCAATCACCCCCGGGAATGTCAGCGCCCTCCTAAAGCTTCTCACCGCCCCCGGAGGGCGATATCGCCCCCGTTGAGAACCTATGGTATAGACGCTTCTTCTATACAATGATAATACTGAGCCCTCCACTGATTCGAAATTTGAATTAGGAGCTGCGTTTTAACTAGGTTTTAAACAATGTTTTCCATAAATTGTTTAGTTGTTGATTTTTCTTTCGCCTTTTTCAGGCATCCCATTCCATGCCCGAACGCCATTTGAAAAAAAGTTTTTGTTTATTCTTAACTAAACAAAAAATATATTATATCACTGCTTTGAGTATTTTATATTATTCAGCGTCTGAAAAATAAATTTGTATATGAACTAAATTTTTTAAAGTTTTCAATAGAGTCTCTTGTTAAAAAAAAAAACAATATATACAATCTTTTTAACAATAAATGTGTTTTCCGTCCAATTGAAATTATTTTGTTTTTTTCAAAATCTTGAAACCGTTTTGTTTTAAACTCAAGTTATAGTTATTTATAAATACGCTGCTTTTATACAGGGGATTATTGCATTCTACATATCTTCAATGTTACAGACGCTCCTTCTAAAAACAAAATGTTTGCGTCCTACGCGATCTTAAATGTTACAAACGCTCCTGAACAAAACATTATTGCGTCCTTCACTTATCCCTGATTTATGTCTAGTCATACATGATGTTAAATTGTTCGGTTTCTTCCATTGTTCAGGCAGCCCATTCCAAACTCGAATACCACTCAGACAGAAACAGAATATATATATTTATGCATTTGTTCTTTCACATGAAATAAACAGTTTCTGTGTCTCGCTTAACACGTAAATATAACTCTTTGTGTGTTTTTTGTTTTGTTTGTGTTCTTAACTGATTCTCAAGATATTTTGACATAAATTATCAACCAAGTGTCTGATATTTGACTTCCTGTCTTTTAACTGATTACTGAAATCCTATGAGCTCATTTATTTCTGTGTTAAAGAAAAACAATAACCATGGTTAAAGGAATAAGCCATATATTGCGTCTACAAAAAGTCATATTTTCTTAGGCCTATTCACCTCCCCACTTTACCACCAAGTAGGCCTACGTTTTTCGAACCGTCCCGCCTTGCATGCTTAGATGGAAATTACCTTCTCTACTCCCCCCCCCCCCCCCCACTCGTTCCTGTTTAAAAAGCTATTTGTATCCATAGTCCTAATGAATTGTTTTTTATTTATAGTTTTTATTAATATCATTTTTCCTCACATTAGAGATTTATTAAAGAAAAGAAAAAGAACATTCAGAATTCTATTGTCTTGAACCAGTGCCGTCACATGGGAGGGGGTTAGAGGGAGCATATGCCCGGGGGCGACACTTCTAGGGGCGGCAAATATAGTCTAAATATAGCCTAAGCAAAGCAGTTACAATATTCAAGGGGGCGTCGCTGAAACATTTGCCTTAGGGCGCTACATAGGCTTGTGTGAGCCCTGTCTTGAACACTGTATCAAAATAATTGATTAAAACAAACAATCTGATTGACAATGTAAACATAAAATATTTTCAAGAATTTCAAGAATATTCAATGAGACATGAAAATGTTTTAAGTACTTTTACCAGCCATGTATAAGCCTAAACGTATGGTCTAATCTAAGTGTTTACTAATTCCACTTAATTAAAACCTCAGATTATAGTTAACATTTATAATCAGTCTTGAATCAATTGATCTTGGTATGCACTTGTCATTTCAACCAATCTTCTTCCTTCTTTACCTTGTTCCGTATACTATACTATATTATAGATTTGTGCGTATGAGACCAGCATCCCCCCCCCCCCTCTTGCATCCGTACGCCAAATCTCTTGAATCTTAACACTCCCTCCCATTTCAGTGCATAATAATTGGATGACCCTAACTGCATTGTCCTACAACTATGATTTACGGAGCTTTGCGCACTTAAAATGTCATTCATTTTAAACATGGGAAGTGGGAAGAGATGGTTTGTATATTTATTACGAGTTTATAGTGGGAAGTTTAAGCAAAGCTTGCCTAAACATTCTGTGATTATAGCTGTCAATCGTCTTTGTTTAAATCTAGATTTCACCTAGGTCGTGTGTGACGGTGATGGATTCAATTCTATATTAAATTCATATTTTAAACTTGCAATTGCATTTCCTATAAATCATTTAAAATCAAGATGTGGAATTAATCAAGACCTTAATTAATGAAACATTTGTTGCAGTTGTTTTTTTTTGTCATTTACCATATAAAAACGTATTGTTCCTATAAATTTTTATATAAAATGGAGATTTTTTAAATTGAAAACTAAAATCGAAATAGCCGTTCTGATTTGTCCTACAAAATCGTTTGATTATATCATTATTTTATCCTTGTAAGTTTGCGTAAACATCGATTAATGAAGTGGGTTATGTTTGAACTTAATGATGCAATCAAGAAAAAAAACTAGACTATCATGTGTAACAATGACCAAATAAAAATTGCCCAGTAGCCAAAACAGCAGTAGGCTAGGTTAGTACAACACAAATACATTTAGCCTAATTCACACCCATTGTACTTTTTCAAATGTAACACAAAGAGCTTTCTACACGGCTATAATAACGTAAACCTTGTGTTTGAGTAAAGCTGGCCTATTGTAAACCTTGTGTTTGAGTAAAGCTGGCCTATTGTTAACGCTGATCCCAACACCTATATGGACAGTGTTCATCCCGGTCGGCTAGGCGAAATGCATGGATTACTTACTGGACATGCACCATACTTCCCCCCTCCCCTGCCCCTCACCTCTCTCAAAAAGCTTAACTGTGTCATCACTACATGCCTGTTTTGGTTTGGTTTGCTACTTGCTCGGTATTTTAGTTATAGCTTAAAGCAAGCAATAAGTATTACCGTGTATGTGGCTGGCAGACAAGTTTTTGTTATATTGATTATATTTTTTCTTCTGATACTTTGATGGAATTCGTTAGTTTACCGATACCAGTAAGTGTGTTATGTTATAGGATACGTTTTGCTGTATTGATGAATGCTATTGAATAGCGTCTTGATTTGTTTACGTGTTTAGAAATAGGAAACCTTAATTTTAGATTCGGTTGTGGTGTAGTACATAGTGCAATATAGCGATAAAGGCTAATAAAGTGTTGACCCGACTGGACAGTGGCATTCATAAGCTTACGTAATATCCTGCTGGTCTAGGCCATGGGTTGGCAAAACTAAGGCACGCTTGCCATATTAAGCACGCAGAGCTATTTTCAATGGCACTCGTGAGACCAACAAGAGATGTTTCTTGATTAAAAAAAAAACATTTCCCGGTATTGAATCAGGTGAACTGACTGGTAAAGCCGATGTTTCTGAATGATACAGCGTCACATTTCAGTGAGTTGAATTTGCATTTATAAGGACGGGGTCAAAAAGTACTTGAAGTGTTAGACCATTGGAATAAAATTGTATTAAAACTGGACATATCTGGGCGTTAAATCAATTTCAAAAAGTTTAACTACATTTAATTTCCTTAATATAAGGAATATGCGGCATAGGCTTATCTCTTATGCATTTCCTTTTCCCTCATACGAGAACAAATGCATATAAGTACTCATTCTTACCGAGTGGCATTCGGGCATGGAATGAGTTGACTGAACAAACCAGGAAAACAAGTAGCTTAACATCATTTTAAAAAATTAATAAAGATGTAAGACTAGACTCAGACCACGGATGAGCGTAGGACGCAATAGTCTTCTTTATAGAAGGGGCGTCTGTAATATATAAGATAAGATATTAAGCTAGATAGAAGTACTAATTCAGAAGTACATCAAAGCAAAGTTTTCAAACCAAAGACAAGACTTTCAAATTCAAGGATTACAAGCTTACAACCTTCTTAGATTTGGATTAATTTAATAAATATATGAACTTACTAGCATTATATTATGTAATTTATGTAATTATTAATGTTTAAAAGGTAAACTCCTTAATTGGACAAAAAATAAATACAGGAAATGTTTAACGTAAATTTATTTTATACCTCTAAATTAAATATTGAAATGAATGCCATAATCCTGGATTTGTAAAAAAAATAAAAATAATTAGTCAGTTATATAATTTGTTGTACTACAAAACATGCCTTGTTTGGCATCACTAGAGAAACAAATTTGTAAACTTAATTTGAAGGGAAATAATTTGTCCGTTTACTTTGCACTAATATGTGTAATATGTTTATTCTTTTCTTTTATAAATGAACAAAAGGCTTACAATTTATAACTTTTAAATGATTGAACTGTAAAAAAAGATAATTTAAAATTATATAAATATTATTAAAGAATTTATATATACAATTTAAAACATTACATTAAATACTCAGTTTGTATGATTAGTACCTATTTATACCATAAAATGTTAGTGATATGTTAATTTACCATATCAGAATTTAATTAATATAGATCTATATAATGCTTTAGATCTACATCTTAACAACTAAATGTTAATTATTAAACTAAAAGTAACCATAAAAGTGACAGTAGATGACCATTGTGTTGATTATATACGAATGACGTTGACTGCATAAGGTGCCATTTCATACAATAGATGAACTATGATATTTAAACGTGTTACAAGAAGTTGTTTGGTCTTGCTAAAGGTCACTTAGTAGGACAAGGTACGCCGCATTTCGTTAGTCAGACTATCTCTCTCTCTCTCTCTCTTAATCCTCTCCTTGCCGGCTGGCGCTTGAGGCGAACGCCAAAGATCTCTATTTATCTCGTTCTATTGCAGCTCACGGTGTTGTTTCCAAGTTCAGGCCTCTAGCCTTCGAGTCTCTTTCTATCGTCATTCTCCATGTTTCCTTTGGTCTGCCCTTTGACCTTCTTCCCTGTGGGGTCCATCTCAGGGCTGTCCTGAGAAGGGAGCCAGCTGACATTCTGCAGACGTGTCCCATCCATCTCCATCTCCTTGCTGAGATGCTCTCTGCTAATGGGACTACTCCTGTTTTCTCACGTAGGTCCTCATTTGATATCGTGTTTGGCCAGAAGATCTTGAGGATGCAGCGAAGGCTCTGTGTCTGGAACACCTCTAGTTTCCTTTCTATGGTATTTGTGGTTTTCCAGCACTCCGACCCATACAGCAGGACGCTGAGGACATTGCTCTTAAAAATCCGTATTTTTGTGTGGAGGCCAAGGCTCGACGTCCTCCATATAGGTCTGAGCAGTGCAAAGGCTTGTTTTGACTTACTGATTCTGCTGTTGATTTCCAGATCACAGTCACTATTTGTTGTCCTTTAACTGCCTAGGTAGGTAATGTCGTGGTAATCCGACTATAGGGTTTCTTTATTATATCTCCAATACTGGCAATTAACGCAACATGTATTGGTGATTCGCCATAACTATCTAAGTATAACAACCGAAATGTTTCTTTTGATATATCATTTATATTAACTTCTCAAAAGTTTGTTTCTTGCAGCGACCGTTAGGATCTCCCATAGGCTTATTTACACGTCATCTTATTTATCTGAATCTTGGCACATATACGTTAAGCTACTGACAACACATTCAATACAAAAATTTCTTTTTTTTTCCATTACACTTTATAGTTTATGGTGAACATTTCAAAATAATTTTAAATCATTAATGAAAAAATTAAAGAATTTATTAATTAAACCATTTAGAATCTATAGATCTATTAAATTTGCTTTTTATCTTTCATTGTGGTTGGCAGAGGGCAAAATCTTTAAAATGTCAAAAGACTAACAAAAAAGCATAATAAAGATGTATACAGAAAAAAGTTAGTTTTAGTTCACCTTTTATGATCGTCTCTGTCGCTAATAAACAATTAATTTCAAGTGGACAGTCCATAGCTATGTCACTAAACAATTAATTTCAAGTTGACAGTCCATAGCTATGTCACTAAACAATTAATTTCAAGTTGACAGTCCATATCTATGTCACTAAACAATTAATTTCAATTGGTCAGTTCATAGCTATGTCACTAAACAATTAATTTCAAGTTGACAGTCCATAGCTATGTCACTAAACAATTAATTTCAATTGGTCAGTCCATAGCTATGTCACTAAACAATTAATTTCAAGTTGACAGTCCATAGCTATGTCACTAAACAATTAATTTCAAATTGACAGTCCATAGCTATGTCAATAAACAATTAATTTCAAGTTGACAGTCCATAGCTATGTCACTAAACAATTAATTTCAAGTTGACAGTCCATAGCTATGTCACTAAACAATTAATTTCAATTGGTCAGTTCATAGCTATGTCACTAAACAATTAATTTCAAGTTGACAGTCCATAGCTATGTCACTAAACAATTAATTTCAAGTTGACAGTCCATAGCTATGTCACTAAACAATTAATTTCAAGTTGACAGTCCATAGCTATGTCACTAAACAATTAATTTCAATTGGTCAGTTCATAGCTATGTCACTAAACAATTAATTTCAATTGGTCAGTTCATAGCTATGTCACTAAACAATTAATTTCAATTGGTCAGTCCATAGCTATGTCACTAAACAATTAATTTCAAGTTGACAGTCCATAGCTATGTCACTAAACAATTAATTTCAAATTGACAGTCCATAGCTATGTCACTAAACAATTAATTTCAAGTTGACAGTCCATAGCTATGTCACTAAACAATTAATTTCAAGTTGACAGTCCATAGCTATGTCACTAAACAATTAATTTCAATTGGTCAGTTCATAGCTATGTCACTAAACAATTAATTTAAAGGTGACAGTCCATAGCTATGTCACTAAACAATTAATTTCAAGTTGACAGTCCATAGCTATGTCACTAAACAATTAATTTCAAGTTGACAGTCCATAGCTATGTCACTAAACAATTAATTTCAAGTTGACAGTCCATAGCTATGTCACTAAACAATTAATTTCAATTGGTCAGTTCATAGCTATGTCACTAAACAATTAATTTCAAGTTGACAGTCCATAGCTATGTCACTAAACAATTAATTTCAAGTTGACAGTCCATAGCTATGTCACTAAACAATTAATTTCAAGTTGACAGTCCATAGCTATGTCACTAAACAATTAATTTCAAGTTGACAGTCCATAGCTATGTCACTAAACAATTAATTTCAATTGGTCAGTTCATAGCTATGTCACTAAACAATTAATTTCAAGTTGACAGTCCATAGCTATGTCACTAAACAATTAATTTCAATTGGTCAGTCCATAGCTATGTCACTAAACAATTAATTTCAATTGGTCAGTCCATAGCTATGTCACTAAACAATTAATTTCAAGTTGACAGTCCATAGCTATGTCACTAAACAATTAATTTCAATTGGTCAGTTCATAGCTATGTCACTAAACAATTAATTTCAAGTTGACAGTCCATAGCTATGTCACTAAACAATTAATTTCAATTGGTCAGTTCATAGCTATGTCACTAAACAATTAATTTCAAGTTGACAGTCCATAGCTATGTCACTAAACAATTAATTTCAAGTTGACAGTCCATAGCTATGTCACTAAACAATTTATTTCAAGTTGACAGACCATAGCTATGTCACTAAACAATTAATTTCAAGTTGACAGTCCATAGCTATGTCACTAAACAATTTATTTCAAGTTGACAGACCATAGCTATGTCACTAAACAATTAATTTCAAGTTGACAGACCATAGCTATGTCCCTAAACAATTAATTTCAATTGGTCAGTCCATAGCTATGTCACTAAACAATTAATTTCAATTGGTCAGTCCATAGCTATGTCACTAAACAATTAATTTCAATTGGTCAGTCCATAGCTATGTCACTAAACTATTAATTAATATTGGTCAGTCCATAGCTATGTCACTAAACAATTAATTTCAATTGGTCAGTCCATAGCTATGTCACTAAACAATTAATTTCAATTGGTCAGTCCATAGCTATGTCACTAAACAATTAATTTCAATTGGTCAGTCCATAGCTATGTCACTAAACAATTAATGTCAATTGGTCAGTCCATAGCTATGTCACTAAACAATTAATTTCAATTGGTCAGTCCATAGATATGTCACTAAACAATTAATTTCAATTGGTCAGTCCATAGCTATGTCACTAAACAATTAATTTCAATTGGTCAGTCCATAGCTATGCCACTAAACAATTAATTTCAATTGGTCAGTCCATAGCTATGTCACTAAACAATTAATTTCAATTGGTCAGTCCATAGCTATGCCACTAAACAATTAATTTCAAGTTGACAGTCCATAGCTATGTCACTAAACAATTAATTTCAATTGGTCAGTCCATAGCTATGCCACTAAACAATTAATTTCAAGTTGACAGTCCATAGCTATGTCACTAAACAACATTTTTGTTTTTTGTTCGAGCACAGTGGTCTTAAGATATAGTGCTGATTTTCTTACGCAAAAGTTCACAAATCATTTCTATTAAGGTCTTAGAAAACAATACTATAAATGAATGACTTACCTTGGCCGCTAAAAAAAAATATTTAGACACAATTGGTAGCGGAACCCACAGTCCATTGACACCTTACCCAATTACGTGGAATCACAAAGATTATATCTAGGCATCTCAGTTATCAATAGTCCTAGCTTTACAAATTCAATTGGAGATTTAGCCTGATATAAAGATGTACATGAGAAGGAACTCATTAACTCTTTCATGGCCAGCCTATGGAATAAATTATTTTAATTATAGCTTTTATTTGATTTTCACCGTGTTATTAACACAGGTGATGCAAAATTGAAGCAATTGCTTTAAAGTTTTCTCAAATGTTTGTACATCGCATTAATGTGTGATCATATATTTTACGTCTGCGCAGGCGTAAACAATTGCACGTGGTTGTCTTGTTTTTGTTGTTTTTTTTTCAACATCGTGGGGAAGAAACAAACATTATTACATCCTTGTCATGATGTGATCAACTAATTAGCTTGATATTAAGTAGTCCACGCTATTAGTCTTTCATCCCTCCTAATTAGAGGCGGACCGAAATTCGGTTTAGGCAAATGGTCTCTTTCGACGTAGTTTCGGTTTCGACCGAAGCCAAAAAAACTTAGCTTTCGGTTTGCTTTTGGTTTCAGCCTAAATCGATATTGACTTTCCGTCATCAGCCGAACATCTATTATAACTTTCAAAATTCAGACTGCAACGCTAGAGCTACATCTATTACTCGGCTTATTGATAATTTCATTTTGTTAAACTGTTGCGAATTAATCTGTGTGAAGTAGAAAATTGAAGTTAATAAACGGATTTATTTAATCACCCCAGAGAATGTAAGAAAATAGAGTGTGGGATTACTTCACTAACATTTTTAATTTATTGTTTGGCAAATTCGGTTTCGGCCGAAGGTGTAGTGAAACTTTAGGTTTCTGCATCGGTTCCGGCCAAATTCAATTTATAACTTTCGGTATGGTTTCGTTTTCGGCCGAAACCTACAATTTGCTTTCGGTTGGCCTCTAGACTAATATTCTCCCAATTTTCATCAAGGAACCCTAGTTTAGATACGCCGGAAAGCCAATCAACCGAATAATTTATCGATTACTCCCCCCCCCCTTTGTTCGTAAGGTGCGGGTGATTGCATCCCTAAGGGATAATGGCCACTTATATTTAAGTAAGCCGAATGGGCATTATTAAATCACGTATCATCAAATGGCATTAAGTTTTAAATGTATCTCTCTATTTACCTTTATTTACAGGTAACTTATCAAGTAAATATACAGTAAAACTACTGTTACTAAAAACTAAAAATAGAACTATTAAAACATGGCGTCAGTAAAGACATTGACGCATGTTTCTGGATGCTAAGATTACAACAATTGGTGCAGACCCAAAGATCCAACATGTAAACAGCGTCATTCTCATCATACCACGCATGACGGTATGTCCTGTTATTAGTCCTTCTGTTAATCTCCCAAGGTCCTTCTGCTACAGATGTGAAGCTATAAGGCTTTACATGGAGTTCATGAAGAGGCCATGGGTCAAGAATTTTCTTTGGAAGACGTAAGGGCAAGTCTAAAACGTAAGTTTCCATTTTTTTTATAAATCGTCATGCCCCCAACAAATTTTTTATGCTTATTAAACAATTAGCATTATTCTATTATAGTTGAAGATTTACTAATTTAATTAAACAACATTTTTTTAGTCTTTGTAAAGATCACATATTATGTCAATCAAATTTTTAAGTTTCCTTATAAATATGTTTTGAATCCCGCCATCGTAATGTTAATTTGCCACATGGCTGCTAATAACAAACAAACAAAAACAATAACAATAACTGTTAGCTTTATTTTTTTTTAATTGTATTGCCTTGTGCTATATGTTTGAAGTTATGTATTTATGAATGTATCTAATACATGACAAATTTTCTTTGAAGTTTGAGTTGCAATTATACATTGATCTGTATGAAAATATACATATCTAGGAATTCTTTTATTCCACTATTAGTGAGAATCTTTCAAAAAAATCGTCAGTCAGCCATAAAATACAGCAGCTGAGTCTTAAATGATACTTTTTCTTCTATGATAAATGGTTTGATAGTGTGCGTAAATGTCTATTGTGCATAAGTAAAAATGTTTTTTATATTGTTTTAAATATGCTGAAATACGCAATTTAAGTAATCAAGTCAAATTTCCATTTGTTTGGATCAATAAAGTAATCTTATCTTAACTTTTCCAAAGATTTACATAAATTAATGTTCATTCTTTTTATTTCTTATTTTAGCCATGTTTAAAATTTTTCACAAGTATTTCGATATTGCTCAAATTTTATTTAAAATAGTCAGCAGCATGTCATCTGTAGCATCACAATGATATAAATTCACTATAGCGACATGTAGAATATGATATAGTATTCACTCCCTAACTAAGCCATATATCATTTTCTTTCATATGTTGTGAAAGAGTCTAAAGTGTAAAAGTCTATTTTCCATTTCCTTCTTCTGTCCAGTTGATGAAACTCTAGACCAGATCCTCTCCAGTTTAGGGAAGCGAGCACGGAGGGACAGCTCCGCCCACCCAGATGGATACATAGTATACACACGTCATCGCACGCGCAACGGGGCGCCCACCATAAACAGATGGTCATATGGAGAGGAATTGCTCAGGCGCTTTGAGGGTGAGTCTCACAGTCTTTTGAAAACCTCTCCTTTTCTATTCTCCCCCGCCCCATTCCTCCTCCCCAGTCCCCTCATGGCCGATCTATTAAAAGATGTCTACCGATACTTAGTTAATGTTACATTAATTTAAGACGTATTATTACTTCTGAAGTAGAGACGTATTATTACTTCTGAAGTAGAGACATATTATTACTTCTAAAGTAGAGACGTATTATTACTTCTGAAGTAGAGACGTATTATTACTTCTGAAGTAGAGACGTATTATTACTTCTGAAGTAGAGACGTATTATTACTTCTAAAGTAGAGACGTATTATTACTTCTGAAGTAGAGACGTATTATTACTTCTGAAGTAGAGACGTGGTATTACTTCTGAAATAAAAACGTATTATTACTTCTGAAGTAAAGACGTATTATTACTTCTGACGTGAAGACGTATTATTACTTCTGACGTGAAGACGTATTATTACTTCTGAAGTAGAGACGTATTATGAGTTCTAAAGTAAAGACATAAATTTACTGCTGAAATAAGGCACAATTATTACTACTGATGTATAGACCTATTATTACTGCTGATTTAGACAAAAGTAAAACCATTTAAGTACGGTTGAAGTAAAAATGTAGAATTACTAATTACTGTTGTATTTAAAACACCGATTACTCTTGAAATAAAGACTCATGGTTAATGGATCTGTGATTTCTACTGTTGAACTAAATATATATGGTTAATATAGAAGGAAAGGCATAATAATATTACTGTTGAAAACTTTTGAGGCTATTTAAAAAAAAAACGAGAATTTTTTTATAGATTTTTTCCGCTTAAAATATTAATTAATACTTTAATATCATTAAATAAAATAAAATTACTCCAATTATCGTGTCAATAAAGTTTCATTATTTCAAAATATGCCTCCACTCTTTTATAACGGTAGCTAACAGTGGCGCTTATAATCATAAGGAAATAATTTAGTTTGATTATTACACTGTCTGAATATGTTGCATTGCAACCTTTTGATTTCCTTGTCTATTGTTGTTATTTTTCTCTCCAATGCCGAGCTTGTGATATATTTAGATATAATTCAACAAATTGCAATTAATATTGTTCATTTATGTCAGGGTCAAGTAGCCCTACATGTAGGCTATAAAGATCGAGAATTCGAAATGAAGGCAGGCATCACTAAGTCTTTCATTTTTATTAGTAAAGAAGAAGGTGAATTGAGAGACGGCTTTTGTTTTTGTTGTTTAATGTTGGTGTTTAATGTTGGTGTTAATGTTGGTGTTTAATGTTGGTGTTTAATGTTGGTGTTAATGTTGGTGTTTATATGAAAAGTTTTTCGGTGAGCATACGAGTGAGAAAGAAGAGTGTTTGGTTTTTGTTTTTTGCACTCGGCTAACCCATTTTAGACAATAAGATTCAGATAACCCACTTTTCGTTGAACTCTTCGGAAACTTCGACGCCAGCCTCAAGAGTCTCCCTGGGATATAATCTCATGAACTTCTCAGTATGTTACGTCTCGCTGTCTAGGGTGGTCGGCTTATCACAATAACGTTAAGGTACCCTTGAAGAATCCTTAACTCTAGCCCTAACTTTCATCCAAGCAATTTAGAAACGACAATAGGAATAATTACTAACAACTTGTAGTTCAACGTAACACGTAACACCCCCCACCCCGCCACTCCGTGCTCGCTCATACCAAACGGACAAGGGTCATACAAGGTCACCAAAAGAGCGCGACCATGAGTTACAAAGGTAGGTAATCACAACTAATAAAACAAGGGAGTTAATTAATTCTAACCTCATGCATCACACAGTACAATAGGACTTGTAGTCTAAAAGATGGGATATGATTATATTTTATAAAAGTTTGATTTAAAGGCATTGTGTGTCTAATGTTTATAGAGATAAGATTCTTAGTTCTGTCCAAAACATCGTTGTTTAGTTCAATGAAAAGAAATTTTAATTTGACTTACAATATTATAAAAAGTTGATTTCTGGTGAATTAGTAAGGATCCCAAGGTTCTGACAATGTGAATCCCTGCACTCATATCCTCCTGGTCATCAATACAGTACCAGGTTAAAAATATATATAACGTTTTTTTTTAATTGTTCTATCTTTTAAAGTGGTGTCTGAGACATATCTCATATGATGCCGATGATGCCGACTCTCCTTGGATACAGAAGATTTTTTGTATCCGATGCTTTTCTTATTGATTAGAGACGCTTTATATATGAGCCCAAGTCAAAAGGTCGTACCTCAAAACTGATATTTTTAAAATCGCTATTAAAGGGTCAAAATCAATGAAATAGTTAAAACTTGGACTTAGTTCACACCAAACATGGACAACGAGATAGCATGAGATAGCATTTTGACCTAGGTTGATTAAAAAATGACTCAAAACGCATTTTAGATGAAAATATTACGTTTTTTTGCCGGTGACTCTTAAGTGACTAATTACATTTACATGCACTTTTTCTAGACTTTATTTGAATAACCTAGGAGCTTTATATGTATCTCAAACTCATTTGGTGAATACAAGAAGACCTTAAATAACTATTTGCCACAAAGTTTGCTCAAATTGATGCTTAGGACAGTTTGTTGTCATTTCAAGTGAGTGGAGTTTATGCTCCTAAACCTCCTCTTTTGCAACTCCTATGCTTGTAATACTCATGAATATCATAGATATAGGCTATGGAGATATGTGTGTTAAATTCTAGAAGAAATCCATCAAGAATTAGTATGTTTTTTTCTGAAGTCAATTTTTTGTTGTCATTTGTCCTAAGTGACACCAAGGTTGTCTATAGCAACCATTGCTATTGTTTCGCGTTTTTCGTCACTGTGTCTTTTCCAGTGTATAACTTATCTTCCCACTATTCAAATCATGTGTAGGAAGGTTCTGACAATACTTAAGTGAATTTTTACACCTCTCTGTGAATATGAAATTTTTTCCCTTGAAAGAGCACCTTTTGACTTGGGCTCATATACAGAAGATTATTTGCATCCTATGCTTATCTTATTGATTAGAGACGCTTTATATATATAGAAGATTATTTGCATCCTATGCTTATCTTATTGATTAGAGACGCTACATATATACAGAAGATTATTTGCATCTTATGCTTATCTTATTGATTAGAGACACTCCATATATAAAGAAGATTATTTGCATCCTATGCTTATCTTATTGATTAGAGACGCTTTATATATATAGAAGATTATTTGCATCCTATGCTTATCTTATTGATTAGAGACGCTACATATATACAGAAGATTATTTGCATCCTATGCTTATCTTATTGATTAGAGACACTCCATATATACAGACGATTATTTGCATCCTATACTTATCTTATTATTAGAGACGCTCCATATATACAGAAGATTATTTGCATCCTATGCTTATCTTATTGATTAGAGACACTCCATATATACAGAAGATTGAGGCTTTTTTACGGTTATCAATGGTTTCAGTCTCGTCTTGCATTCTTATTTGTTTTTCAAATTATGGCAAGTTGCTGGTTTTCCTGGATGCCGATCGGAAAGAAAGAGAACATAATAATATATGCCTTTGTTTTTAAAAACATGGAATAAGAAAATTGGTTTTACTAATATATCTCTTTGAATATTGTAATAGTTTGTTGAATGTTGAATTGTGTTGAATTTTAAGTTCAAATTTATAACCTAGTACTTCCCAAAAACATTGTTTTACAATTTTTACCGCCTCCAATACATGGTGTCAAAGAGTAGTTAAAGGAGTGTTTTATTTTTGTTTTTACTAATTTTATATATATTTTAAAAAATTATCTGGAAAACATCGTATTATTTTGTTAATATCACAAAATATACTTGATGTAATTGTTTTCCATGTATACTGAGATTACACACATAACTACTCGTTTTTGTGGAGCTTTTTGTCCTCTTGTTTTTTGGTACATTGTGATAGAGACATGAATTCATTATGTACTTAGCTTACCGCTACATTACATTGTGATAGAGAAATGAATTCATTATGTACTTAGCTTACCGCTACATTACATTGTGATAGAGACATGAATTCATTATGTACTTAGCTTACCGCTACATTACATTGTGATAGAGACATGAATTCATTATGTACTTAGCTTACCGCTACATTACATTATGATAGAGACATGAATTCAATATGTACATAGCTTACTGCTACATTACATTGTGATAGAGACATGATTTCATTATGTACATAGCTTACTGCTACATTACATTGTGATAGAGAAATGATTTCATTATGTACATAGCTTACCGCTACATTACATTGTGATAGAGACATGAATTCATTATGTACTTAGCTTACCGCTACATTACATTATGATAGAGACATGATTTCATTATGTACATAGCTTACTGCTACATTACATTGTGATAGAGAAATGATTTCATTATGTACTTAGCTTACCGCTACATTACATTGTGATAGAGACATGAATTCATTATGTAATTAGCTTACCGCTACATTACATTGTGATAGAGACATGAATTCATTATGTACTTAGCTTACCGCTACATTACATTGTGATAGAGACATGAATTCATTATGTACTTAGCTTACCGCTACATTACATTGTGATAGAGACATGAATTCATTATGTACTTAGCTTACCGCTACATTACATTATGATAGAGACATGAATTCATTATGTACTTAGCTTACCGCTACATTACATTATGATAGAGACATGAATTCATTATGTACTTAGCTTACCGCTACATTACATTATGATAGAGACATGAATTCATTATGTACTTAGCTTACCGCTACATTACATTATGATAGAGACATGAATTCATTATGTACTTAGCTTACCGCTACATTACATTGTGATAGAGACATGAATTCATTATGTACATAGCTTACCGCTACATTACATTGTGATAGAGACATGAATTCATTATGTACTTAGCTTACCGCTACATTACATTGTGATAGAGACATGAATTCATTATGTACTTAGCTTACCGCTACATTACATTATGATAGAGACATGATTTCATTATGTACTTAGCTTACCGCTACATTACATTGTGATAGAGACATGAATTCATTATGTACTTAGCTTACCGCTACATTACATTGTGATAGAGACATGAATTCATTATGTACTTAGCTTACCGCTACATTACATTGTGATAGAGACATGAATTCATTATGTACTTAGCTTACCGCTACATTACATTATGATAGAGACATGAATTCATTATGTACTTAGCTTACCGCTACATTACATTGTGATAGAGACATGAATTCATTATGTACTTAGCTTACCGCTACATTACATTGTGATAGAGACATGAATTCATTATGTACTTAGCTTACCGCTACATTACATTGTGATAGAGACATGAATTCATTATGTACATAGCTTACCGCTACATTACATTGTGATAGAGAAATGAATTCATTATGTACATAGCTTACCGCTACATTACATTGTCATAGAGACATGAATTCATTATGTACTTAGCTTACCGCTACATTACATTGTCATAGAGACATGAATTCATTATGTACTTAGCTTACCGCTACATTACATTATGATAGAGACATGAATTCATTATGTACTTAGCTTACCGCTACATTACATTGTGATAGAGACATGAATTCATTATGTACATAGCTTACCGCTACATTACATTATGATAGAGAAATGATTTCATTATGTACATAGCTTACCGCTACATTACATTGTGATAGAGAAATGATTTCATTATGTACATAGCTTACTGCTACATTACATTGTGATAGAGACATGAATTCATTATGTACTTAGCTTACCGCTACATTACATTGTGATAGAGACATGAATTCATTATGTACTTAGCTTACCGCTACATTACATTGTGATAGAGACATGAATTCATTATGTACTTAGCTTACCGCTACATTACATTATGATAGAGAAATGATTTCATTATGTACATAGCTTACCGCTACATTACATTGTGATAGAGAAATGATTTCATTATGTACATAGCTTACTGCTACATTACATTGTGATAGAGACATGAATTCATTATGTACTTAGCTTACCGCTACATTACATTGTGATAGAGACATGAATTCATTATGTACTTAGCTTACCGCTACATTACATTGTGATAGAGACATGAATTCATTATGTACTTAGCTTACCGCTACATTACATTGTGATAGAGACATGAATTCATTATGTACTTAGCTTACCGCTACATTACATTGTGATAGAGAAATGATTTCATTATGTACATAGCTTACTGCTACATTACATTTTGATAGAGAAATGATTTCATTATGTACATAGCTTTCCGCTACATTCCCTTATACTTGAAAATACAGGGGCATGTTTTACTGTAAACTCTCTATTCGTTAAACGACCTTGACCGGGTAATTAAAGAAATTGCTTTTTAGAGGGGTATGGCACGAGCAATGTTTTCAAATTGCAAGTCACGTGGTGCAGACCAAAACCATACTAGAAAGTCTCATTTTAAAAACCCGGACGAGCCGAAGCTCTTGGGTCCGGGTAGTAACGCATTAGAAGTGAGCATAACTCTGTCCGGGCTCCAGCCACCCCACGGCACGCCGAAGGCGTAGCGTGCCATGTAAAAGGGAAGGTTTCCGCAGGCCAGCAACCGTTCGCTGCGGTTCCCCTAAGGATCATAATCGTGGTGGCTCGCCCGTATATCTGCATTGTCACCCGGTAGGAGAAATCCTTTACTATAGGCACAGGTATCCAGGCACCGGGTGGGTCGTGAGACGGGTTGCAGCGTCCATTGCTTCCTCCCCACCGAGACCCCGTGGCCTCTCGACAGTGCAATGAATCTCGGACACGCTGCGGGGGCTCAATACCAGCTCAATACCAGACGTAGCATAACTGCTAGAAACGTAGAATATATAAACATAATTGTTGCAAGAATTTGAAGACTCCCATGACTTAAAGGACACTTCTGTGGCTTTTTAATTCTTTGTACCAAAAAGTAATATGTACATATTATGTCAAAGAGGTTCATTTCAATATTCTGGTCATATTTGAAGCGTGTTTTTCGATGTGGCTTACTTAAACAAATTACAAATTTCATATTTATATAGCTCTGTTCATCACAAAGTCTTCGAATGCGCTTTACATTTACCATATGCTATAAAAATAAATCTCAAAAGTGTGTTTTTAATTTGTTTTAAAAATGTCAATATTGTCGGCTTGTTGAATTAATTGTGTTTGGAAGACGTTTCTTTACAACTTATATGATTTCAGTGATTTGATTTAATGACAGATGTGTTCAACTATTATAAACGATTATTTTAAAATTGCAGATGGATTTGAAGCGAATAGTAGACGCTATATGTATGCATAGGGCGTGGTGGTCGATCGACATCGCGTTCATTCTTGCGTTCTGAAGGCCCGGGTTCAAATCTTTGTGAAAGCTAGGTTATTTTCCTGGACCTACAGGGTGTCCCTGAGTCTACCCAGCTCTGATGGATAACAGACATTAGTAGGGGGGAATTTAAAAGCGTCTGGGCATTGAGATGGCCATACAATTGCTAGTATGCCGTAGCTGCGGAAGCTAATGGCGCTGTTGGACTATATCTATGGATCAATTGGTCCTACGAGTCATACGGAGTTACTTTCATTTTTTTAAAATTTATCTATGAGATAATATATCTTATATTTTAAATGCTTTGAATTTATTATAAATAGAATACAATATGAGCAGGTATAGAAGAGTATGTGCGAGTGTGTGTGCGTGTGTGTGGGTGAGTGGGTGTGTGTGTGAGGATGTGTCTGAGTGTGTGTTTTTATGTTTGTGCAAAAAAGATCCGTGTAAGAAAGCTCCCATTTACATCTCAATGTATATATTTCCTACAATACTTCGCTCCCCTGCATAGAATTAATACTCTTGGGATGGTTAGATCTGCCTCCGCCTCCTAGCAGTCGTAGGCAACCATCTCCTTATCACGGAAATCATGGTCACGTGTGACAACCGTGGTAAACCTGTTACTTATGATTCCCCCCCCCCCCCCCCCATTTTTAAAAACCATCTATAATATGTTAATTCACTAACCCGTATATTCTGTTGGATGTTATGATTATATAAATTGGGCGACCTAATTGAGTTTTATTACGCAATACCATAAATATATTTTCATCAATATCTGAGCTTATCAAGTTTATGATATTATAATGAACATAGGCCTACAATATATAGTGTCATTAGTGCATATTTATTTCCGTGTTATCTAAACTACAATAAAAGATCACATAATGACCTACATTTGTATAGCAATTTTATCAAATCATATATAATATATATACACATATATAAACATATAGAATAGCATTTACCCAGTTTTCTATAGATCCAGAACCTAAACCCATGTTCCAGCACATGTATACCCGTTCTAGAAGCCTTATCAATGATCACCAAATACAAATTCATGTCCGAATTTTCCTTTTTAAGAACTACCCTTTTAGCCTATAATTTTCTTTAGCATGTTTTCTAAAATAATCTACTGGCAAACATAATTATTAGACTTTTCTTTTTGGTGACACAGCATGCTTCTTACGTAGGTAGTCGTAGACTACAGTTTTAGTAGATTTCTCTTATGTTAAAAGCTTTCTTTCATACAAAACTAGTTTACTCCAAGATACAGGCTTGTAGTAGATAGAGTCTTCTCGTGTAAATCTCTTTAATACCAGAAGAGATTTCCCCATCTTCTCTCCCTCTCCCATAAGCTAAGGTTAACCTACTACAACATAATTAGGAGTGAAGGTTCTCAAGACTTTACCTCTAAGGGGTTCAATTAATGTCGTTTTTTTTTGTTACGGTAAAAAGACTTCTGAATGTCCTCCGCTAAGGGGGTCAAAATCTTTAAAAGACCATCTCACCTAATGACTGGGCGTAATTTATAGAGTGCCATTACTTGGCCACTCACTGGACGCTGGTCATCGAGAGGAAAGTGGGTCACGTGATTTCTTGTCTCAAAGTCATCAATTAAAGGAATGATGGTGATTATGTGCTCTAGCAGTATCGACACTATTGGACCTAATAGAGTCAGACATTAGCAGAGGGAGGGGGGGGGGAGTGAAGAAGTCTAAAATACACTAAAGCCTGGAGAGGGAAAAAACTAAAAAACTTACAATAAACATATGTAACATTGTATGACAGTGTGATATACGTTACAATCGTTTCTTTCTGAAACGATACTGGTACCAAGAATTTTACAGGAATATTGATTTGTTAGTTCTCTTTACTAGATCATGTAACCCAATCCAAGGCAGAAATGCCAATCTAGAAGAAAGAGAGCTTTGAAACTTTTATCTCTACATAGGGTTCACATAAAACTTTTTTTTATACCTTTGCCTTTTTGAGTTGTTGTTTATTTTGTAGATTTCGAGTTTCATGTTGTTTGATAAACTAACAAAAAGACTAATGTTATGACCGTTCTTTATCAACTATTTCTACAAAGTTTTAAAAAAAAAGGATTTTTAAAAATTACTTTTCCAGCCTGTGGTCAATTGACATTGGCATCTAGTCTACCTCTAATGGCACACAGTGTATTGTTATTTCGTATATTAATCTTGTGTGTGTGCAGTTAATGTGTATTTCGAACAGATCTGTGCAAAACTCATTGATTGTTTCTTGTCTTATATGCTTCATACACTCCTTCATGAAAATAGATTATTGTGTCACACGGTTATTTGTGAGTTTTAGAGTTTTAAAATATTGTTAGGTTGTAGATTTTCCTGGTATTTTCAGGTGACCCATTTCACGACCTGATGCCTTTTTAGAAGAAAAGCGTTTTCATCCATATGCCTTTTTATATGTTTAAACATATTATTGTGTTGTAGTATTAAGTAAAACTGTAATGTTTCATTTGTTTGTTACCTGTCTCTTTACCCGCCTTGTGTCTAGTGTCTCTATTTTAATGGTTTAAATGTTGATGTTAAACTTGCTAATTGTGTTAAGAGGCTAGAGCTATGCAAAAAGGATTTTTAGGGCATTTACAGACTTCTGTAAAGATACTAAAACTAGGTTTGTCTCCTTAAAATCAAAATACTTTTTGTCAATAAAAGTTTAAGAGTAGGAAGATATGCTAGACTCTACCCTTTCTCTCCAGGTTGTACATTTCAGCTCTAGTTAGGTCAATAAAATGTACGATACTTGAAATTAATGGTGTTCATGTTCAGACAGAAGATTTAGAACCACTCTCCTTACCTTTGTGCTGGCTACGTTTTCCCTTAGTGCCATGGTCTATGGGCATTACAAGCAAGGGGAAAGGGGGAGTTAATCAACGAGCTTGGACATTAAAGTTATAGCTCTTGGTATCCCTCAGTCTTGGAGTTCTCTTACCCTGTCGTGACTCGTTTTCATACCGCGTTTCAAGACACAGGAACATGAGGATAGGCAGTCCCGCTACCTACATAGCTGAATTCTAGACTACCTGACTAGGCAGTCCACTACCTACATAGCTGAATTCTAGACTACCTGACTAGGCAGTCCACTACCTACATAGCTGAATTCTAGACTACCTGACTAGGCAGTCCACTACCTACATAGCTGAATTCTAGACTACCTGACTAGGCAGGTTCACTACCCACATAGCTGAAGGCTAGACTACCTGACTAGGCAGGTTCACTACCCACATAGCTGAAGGCTAGACTAACGGACTGTTTTAACTATATACTTTTAAATAATGAATATTAACAGTGATACGTTGAAAAACTCAGATCTACTATTAAAAACATACGTTTAGCATAACAGTAAAAGAAAAACATACACTAGATCAGGGATCGTCAACCTTTTGCTAACAGCGTGCCAAACAAGGATTTAAATCTTTATTCGTGCCAACAGCCTGTTTTTTTATACTTTTTAAAAAATATTTTTATAGGACAATTAATTTAACTCCGTAGCAAGACCAAGGTCAAAAGCAAAGAAGATTATTATAGAGAAAATAGTTAAAGCATTTTATATTTAATAAGAAATAAAATAAACGTGTTTGTGATAATCATCCTTTTTATTCGCATTTATATCAAATACAATATTTTATTAGTCTACTTAACTTACACATGTATGGTAATTATTGTCTAAAATCTTAACATTATTTTGGTACTCAAGATG